>VZTN01024985.1:69254-88100 GCA_013400515.1 Erpornis zantholeuca
CCAGGTTGGGCGGCGCGTGGAGCAACCTGGGATAGTGAAAGGTGTCCCTGCCCATGGCACTGGGTGATTCTCGAGGTCCCTCGCACCCCAAACCCTCCCGGGTCCCTGCGCCTGCGGGGCGTGCCGGCCTGCGCCCAGCGCGCACGGCAGGAGCGCTGCGCAAGGTGCGCCGAGTGCGTACGCCANCCGCTGGAGCAGCGGGATCCACTTCCAGGGACATTCCTCGGGGTCCGTCTGCCGCCGGCGGAGCTGCCCAAAGCCCATCGCTTCCCGTGGGGCTCAGGCGTTTTGTCAGGCCTGGAGGGATCCTCTCCCCTCTTGGTCTGTACATGCTGCAGATTGTGATATTATATGTTTGTGCACGAGGCAGATTCCCAGTGGATTGGAAAACGCGTCGGTAAAAGCACTTAGAAGTACATTGCTGGCTCCCAGCTTCCAGTTGTCCCAAGCTTTTGCTCAATGAAAGGTTTATTTCATTTAGGGGAGGAGGAAAAAGTATTAATTTGCAAATAATAATTGTATTAGTGATTGTAATAAGTTCTAGTAATAATAAGTATTAATTTTAAAAGGTCATAGTTGTATTAATAGTTGTAGTAAGTTTTAATTATCATTACCAAAAAGAAAATGTATCACCTCTGGGATGGGAATGAATGTAACAAGATTTAGTGCCAAATAGATTCTTCTTTTTTTTTCAGAAATTAAAAATACTGTAAAAGTGGAGACAGCATCCAATATAACCACCTCTCTCTTGTCTCTTGTTGAGCTTAATGTTTTTGGAAACATTTGGAACATGCTGACAGCAGGGCTACCCCATAAGAAAACATTATTCCCATCACCCTATGAGAAACTGGGAATGAAGGGGAAGGGTCAGGGGTTTTCTCCCTCTATGATGTTGGAAAAGGGGTATCCAAGGTATGAATTAGGACATTAAGGAAGCTACTGACAGAACATTTTGACAGCTGTAGGTGTTACTTGGCCTGATCTTCAGTACCTTGGGCTCTTGAGTTGAGCCGTGCCACTGGACTAGGGGGGATTCCCTTGTTCGTCCTGGTTCTGTGGCTGTGGAAACACTGATGGTGCTGCTGGAGAAAAGACAGTTTATAAGAGGAGCTGGAATATGTCTCCTGGGAGCCACAGGGATTTAGGTTGGTATGAGCTGATGATGACACTGCACCCTGAAATGCAATGCAATTTTTGTTACATCAGTCCTGCCTCTGGGTTGAGTGGGAAATAAAATCCTGACTTCAAGCCAAGGTAGTGGTTACAGTGTGGGGTTTGTGCTTGGTTTGTTACTGCTCATTTGACTAAAGTCTGCAACTGTGAGGAATTTTGGACCTAGGTTAACTTTTTTTACTTCTTCTTTTCATGCATGGAAGGTTGGAGTAAGGGGGAAGGATATTGTTGTCCTTGGTGTGGAGAAGAAGTCAGTGGCAAAACTCCAGGATGAGAGAACTGTCCGCAAGATCTGCGCTCTGGATGACAATGTCTGCATGGCTTTTGCAGGTACAGGGTCCCTTCAGGGGTTTTGGCAGTCACTGGGGCACCTTTGGGCATGTTTGTGGATTCAGAGAATACAAAATATGGGGTGTAACTGGCTGAGAACTGTGGGAGGCAGGGTATTTCCATAGTAGCTTATTATTTTTTTAAAACATGGGGAAATAGTGTATCAGTGCCAATAATATTTTTAAGGGGAGATCAGATTTAACTGACTAAAACAACAGGATTTAGGTTCAGTGTGCAGGAATGAGAGGCTCAGCTCCTTCACCTGCCTTGCTTCCTTAGCCAGGGTCTGGGATATGTGCAGGGGTGTTGACAAACTTGAGAAAAAATTCCCTAATAAAAAGGCTGTCAATGAAAAATAGCAGCATTAGCTAAAAAGTAAAATAGGCAAGAACTAAATTTCTTTAAAATCTTTTTTTTAAAGGGTCACACTTATTTTTGTCAGCTAACATTATGCTGCTGTAGCCTCATTAATTAGATGAGATTTGCTGGGCAGATGGAACTGGACTGCATGAAGAATAATGTGTGTGAGAATAAGCATTGCTAATTTGCTGGAATATGGAATGCTGTCAGTAATAGTCCCATAATCTGCTTCAGAATTAAGTGTGTCACCTAACTCACAAACCTGGAAGCTGTAAACTAAATCATTCAGTTATTTTGGCGCATTAGCCACTTTCTGTTGCCTGACAAATGCTCTGCTCAGCAAACCTGAGAGTTTGAGCTCTGCCTTGCTTTTCCCTTGCTGTTGACACGGACCCAGTGGGCTTTTTAGAGCCAGATTGGTGTTCTGAGGTTGTTTCATGGCTCTGTGGCCACTCTGTCGTTTCAGGGCTGACAGCTGATGCCAGGATAGTCATAAACAGAGCTCGGGTGGAGTGTCAGAGCCACAGGCTCACCGTGGAGGATCCTGTCACCGTGGAGTACATCACGCGCTACATTGCCAGCCTGAAACAGGTACTTGGGGCTGCACAGAGCTGCTGAAAATGTATCCTGACCTGCTACACATGTTACATGTGCTGTTATATTAGTGTGTGTAATGCATAATGTACACCCTGGGTGTGTAAGAGGTGTGTACATGTGTGACTGGAGTGTAACACATGTAGCGTGGAACACATGCGTGTGGCGTGTAATATCTGACACTTCTTCTAACTGTGTAAATGTCTGTGCTCTGGCCTCACTCTGCTTACCTGGTAAAATACACATTGTGGGTGTTTAATGGGAATGTGGACATAGCAATGGAAAAGAAGAGTGTTTGGTTTGGTGTTTTTTTTCCCAAGATAATTCTTAGTGCTTGTAAGGACTGCACAGCTCCATGTGTTACGTCATCAGGAACACTCTACTCATCTCACTCCCAGAACAGTGGGCTTGGGTTATTGTCAGACCTCTTCATGGCTCTGTAATTTTTCCTCCTGCAAAGCCACTGCAGGGATGAGTAAGAGGGAAGAAAATTTGTGCAGTAGTTAATATGTTTTATGTTTGATATTCATGAATTTAGAATGAATTGCAGTGTCAAAATATGCCCATCTGCGTTCTTTGAGAAAATTACTCATTTGCCAGTGTATTAAACTGATTTTCACACTAGTGGGAATTAGAAAAAATTGAATTTACTTATGCACAGATGTGTTGGAACAGTGGTGATGGTAATAATGTGATTCTTGTAATAATCACTAGTCTGTCAGAGCAAGGCACCACTTCCCAAAGTTTCACTTTGTTCCTTTATCCTAATCTCAAATTCGTGTCCGTCTTTCTGGCACATTCAACATTTCTCTGAAACTGTTGCAAACACATCTGGCTCAGTTCGTGCTGCCATGGTGCTGTGCGTCTCAGCCCTGCTGCTCCTGGTGTGTGACACGGCAGTGGTTTTGCTGACAGTGTCCCAGGAGGGCTGTGACATGGCTCCAGTGTAACCCGCTTACAGACATGGAGGTGCCACCATTTCTTGTGAAATGGATGCAAATCATTGGGGAAAACTGTGTTCAGGTGTCCTCATGGTATTTTTTGGCACACTTCTGCCCCACTGGGGCATGCAGACATGGCTCTGGCTGCCTCGGCACCACCCAGCAGCTGGGGAGGTGCTTCTGGAAGCTGTAACCAGGTGTAGCAACTTGGGTTGGACAGGAGCCACCTCTCACTTGCCTGCCTTAGTGGCTCTGTGAGATACGGAGTCCTGACTAACACAGAGAGAGCCAGCTGAAAGCATTTCTGGTGGCTCTTCTGGTTGTAACTTCTCCAGAGCCTGCTTTGCACCCTAGAAATGTTTTCAGAACTGCATCTGAATGTATGTGTCCTTTGTGCTCAGAGGTACACGCAAAGCAATGGCCGCAGACCCTTCGGGATCTCCGCCCTCATCGTGGGCTTTGACTTCGACGGGACCCCGCGGCTGTACCAGACCGACCCCTCGGGCACATACCATGCTTGGAAGGTGAGTGCATTCAGTCTCTGGTGGAGACGGAATATTTGTAAGTTAATGTCTCCTTTAAAGTGGGATTGGGGTAGAGGAGATCTCATTGGCCAGATGGTGCTGGCTCAGAGCTGCAAAAATCTGTAATGATCAAATGTACTGAGTGGCTGTCTGCAGTTCAGCTTTCCCTGGGAAATCTTGCCCCGCATTCAAAAAAAACCCCAAAACCAACCCACCTGTGCCAGACAACTGTCTTTGTGGGTGACAGATCATGCAATTGTACTACTTGTATTTCTTTCTTATTCTGCAAATGAAATCTTTTCTAAACTCCCATTAATTTTCTGTTTTCCCTCAATGTTTCCAGGCTAATGCCATTGGCAGAGGAGCCAAGTCTGTGCGTGAGTTCCTGGAGAAAAACTACACTGATGAGGCCATTGAAACGGATGATCTGACTATTAAACTTGTCATCAAGGCTCTTCTTGAGGTGAGGCTGTTTCACATCTCTTCTGTGGCTTTTCAGTGTGGCCCAGATTCACTTCTTGGATGTGAATATGGGAAAATCTTCATGGATGTCCCAAGGAAGTACTGCAAAGGATGTGAGAGCTGTTCACCATAAGCTGTGGATGTTGGGTTAAATTCAAGGTTCAGAATATTTGGGGTAACAATTTCCAGAGTTTACACAGAACTTACCTCTGGAGAGGAAAACACACTTCAGTTCTTGGTGTTAACACGATGCACCAAAGATGTGCTAAAGCACATGCTGAATATTCTGTGTTTTAATTGAAGTTTAAGATACAGAAAATAGCACAAGTCAGGTGGTGGGGCTGAGGTGTTCTCCATCCGCTCAGGGCACTGGCACCAGTGTGAAGACCCTTTTGAGAGCCAGTGCTGCTGGTGTTGGGAGCTTAGAGCTAAGGAGTGAAATACTTCCCATCCATATCTCTTCTCCATTTAAGGAGACCTGAGAGGGGTTTGTTAGAGTGAATTCCTGGCCAGGCTCCTAATGCTTCTCTCTGCCTCACCCAGGTGGTGCAGTCTGGTGGGAAGAACATCGAGCTGGCAGTCATGAGACGGGAGCAGCCATTGAAGGTGAGGCTGTTGTTTGCTTCTCTCCCCTTGAGCCCATCTCTGATACTGTCCTTGTTGATCTGCCTTAACTTCCAGCCCTTAATCTCACATTTTGCACTGCCATATACTTGTTTATTCTTAGTGGCAAAGGAATGTTGTGTCTGCAGCAGGTACCTGCTTCCAGATAAAGAGCAGTTAACGTTCTTCCCATGGCAGAACTAGAATCACTTCCATAAATGTCTCTTAAGTTCATTGATATCCTGAAGGTCACCCATGTTTCTGTTTTAGATCCTAAACCCTGAAGAAATTGAGAAGTATGTGGCTGAAATTGAGAAGGAAAAGGAAGAAAATGAAAAGAAAAAACAGAAGAAAACATCATGATGAATGAAATGTACCTGCTTAGCTGCTTCTTTTTAATTCGAGTGATGGGTTATTCTGTATAGACATGTAGGCATTCCAGTTACTCATACTGTGCTCTCTTGAGACCTACAATAAACCTACTGATTTTTTTTTAAAGCTGTTATTTAAAAAAAACTTCTCTGTTCCTTGGATTTTAATTACCCAGGGTGATTTGGTTGGCTACAGAACAGCAGCAGTGACCCATTAAAGGACAGAGACTTTGCTTGCAATTTTTTCCGTGGACACTTCACTTTGTTTAATTGTTCTTTTATGCACTGTCTCAGTTCTCAGCATGTCCCTTTTTTTTACCTTAAGCAGCTGGCTTGGGGGTTGTGTTATGGCCTCAAAATAATGACTATGGAGTTGGATAGTTGTTTTTATTCCTTAACAAGCTGCTTTCAGGGTGAAAGTGCTGGGTCTAGACACAGGCCTTGCAGCAGCCTGTGACAGCAGGTGTATTTTTCTGCTGAATGACAGGACAAGAGACAGGGGTTGTGTTTTGGGGGTCAGCATGAGAATTGCTGCTGCAGGTACATATGGCTCAGGGCAGAGGTATAGGACCTGCTGCTTCCAGGTCTGGTTCAGAGTAAAGCATTGCTGCTGTGAGCATGCGGGGGGGATTTATACACCAGGAGCTAAAGAAGAACTATAGCAAATCTTACAAACAACAGAGCTGAGGCTCTTCTCCATCTGCTCTTTTTGTATTTTGCCTCACACACTTCCTCTTTACCCCTTAGCCCAGGAGTTGGTTTTAGCTGTTTCCTCATTTCAGAGGAGCTTCAGGACTCCCTGCACCTGAGCTTACAGTCCCACATCCCAGTAGCTGGAGCAATAGGAACAGGTGGTCCTTGATTGCACAAGTTTCCCCATTTGTATCCACCAAGTGGGTGAAACCAAATCTGCCCTTGCAAGCAGCTCTTCAGTCTGCTCTTGCATGCTCAGAGAGGGTGTGACAGGGCCAGAGCAGGCACAGCACAGACTGAATGGGGCCCAGGAGCCTGCAAGAGGCAGCAGCTCAGGCACTCGAGACCCTGCCCAGGCCACCGCAACCCCGAGGGGCTCCAGGGTGAAGATGGCTCCAGGCAGCAGAGCTCACACAATCCTGGGCTCTCACACCCAGAGCTGTATACAGGGAAATGTTGCCCAGTAAACTGTGTGCTTGGGATCCTTAGGATCCCATTAGCATCAAGGACAGGGAAGCAGCAACAATGCTGCTACACAGGGGCACATTAGACCACAGGAGTCAGAGGAAGTGTTATCCTGGAATACCAGGTTGTTTAATTTATCAGCCCTTAGACTGGAATGTTGAAGGCAAAAAAGCTGCACTCAGTTCCCTGCTCAAGTCACTACAACTGTTCCTAAACATGGAATTTTCCATGGGGAAGCTGACAGGGCTGCAGCCAAGCCCCTACTTCTCCTGGGGAAGAAGGGGTGACAGGTAACAAGCCCTGGGGCTGAACCACAGGCACCAGTCCCCCTCTGCTCCCAGACATCAGGAGCCAGGCTCAGCACTCGGCCCAGAGGCTGGAACAGCCACAGGACACGAACTTCAGCAGTATCAAGGAACAAGGATGTGCTTATAGGGCTGGGATCTGAAGTTTTATTGTGGAAACAAGGGAATTGCTCCCACTACACTAAAAAGGCACAGTTACACCTGAGTAATGGTAATTACACAGGAGCACTGAGGATTTCTTACCCATCCTCTGCCAGGGCAGTGCAATTCCATCTCCACACTTAGAGCCACAGTGTCTGCTTTGCCAGCAGAGAAATGAGAGGCAGAGCAGCTCTGAGCAAGCCCTTTCAGCACACCCCAGCTCACAGGTGTGAACCAGGTCCAGTGCAGCAGCACTGGCAACTGACAGGCTCCTGGGGAACCTCACCAGCCCAGGGAGTCCCTCTGCAAGGCTGGGGTAACATAACTCTCATTAGGCTGAGTCCCAGCACAGGAACCAGGGAAACAGGACAGCATGCCGGGATTTGGGTGTTTCAGCCCTTTTCCAATACTGTGTAACACATCCAGGTTTGCCAGAGCTCTGCAGCCAGGTTTGCTCCAGCTTGGATGAGAGCCCTGCAAAGATAGGCGCCAGAAGAATTGTAGGGAGTGATGTTATGGAGCTACGTACAGAACAGAGGTGGAAGGAAACACTAAACATTTACATGTTTATTATAATTACAATTTACATTACTCCAAAGAGCAGCCCCACTGCTATGTTCTAATTCTCAGCAATAAAGTCCTACAAAAATAAATCCAAGCTTTTACAGTAACCTAGGTCAATGCATAACTAAAAAAACTTGAGCTATGTAAGGGGTTCAGTCATCAAGGTGCTTTTTCAACGAAATTCCCTACCAACCAAAAATGGGACACATGCCTATAGCAATTTAACCCACTTATTTCATGCAAACAAAGGTAACCCCTCCCTCCCAGCCCTCTCCCCACATACAGATTTTTAAAAACAAAAGAAAAACAACTAAACTATTTACAGTATGGGGGTATAGAGGAAAGAAATTAAACATGCCCATTTGTTAAGCTTCATTATATGGTCTCCCATCCCTAATTGAATGAAAACATTCCAAAGAGTTCCACCACAGTCTACTAGAGTACAGAGAACTGTTTGCATTTGGTGCCGCCTCCAGCGAGGTACAAACCGAGGCAAATGAGTCAGAGCTTCAGGTCTCCTTCCCAGACAGTCACTACTGCCCAAAACTCTGCACCAGAGCGGGGACATTCACTGCTCCCATCCCACACAGTGTCCCCACGCTCCAGACAGGAGCCCCGAGCCAGAGGCAATCCCAGCACCCTTCAGCTTGAGGCAGAGCCACGGTCCTGTGATACCCTCCAGCCCAGCACCAGCCCACAAACAGCTGTACAGTCAGAAACACTACTACATGATCAACACTCCAGTATTCCCAAGTGACAATATACACAACTCCTCAGCACCAAGAATCCATTTCTCCAGATACCGAGTGCTACTTCACACCTGCTGCCGAGATCCGTGAGACCAGCAGCACCAAAGGATCCATTTGGTTACTCAGAACAAACAAATTATAGCTGGTTTATTTCAAGTGAGCTTTGGTTCCGTGTTAAAATAGCATGATTTCTCTTCTCCAGGGTTCAGAAAAGGAGTCTGACTTTGAGCTTAGACTATAGCAGCCTTGAGAGACCCAGAAAGAAGAACCATGTAAGTTAGTCTGCACTTGAAAAACAAAAAAAAGACACCCTGAAGAAGGTACCCCTGAACACATTCCCTCTTCCAAAAAATATTCCAGCAGACAGTGGCTGGTCCAAATAAGTCCAAAATATAAGCAGTAGTACATGAAATCCTGTCACTTGAGCTGAGACAGTAAACAATATGAACCATTTTCCCACGTTAGTGCAGCAGTTGGTTGTTTTCTTTCTATATACAGTTTCATCCTCTCAGGAGAGATGTTTGAACCTATTCAGAAAAAAAGTTAGAATTAGATTTGATAATAGGGGATTCGTCTCCCAAGAAGAAAAATAGCAAAGCTCACACCCCTGTATCAGCTGAAATGCTTGGCTAGAAACCAAGAGCTGCTTGCTTGAGCTAAGCCTTTTCTCAGACAGGTGAGCCCAAGAAATCAACAGAACAATCAGCATGTTAAACCACTCCTATTTCCTTCCACTCCTTAGAAATATCAATCAGATCCAATAAGGAACAATTGTTGATAATCCATGAGACTGGAGAGCAAAACAGGCTGCATGGACAGTTCAGGCAAGGAGTAGACAAACCTGTCTCAGAGAGAGTATTTACTCTAGCTAGGGCACTTACCTCTGAAATTACACTCTGCCAGTACCAGCTCTGTGAGTGGTTTGATTTCTCCTTGCTGCTCCACTTCCCCTTCCACCTCGAAATCCACCTCGAAAGCTGCGGCCACGAAGGAACCGTCCAGACACTCCAAATGTCTCTGTATTGAGCTTCCTTTCCTCAGCCCACGTGGTGCGCCTGGAACTGAACAAGGCTGAGGTCAGGTTGAACACGAACACTAAAGAGCCACCAGCTCACTTAGAGGGGAAGCCTCAAACCCCTCATTTTGTTGAGCTGCAATGCAACAAGAACCACCTGCAGTGTACGTGCTCCAGCCCAACCCCTCTGCAGCCACAGAGCCAAGGGAATCCCTTCTGCTGACACTAAATGTCTCATTTCTCCAGGCACTTGAGAATATCACTGTTGGCAGTGAAAGCTGAAGCTTTCCCTTCATATTCATTTAATCTAATGCATTTACACGGCTAGAGCTGACCTCTCTGCCCCAACTTCAGGCTTAGCTCACTCCTGCCTGCCAGCTGCACCTTCAAGCACAACATGACCCTCATGCCTCCTCTCCCACAAGCAGATAAAGAATTTGTTTAAAATCAATGGGTTCAAAGTCAGTACTGAGAAACAGAAATGGAAACTTCTCTATCATAGTTTAGGCAAGTGTATCATATCAGCTAATATGCTTTTTTGTTTGATCCCACTATATGAAGCTCGGTTCCCATCACTTGTGAGCCACCAAATGCATGGCAATACTCCCTGTCAAAAGTCTGTTCTAAAATTTTTAAATAATTAAACCATGTCACATAGATTATGTCTGAAATTTTATGCCTAAAATTCCATTTAAAACCCAAGCTTTTAGGAAACACTCACCTAGATTTCAGTTCTGAAGAAATGTTGTCAAAGAAAGACTTGGATTTATCATAATAGCAGTTGGGCCCCAGCAGGTCCTCCTCTGCATTACCATCATTGTTTTGGGTTGCCACTCCAGGGTCCCCTTTTTCTTCCCCCGTCTCTGCTTTGTCATCTGAAGATAATGAAATGTATTACACTTCCTTGAGGCACACACTGCAGAGCCATCTGTTCTCTTGCTCCCTCAAACAAGATTTGAGATGAAATCATGCAGTTTCTCAGAACAAGTTTGTCTATGCAGTGTTTACTACTAGCTCAGCAATTCATATTTAATGAAGACACAAACCTTTAAAGTTTAGTTTCTTCTTGAATTCTTTGTCAAGTTCTTCTCTGTTGAATTGTGCATTTGCACTTTCAAAGTCAAAGTCACCTTCAAACTTTATTGTATTTTCCTTCACAGTAGTCGGTCTGTTTTGTCCTCTAGAACGGTTTCTGGTTCTCCTGTTTCCTGAAAGCAGGAGAGTTTAAACACTTGGTAACGCACAGGGAGGTTACATGACTTGCTCAAGACCAGAGGAAACCAGGGATAGAACTCAGGAGTTTCTGGCTTCCAGTCCTGTGGTTAGGCCACACCTCTTTGAAAGCAACTTCTGATTTTGGCTGTAGAAGACACATTATAGCAACACTTTAACTTTCTGAGCAGCATTCCTGGATGTCAGTCTTACCACTAAGACAGAGTGCACCCAACTTTCCTTCCATTGTGCAGAGAGGAAGTCAAACGAGCACTACAGCAAGAAAAGCTGAGGGAGGTGGGGAAAATTATCTTTCCTGTCTGCTCTTCACCTGCAAACACAGCACTGTAATTAGCCTAAAACCTATCATGACGGCAAGGAGGAGGTTTCAGAAAATCCAGCAAAAGACTCATCTACCCACAAAGGGAGCTTGTACTTTACTTTGTCTAGTTTCTGGTTTCCAACTGAGATGCTATCCACTCCTTTTTGGAAAAGCTATAGCCCCTTCTACACACTAAGTAATTTGAAGACCTGACAGTCTGAAGTGTTGTTTCGTGTCTTTTCTCATTTTACTTGGGAAGAAACCTCTTTGAATTTCAGCTTCTTCTGACCCATGCTTATACTCCCACTTTGAAAGAAGAATTCTGCACTATGGAGCTGAGTGTTCCATAGTTCCTCTCTGTTATAAAAGGCCTGGAAAGTCTTATATAGGCTGCCTCTCCCAGTAAAAATACATGAGGTTTCAGAGAAGTCCAATTGCTACTGCCAAGTCACAGCATTGATTTTTATGACATACCTTCAAATTTCTAGAAAAGGCACTAGAACTCTGTCCCTGGAATGTTCCAAACTTCTGCGACTCCAGAAGCTGTTTTGTTAGGGAAGCATCTTTGGATGCCCAAGCTTTCTCTCAATCTTCTGTCAGATAATGCTTCACTGAAGTTAACACCACTTGCCTTCACAGGCTGATGCGACTTTTTAGCGTCAGCTTAACCTACCCGATCTTCTCCTTTGAGGTCTTCTGTTTTCATCATTCACCTGTCCTTGGGTTTGCACAGGTGCTGCCTGAACTGTATCTACTGAACAAGAAGGATAAACTTTAAAGGAGCACAAGAACGACCCCCAACCAGCTCAGTCTTGCAGCGCACCTAGGAAGGATGCTCAGCCCAGCATCAGGGCTGAAGTGGTGCGTACGTACCGCTCGCCTTGCTGTTGGCCTGCGGGACCTGCCGGGCGCTGCGCGGAATCCCCGGAGCCACCTTCCCCGGGGGCAGCTTTTGGGAATTCATGCTGTCAACTGGGCCAGTCTGGACTGCCTGCTCTACCATGGGGCTTTTGCGGACTGGGTGAACAGAAGGAAAGCCAGCACCTGGAAAAAATCCCAATGACTAAGTGCCTCTCAGAAAATGCACCAACACCATTCAAACCCTGCCCACTTCTAGGGAGAAACCGTTTGGTCAAGAATGACTCAGCCTTGAGTGTGCACCATTACAGGCTAAGTTTAAGTGGCACCAGGTAAGGCACCACTGTCATACAGGTCATGGCTCTCACATCCAGAGCCTCAGTTTCAGGAAATATACCCATTTGTTTCTTAAATCAAGTTAGACAAACATTAAACAACCAAGCCATGTCAGTCTCTCAGACAGTTTATAGCAAAATCTAATTTCTACGTTATGCAGGGTTTTACTTTACATGATAACTTTAAATCTGAAACAAAAATTCACCGTTTTGAAACTGTTCAAGAAAGTTTCCCCACTTCATCAAAAAGGTTTTGCAGCAAAAGCTTAGGCATCTCCGCTATACCCCCTTTTGTAAGCTGCTTTTAGAAGTCCTTCAACTTCATTGCTTATTGTTAGAGCTTTCAGACAAAGAAAACCTGAAACCAGACCAGGATCTCAAAGTTACCCTTTTAAATTCCTTCTTGGTCAAGGCCAAAGTGTTACCAAGACTTCTGTTGCTCTTCCATCCAGGCTTATTTATTCACACTACAAAACATGTAAATACTTTTCATGGTTTGGTATACCTTACACCAATTATATTAAAAAGTGACAGTCTTCAGTACTCAGAAGAAACACTGCATTCTAGGTTTAATTAGAAGGTTTGGAATACTACAGATTTATGTAGTTATGCATAAGAACTGCTTGGAAGCGAACTTTAACTGAATATATTAAAAGAGCAAGAAAAGTGAAAAGCTGAAGAGTTCACACAAACCAAGCCACTGACACTTCTGGGTCACCCAAGTCCACATGAGATATACCCAGTAGGTTACATCATGCAGGTTCCCAGTTAATGTACACCTGGAAAACTTGCAAGGAAGACAGACATATCCTAAGGATTATTGAGTAGGACAAAGCTGATGCGCAAGTTTAACATGAGAAAGTTTCAAAGTTTAGCCAGAATATCGAGAAACTATGTACAGATAGATGGCCAAAAGCAGAGAGTAAGTAAAAAGCTTCATGCCAACACGAGCATGCATGCTTAAGCTAAAAACAGATGAAACTAATTATCACATTTAAATGCAGGCTGCAACTGGTCTCCCTGCTCCGAGGATGATCAGCCTGGTATCTCAACCTCCTTTAAAGGTTTTACACATAGAAGCAAGCACACAGAACTGTGTTATTTATGCTACCCAGGTCTCAGGAATTGCTTACTGTTAGTCATGCTTTACTAACTGTGAGTCTGGACAAGGTACAATGCCCCATCATGCATGAAATCTACCTTGATGTTTCCTCAATTACAGAAAATGCTCCCAAATTTTTGATCAGCCTACAAGGCCACCCACAATTTAAGCAGTGTGCTTCTCTTTCCAAGAAAAACTGACTAATTCCTCACCCAAACCCTATGGTGACACATGTTCTGGGACACGATGCAGCACAGTAGCATCTCTAAACTTCATCCTTCTCCTGATACTTACACAAGAGGATCCACTGTCCTGGACTTTTCTCCTGTCTAACTGATACTTGTAGGACAGAAGGAATCATACTTCATGTAATGAAAGGCAAAAAACCAGCTGAGAATAAACTAGTTCTACTGGCATTACCCATATGAGCACTATTATTCTAGGAGGGGTTAACAAGAACAGAGTGTTTTCAAGTGCCATGCAGTTCTTCCAAATATTTCGAGTCCTCAAACTGCTGTTACCCTTGGAAGAGAGCTGATGGGGCTCTGAAGACATGTCAGGCTCTGAAACAGGTTGTGGAGACGGAGAAGAACTAGGGCTGGAAGCAGCTGCTGATGCTGGAGGGCTTACCAATTTCTCTAAAGAGATAGAGGGAAGAAGAGAGAGCAGAGATACATGGATAAGATACAAGGTAGTGAAACATCTGAAGGACTTGGAAAGAGATACAAGATTCTCTAGAAAAGCATTAGAGCAGCTTATTACTCCTCTCTGGGAATACAATGTCATCTTTACATGTGATGTAAGGTGTGTTAGGTTAGAAATGAACTGGCCTCAACTGTCAGGTATTACCATTAATTTCAGAAAGAAACGTCAGCTGTTAGCTTGTTTCTTTTCTGTGCATGTGTGTGCACACCTGCAAGTGAAACACAGACCTCCTTGTAGTAAAAATCACTGCACAAAGTTGTTAGCTATGTATTCACTGCTCCTTGCAGCCTGACACTTGGCAAGAAGTTTAGTATTAGTTATTGTTATTTGGATTCACAGCAGCTGCATACAAGACCATACCTTTATTCTAGCAAGTAAAGTTCATACTTACCTAAACCTAAGGAAGCTGCATACTGCTGGCTAAGCAAAGAGCTGGCAGCAAGCTGGCTGTAAGGTGGCATACCTCTAAATGGGCTGTAAGGCACATGTGGCTGAAAGGATGATGTAGAGGCAGAGCCCAGTGAAGACTGTAACAAGACAAAGTACATTTCCATTTACAGTGTCCAGAAGTCAACATGCTTTAGCAGTGATTCTTTACTTCATGTACAGCATTACTAAAGCTTAAGTAAATTCTGAGAGGGGTTAGTTTACCACTCTATGATTTTCCTGCATTCTCTGCTAGCTCTGGCTTTTGTTGACTGAAGTCTTTAATGCTGCTCTGTTACTTTAAACATTACAACAAAATTCAGGATGCTTCAAATAATCTGAAGATTCCTAGAGACATTGACTTGCCTTCATTTTTATAAGTTTTTTATCAAAATGCAGTCCTTCAACACCACCGTTTTACCTCAGCTTTTTATCAACACTTCAGGCTAACTTACTTGGACAATGGCAGGATCTTGTGGCAGAGTATGCTGAGCTTTTGGAGGTTCACAGACAGTGATGTCTTTGATGTCACTCCCTCGAAAAATAATGTACTCATAGATTTCTTCTCTGGGAGGAGCTGGTCTGTCTGTGGGCCGGTCCTCAGTCCCAAAGGATCGCACTGGAGCATGGAAACGGTGACATTAGTGCTGTATTGCCATTGCAGCATTGTGCAAGTGCAGATTTATGCAATTAAAAAGTACTCCTTCAACACTTCCCATTTGTAACAACAGCAACGGCTATTTCCAGAACCCTCAATCTCCTTCTCACACACATCTGTTCCCTCAAATGCCAACTTCTTCAGCAGCCTGTATAAACAGTTTTGTTTACATCAAGCTGTGAAGGTAAAGACCATAGACCAGCTGGAGTGAAGAATCCTACTCCAAACCCAAGGACTTCCCCACAGTGCTGTACTCTCCTTCCCTCTTCAACAGCTGTCCCATGCAGGAATTCAGCTCCAGACAACTGCACCAGACCACAGGAGAGGCCCCTGAGGCAGCAGGGGGAAATCTTAGAAGGCTTTAGAGATCAAATCTGCACCTCTGGTTTCATATGATTATTATGCGGATAGAGGTAGTTTTATCAATGATAGAAACTTCCTATTAAAATTCCCTCTCTACTCCAATGTCACTGGTTTTATGAATAATGTGGCTACAAAGCAAGCTATTAGTAATAAATCTAAGATCTCAGTGCTTATGGAGGCTTTACTGAGTGCCAGCTACTAGAACACTTGAACAGACACTAACCAGCAATGTCATATGTTAGAGTGGGAACAAAAAAGACTTCAGATGACTGAAGCAGCTACCAGGTAGAAGCATACATTAATTTGAGCCATTAAGGAAGAGGAGGTCAGACTGGATTGTTGGCACAGGAAAACAGATAGCACAGTTACATCAGACACTGACAGGCGAAAGCTTGAAACTTCATCCACAAGTTACAGAAGCCCCAAGTTCACTGGTTGGGCTGCTTTCTGTCTTTGAGAGGCACTCCCAGCTCAGATGAGCACCAGCACATACTGGCTTGGTGCACATTTTCTGCCAATGGAAAAATTCTGTATTGGAGTTCCCTCAATAGCTTCTAACAGGTTATCATGAAAGTACTGAAACACCAGAACATGCCACTCTTCCTGTCACATGGATGATGGAGGCACCACAGCTTTCCAGGAAAAAGAGCACCAAAACTGGATGCACTGAACCTCACCACTGAGCATCCCTGGCACACCATGCAGCTTCTAACTTACAAGGAGTGTTGGCAGCTGTAGCCAGGGATTCTAGAGAGTCCTGTTCCATAATAAACAGCTGTATGCAGGTGCTTCACCTCACCAGGCAGCACTTAGTGCTGCAAATGGTCTTCACCCCTGTCAATACACAGGTGAGCTCTCAAGGAGCAGGTGAATGCCAGAATGCCCCTATCACATGTGGCACCTCAGCTCACACCTAACAGGAAGGGGATCTTCACTGGCACAAGGACAAGCTGTCAGTCACTTCCTTTCAATGGCCATCTTCCATGAGTTCCTAGGGTAAATAACCTCTCCAAGTTATTTTAGATCTCCAGCTGCTGTTTGATCATATTACAGCTGTAACCCAGTCAACCAGAAACAGATTATAAACTGAAAGCAATGCTTGTGGCCTTTTGGACATGAACTGCACTGATGTCTCTGCTCAAAATAAGACTATTACAGCTCATGGCAAGACATACTAAAGGTATCCAGAGACTACTGCAGGATTCCACAGGTAACTTGGAAAGCACCATGATCAGCCCATCAGCTTCCACATGGACAAACACATGACCTACAAAGCCCAAATCTACCCAGGCAGCCTCTCAGTTGGCTGGTCCCAAGGTTTCTAACAGAAACGGTGGAAAGGCATGTCCTTGTAGACAAAACAGGGCTGTAGGAGTTGAGCTTGCCTGTCCCTGCACCTGAGGTGTTTAACTGTTCCTGGCACAGCACAAAGTGCAGCTTTAATTCCTATGGAGGTGGGAAGGGCTGTCTCCCATGGAGTTAAGAGACTATTGCTTACAGATGAACAGGAAATCAATCCCACACCCCTGCAGCTCCTGGTTTACAACACAGTTCCAACTCGTGTATGGCTGTTGAGCTTAAGCTCTGCATGGGCAGGAAGCACAGCAAGAATGACTGGGTGACTGGAAAGCAGAGCTCACATGGATATTTCTTGTTGAAAAACTCCAATTTCTTCAGACTTCTACAGAAGGGGGAGTAAGTTTCTGGCCTTCACTGCAGACAGGACACTAGTAGGCCTAAACTTCCTTTGTTTGCAATTTAAGTTTAGCCTCTAACAAAACAGACAGCTTTCTTGTAGTGATTAATTAAGCTCATGGAATTTCCAGCATTTAAGATACTGTGCACATATTGTGGTTTAACAAACATAAATCAATTGAAGTTAGCCTGGCTTCAAGTAAGAGGCTGAGCCAGATTTCCTTCTGAGGTCTCTCTCAACTTAAGTTTTTCTTTATGAATGATAGAAGTAAAGCGAATGGTACCTGCATTGCACAGGGAAGTGTTTGAACAGTGGCATCCAGGGATTAACAACAATTTACCTGCAGTCTGGACAACTTCAACAGCATGTCAGTAATTCATAGCCCTCAGAGATCAAGTGTTTTAAACCCCTGACACCACATACGGGGTTGATACTTCTGTGACTGACTTCAACATTGTTGCTACATTAGTAATTCTGACACTAATTCAGCTGTAAAGTCTCTAAATTTGAAAAAACCCTCTGAGCTACAATGAAAAGCAGGGTTTGTGCTGTAAAGTTTATAGAGCAGCTCTTTAGGCAGGAAAAATGTATTCTCCATCTACTGTAACCACTACTACTACTTCTCAGGCATTCCAGTTCAGCAAAACTGAACACAGAGAGACCAGTAAATATAAGAACTGCCAGAAATCTTATCCAGACCATGTATTTACATCACAAAGGACTTTAACACGCATGCCTTTGAAACACACCACTTCAGCTCTGAAGTGTAAGGAACCATTCCTACTTGCTGTTGGGTCAAGGTGAGGACCATCCTGCACCTACTGGAAAGGAACTGCACCCTTCCAGCAACCTCTCAAGTACTTTGAGCCAAGCACTAACACAAACAGCTTCATTTGTACATTTAAATAAACAGCTACATTCCTAGAGAAAAAGTGAATTTGAGAAAACTCACGTTTTTAAATTCAGAAAACACTCAATTGGGTGGCAAATAATGTCCAGCATCATATAAACATCATTACACTGGGTAAACACTGTGGCACAGGCTGCCTTGAGGATAGTTGTGAATCTGGCAAGTCGGTACCTCCTGCCAGCTAACAGCCTTTCAAAACAAAAGGTGTTTGTCTCGGGGACAACCCCGATGGCTGGCTGCAAGCAATGAAGAACGTGTGAACTTCCCAGAACAAGGAAGGACTCAGAGAAAGAAAATGCCGATGAACATTAGTTGAAGTAGCCGAGCTGGACTAGAAAAGCAGTACAGAAATAAGATAATGTTTGAGGGACTAAACAAGACAGGACAGGTTTTACTGAGATGAAATACAGGAGTTGCCAGAACAAGTGATAACTAAACCCAAATGACACTCTTTCAAAGATAATGATCAGTATTTCTACAGGAAAACAAAATGCAAAGCCTCGCTGAGGAGCCAGCAAGGTCGGCGAGCCAGATCCACGTGCAGGTGCCCCACCAGCGCTCTGTAAAAAGCGAAAAAACCTTTTTACCTGAGCAGAGTCCAGATATCGATCATGGAAGGAACAAAGACACAGCAACAGCACTGTTTTCATCAGCGCCGGCCTGGGGCCCTGCTCGAGCACAACACCGACACACGGCCGGGCGAGGGGAACCGAACCACGCACAGCGATGCCAAGCGTCACCTCCCCGCTTCTGACAATGGCAAGAGGAGCCAGCGCTGCCGGCAGCGCTTCTCCTCAGGAACTCCCCGGGAGAGCCGAGGGCTGCTCAGCATCCCGGGCCCTGCCCGCCCCTCCGGCGCGGCCCCTGTCAATGCTGACTCACGGAGAGCAGCAGCGCTCCGGACCCAGGGCTCCAGCCCCGCGGCGCGGGCGGGCCCCGGGCGCGCTCATTGTTCACGGCACGGCGGCC
>VZTN01024985.1:88311-100818 GCA_013400515.1 Erpornis zantholeuca
TGCCACGTGCGCCGCGGGGCGGAGCCGGGCGGGTCGGGCGCTCTCGTTCTTCGCTTCCCGCGCTGCCGCGGCTGAGGGGAGCGCGCGGGGGGGCTGAGGGCAGCTCCGTGACACCGAGCCTGTGCCACTGCCCGTTGTGTGGCACCGCCTGTGTGTCACTGCCCCTGGCTCCTGTCAGAGCCGCTGTCACACAGCGCGGGGAGAAGGGGGATCATCGCCTTCCCGTCACATAATAGCCATGGCTGCCTCTGCCAGAGCCCCTTCACCCTCTGGTGCCGCGGTTGGTGCTGGCAGAGCCGCGGCTGCCCGGCAGGCCCTGCCCTTGGGGGGCCTCCCGCGCCTTTGTTCGGCTGCACCGGCGCGGGTCACCCCGGCGCAGTCACCCCGTGCCAGGCCGCAGCTGGAGGATGGGACCGCTCCGTGCGGCGTCTCCCGGGAGCTCCCCGGCTCCCCAGCCATCTGCGGGTCAATGAGAGACAACCGGCAGCATCTGGCAGACATGGCCACAGGAGGTTAAAACCCTCACCAGCGAGAGGGTGGACGGGGATCAGGCAGGGCAGTTGCATTTGGGGCAGCGGGTCAGAGTGCACAGATCTCGCTAATTTGTGTGACGCAAATGAATAAGATTCAAACCCCGCAGCCGGGAACAATACAGCGGGAGCCATTGTCTGAGCGCAGGGAGGTTCGCTGGAGCTGCAGGCGCCCATGCCTTGGTTACATGTCTTCCATCAGCGATACAACAGCGACACGGGAGAACGCAGTCCACAGGTTTATCCCCGTGTCGGGGTGCCCTGCCTCCTTGCACACCATGGCTCGGAGAGCTGTTCTCCCAGTGCCCCAAGCTGTCTGCCCTGTGACCTTTTGTGTTTTATGGTGCTACTCTTCATGCTGTTTATACAGCCTGAAGAGCAGATCTCCCTGCCTGAACAGGGCAGATGCTTCCTTTCCACTCGTACAGGCACACGTGTGCGGTCTTCTCCTTGTTAAATTGTTCTAGCAGAGAATTCCTAAAAAAAAAAAAAAAAAAAAGCGAAAAAATATATTAATTGGAAAAGCAGTAATTTTGAAGAAGAAAGCCCTTAAAGTCAACTCTTTTAGATTTTTAGCTCAGCCTTAAGTATAACTTACAGAGGGAAAGCAGAGATTCCTTTTTTACCGCAGTAAACAGTGCCCTTTAGCGGGCAAATTGCTGGTTAGAAACTTCCCTGATGAAAAAACTCCCCTAGTTCCTCTGTATGAGGAGTGCCTAGTTTAGCTATATGGGAAACTTCAAACGGAGAAAAAATAAGGAAAGAAATAATAGAAAATGTAGAAAAAACGTGGCTGCTCAGTTTGGGGCAGCCACAAAAAAATATTTATAATGTAAAAAAATTATGTCAGTAGTGCAACCAAGGTAGAGAAACAGTACTCCCTCTTTTGGTTTAGATCCTCCAACTCCACAGTATGTTTAGCTTGACATTTCTTATTTCCACTCAAAATTTTCTTTAGAAATAGTAAATGGGTCTCCAGGTTTTGCAGTTCAGTTCACTTTTTTCTTTAGGCAAGTGAAAATGTCACCATTTCATAAGCACCTGTGGTTCCAGTACTTTGTTATTTATTCAACACAAGGTAATATTATGATTGTTTTATTCCTTCACTTTTTTTTTTTTTTTTTTTTTAAATACCAGGAAAGAAAGGGAAGGTCACATGTACCAATAGAGTGATGTGGAACCTGCAGGAAGGCTAATTAAAGCAGTGTGGAAAAAGAAAACTACACCAAGATGGCGTGACCTGTAGACTGGTAAGGAGAGATATGCAAACATGCAGAATTTTAGTTATAATCACCATGGGTATAAATCAGCCTGCTTCTGGAAGCTACTCTTATTGTAATGAATTTCCTAAATATCTTGTGTTTGACAACAGCCAGAGATAACAAGTGATCAGCAAGAAGAAATATGACATCTGACATTTTAAGTGGCCTGTTAGTATTATTTATTTTGTTAAAAAATACAGTTCTTCATCCACTAAGTGTTGAAAGGGAGAAGGAAAGAGCATCTTTCACTGTGTAAATTCATGACAAGTGTGCTATCCTGGGCATCCCTCATATGAAGAGAGAACATTTGGCTTCATATGAAGAAGCTAACTGCAGTTCATCACAGCACTAGGAAGAAACCTGGTAGAGAGGCACCTCGTGATCACAGCAGACACAGGAGTCACACAACAGCCATTTGGACTACAGGTAACTGTGGTCTGTGGACAGTAGGGTACAGTCAGACCATGTAACTGCTAGCTAATTCATTTACAGGAAAACCTGCGTTGCCAAAACTCAGCAGACACCCATGGCAACTAGAGGCATTTGGGAGGGTCACCACCCATATATCTAACCACATTTCATAGCATTTAAAAGAGAAACCCGTGACTTACAGCAATGAGGAGAATTTATGGGGTGCATGATGGTGAGAGAGAACTTGTGTAGTGGATGATGGCCACATCCATGGAAATGTGAGCTGAACTGACTCAGGTGAGTTCTGGCAGAGGTAATGACAGACCAGGCAGTTGGCAGGACACTTGTAACAAGCTCCAGCTGCTGGAAGAAGGGAGCCCGGCACTGACTGCTGAAGCATCACCTCTTGCACCTGGGGACAATGGGATGTGTTTGCAGTTGGTGGCAAAAAAAAGGAGGAAAGAAAAGAAACAAGCATGGGAAAATGGAATAGAGGTTTAAATATGGGTGTGGCAAACAAAATGAATGATACAAAGGAAGGGAGAAATGTTTGAACCCTAGAGGAAAGGATGTCAGAGCAGTAGTTTCAAAATAAGGTTATGGTAGCTGCAGGGAAGGAGAGGAAGGTCGCCAAGTACAGAACACAGTTCTGTAGAGGTGTGGGAGATCGGCAGTAGAAAACAGACCAGGAATGAAGGAGGGACTAGAACAGGAGGGAGAAACAGAAAAGATTTGGGAAAAATGAGAAGGGAAAAAATGATCCATCCTTATAAGGGTTTTTATTCTACACAAAGAAAAGCTGATGAAGTAGAATAAAGAAAAAAGCATATAAATTCAACTGAATGTAACTAAAATAAAGGGAAGAGAGAGGGATGGAGAATGAAATAAGGATAATTAAAAATGGAAATATTAATAAGTAAAAAAAATGGAAGACTTGGTAATCTGTATTTAGATAATGTGGGCTTCATATGATTCGTTTCTCAATTTCCCAGAGTCTAAGAAAAAGAGATACAATGATGTATGGAGGAAATAGTGTTTCCTTACATTAAGTTTGTCTTACATCTCAAGAAAAGGGGTTTCTCTTCTGAAAAAACAAAATCCATCAAAACAATAAGTGTTTTTTTCTTTTTTATTTCAGAAATAAATACAGAGACTGTAATACCTGTAATGCTGTAGTGTCTGCTCCCCCCTTTCTCTCTTTCTCTTTTTCTCAGTTTTGAGTCTGTGCCTCAGGCACTTTAATTTTGACATCTTTCATTCCACCCCCATAGATCAAATTTAAAGTCAGTTTAACTCCTGGTTTTAAATGAAATATTTTATAAAATGTCATAGTTTTAGGCGTATGGGGGTTTGGCTCTCTTAATTAGTGCCTCGACTGTGTACTCAGTGGCACTGGCATAAATCTGCATTTTTCCATTGCACTTCTCAGCCATCCAAGGGCATTGCACAGTCAAGACAAAATATATTTTACCAGGGAGGAGGAGATGACAGAGAGATTAAACTTCTTTTCCAGACCCACAGACTTTGTGAGCATGACAGTGAAATGACACTTTGGGCACTGTTTATTTGAATGCTTCAACTGTATGAAATACATACATAAGAGGAAGAAATGCTCACGTGAGTTTCACTGAAAACAAACTTATTTTGTACACATACACAGTGTTTATAATGTACGGTGTCAGTATCTGAGATAAGGAATTACCTATAAAGATTTAAAAAGTAGCATCTTGTATTGCTAATAAGATTAACAGGCTCTTAATCTACACTTTAACCAGCTTTATTATATGTACACTCATGTTAGAATGATACGTTTTTATTTTCTTGTTCCATGAATGGCTTCAATCCCACTTTCCATGCTGTAGTCAGTTATTCTTTTCCCTGAAAAATCGACCACTTTCTAAAGGGAAATGCAGTTCCTTGCTATAATGCAAAATGGTCATTTCTTTTTGTACTTGTGAAAATCCGTTGGTAAAATTACAAAAATGTGCTAGAGAACTTTTCTGTTTGTGTAGCACTTCCATGTGGGAGATTCAGGTTACCAGTCTGACTTCTAAACTCTACAGTTTTTTAAGATATATCAATATATCCACTTAAATGTATGGGATAAGCCAACAGTGCTGTTCTGACCTGCCCATTCTTTGCTGTTTATATACAATGAAACTACTTAAAATTTGTGCTTGATTGCCTGAATCTATCCATGTTAGAAGTCACTTTTGATTCAACAGATTAAGGAGGGAACATTCATTTACTTATTTTTATAAAACTGAATCTTGGACATGTGTAACATCTTTTATTAGAAGAAACACAAACTGCTATTCCAGCCTTTCTACACGCACACCACTCCACCAGTGTCTAGCTTATGGAAATGAGACTAAAACCCACGCTCAGGACTAGACATAAGACTGAGGCATGAAGTAAGCAAAAGGTGGATTGAAGACAGCCTGCAATGAAAAAAAAATTAATAAATGGAGGAAGGAAACAAAAAATTGTCTTATAGGGATGAATGCTGCAGATGATTAGTCTGCATGGAAAGATGTTGTAGAGGTTTACATTTATGCATTAACTGGGAGAATAAGAATCTGTGTATTGAACCTCATGCCCAGCTTTCTGAGAGGTTCAAGAGCTGCAGTGATAACCAGTGAGCTAAATCCACTTCTGGGCTGAAGAGCCCAAGTTACAACCGGGCTGTCACAACTGACCTACTTGGTACCCTTGACAGTGTCTCAGTGGAGAGACCAAGGATCAGATGGGAGTACAGCCTCATACATCACTCTGGGACCAGCCTTTTCTGAACAAAATCAAATGTTTTGGGGAGTACAAAACATACTGCAGACCCCTGGATGTTACAGACCAGCAAACGTCACTATTCCCTGGACAGAAATCCACCTTCACCAGCTGGGTTTGGCTAAAATTCCAGAAAGCTCGACAGCAATGTTTCTTTAAGGGCTCCTCTCCTCCCTCTCTGAACTTTTCTCTCTCTCCAAATTATTGAACACATTCCAGCCATCAGTACTGAGCACTATTTCTTGGCACTGAAGCTTCAGTGAGGTTGAACCAAGACCCTGCTGCACAGCTCTTGCTGTGCAAATCAAACTGTAGGGCAACAACATACATCACTGGGCTGAGAATGTAGAGGAAACAGTTCTTTATGAGATGTTTTAGTTCAGAGACCTCATTTGTATTAATTCTTTACAGTGGACTCTTCTCCAGCCAAAGAATCTCCCTCTCCTTACCTGTTTTACAAATGAATGGTATATTCAGCTTCTTTCTGTTCAGTGAGGTAAGGGGTCATTTTACCAGCCTTGGCAGTGTGCTGTTCTTTCCCTGCACAACATCTGCTGCAGTTTTCATGGCTTGAATTGTTCCCGGACTTGTTTTAAAAGGCATGTTTCAGAAATGTCTTTGAGGATAGGAATTATTAGTCATTGTTTTATCTTCTAGGGTGTTCTTCATTTTTCTTTTTCCTTTTAAAAATAAGACTAAAGAGGCTTTGGAGTTTATAAGTTTTAATTCAGGTTTAAGCTAAAGATACTGAGAATGGTAAAGTAATTCATAGCAATAGGATTTTAGTGCAGTTTCAGAAACTAATTTATTTTTGTATGACAATAAACCAGGATTTCATCTTCTAACTCTTGCTTTTCCTTGCCATTGTAGTACTTGTGTACACACTTTTCACATACACATGAAAATTCCGACATTTACTGTTCCAAAGCCTTTGCATTATTTGTGCTTCATCCCTAATTTTTCTATCACTTTGTGTATGACAAGGTGTTTGACACTTAATGCACTTTTAAACCACATTTTTTTCTGTAAAGTAACTAAAAAATCTGAGATTTGCTTTTTCAATTTTCTCACTTAATTCGGATTAATATGTTTAATTTTTTTCAGAACACCTCACATCTTCATCTTGGGCTCTGCATTTTACTCAGCAGCATTCTCAACATCTACCTACCTATGACATCACCCGTGCCAAACTTCCAAAGGCTGTTTGGGACACACAGTTACTGGTAGGACGTTTTGAAGGCAAAAGGTTTGTGCAAGGTTAACTTGGAGCATGAACTGGTCTGAAGAATAGTGGCAGAAATTTTGTTATACTTCTGTGGTATTGGAGGAGTATTGCAAGGTATCCCATACAAATAAAGCTGATGGTAAGGAACAACTTACCATAACTCCCTTGGCCCTCCATCCGGGTGTGTAATTTCCTTTGGGTTGGAAATTTTGCCCATCTTATCTTTTAAGAGATATCTTTGTTTGACTTGCTTCAAAACATGCACTAGTTTCTTCAGGCAACTATGGGAACATGTCCCATATTTAACTGAGTTAGTTATTTGATTTGTTTGCAGTTTCCAAAATGGGCAAAAGTTTATTAAAGGAATAGGGGCAATTCCAGAACTCTGTCTCTGATAGTGAGAATATATTTTAGGTAGTGTAAGTGTATAGCCCAGAATCATATCCCTAACTATTTAGACTGTTGGAGAATCCAGGAAAAAAAATAAACTTGTCTAATAGCCTTTCTAGCTGTGTTTTCATTAAGTCTGAGGAAGCTCAATAAGGAAGCTACAGCATGATTTATTTTAATCAGTTATTACAGAGGAGTTATTAAAAAAAAACCCAAAACAAAAACTCGGCAAAATCTCCCTTACATACTTTTTGCGTTCCAAATCCACAAAAAGTTTAGATAAAATCTCATTTCATTACAACCAAAACAAACCTCCTGTACTAGACTGCTTTCATTTTTTTCTGTAAGTGATGATGATTCCATACCTCTTCTGTCTACATTGGCTTTCCAGTTCAGTGTCTTTTGTGTCTCTTTCTTTGTAATCTCCCTAAGGTTAGTCAGGAGTTCTATTTTCTCCTAAGGCTTGGTAAGAGCATTTGACAGACTGTGAACTAGAGGTGGAGTAGGGAAAATGATTTAGCCATTTTTGTCATCTGAAGATGGCTTTCAGAACCACTTGCACACATGATTATTCTTCCAGTTCGAATGCAAAAGAATCTGGATTTTGCCCTATGTATTGAACATATGCTGAAACTTTTACCAACTTTATGGCTTGAAACTTTTCAAGTTTCATTTGATATTGTTGTTGAGCTGAAATGTGTGTGTTCAGGCACACACACAGAATCTTCTTTAGAAATAACTCTTCTATCTTAAAAGAGAGGAACCATGGGGCTACTGAATGATTTAGATAAAGAATATGTCCAGCTCTGCTCCTGTAAGTTACAGTCTCTAGGCATTGTGATATCAAATTCCATAGGACAAATGTTTTCATCTACAGCAACTGCTGTTTCACAACTGAAATGTGGCCTTGGCTGTACCTGTTCATGGCACTGACCGAGAACAAACAAGATGAAGATTCATCTTTGGTTCTTTAACTTATTTTTATTTACATATTTTTGAAGGTCAGTGAGTGGAGGGAAGCATATAAAGGAGGAGGATAACACCAATTGCCATAACTGGTCAATTGTTAAATGTGTCCAGCTCTGAATCCAGAGAGGACAGGAATCCATTACTGAAATATCCATGGTATGATGTATCATTTAGGTTGTCTGAGGATATATTGTTGATAAAGCATCCCTGGCAGGATCATACTTTGCTCACAAAGACTCACTGAAAAATTGAAGCAAAACCTGCCAAAGTCACCTCTCACTAAAAAGAAATATTTCAAACATATTCTAACAAATCCTGACTGTAAAATGTGCAAATTGGATTTCCAGTAATGAGATCCATCAGTAGGCACATTTTCTTGACATATCCTGTCTTGGAAATAGTGATTCAATTTTCCAAAAGTCCTTTAATTTGCTTAGAGAGGAAAGCATTTTCATTTTGCCCAGTCAGTTCTAATAATTTGCTAAATTCAAAATATGTGAAATTACTGAAGCTAGTTGTAGTGACTAGAAGGACCTCTAATCTTCTGATAATATTTTTCTTTTCCCCATGAATCATGCAGGCTTTCACAAAAAAATTTTCAGAAGAGTTAAAACACAAATCTTTGTTGACATGGATGTTTGTCTCTTCCACAGACAGAACTCTGGACATTTGCTAGAAATACCCTTCAGAAAATTTGCTTTAGAAATCTCTGTTAGCTGCTGGGGTGCATGGTTAGAAACTTGCATATACTTCTACAAGTAAAGTTCCTTAGGAATTCCCTTACGGATGAGTTCAGGTATTGATCCTTCCTATCTTGGCAGTAACAAGCATGATGAGCTCGATGAAGAGCAGTTGGAAAGCAAAACCAGTTTTCCACAGCTCTTTTATACTTTAAAGCCTTGAAGGGTTTCAAACAATAATCCTTTATCCCACAGTATATTCTCCCAGCGCTTTCTTTTGGGCACCGGATGTTGAGTTGCATGGACTTTGGAATGCCTCAGGAGAGCCACACATAAATAACTCCTGTGTGAATTGCATGTAGCATGTTCTAGTGGTACAGTCTTCTGTCCCATAAACACTTAGGAGATTGCCAAGGTAGTTGTGTGCTCAGCTAACTTTTTGGTTTGAAAACCAAGCTCATAAGTAGTGTCCCTCTAACATATATTTTCTGTCTTTCTAATAATTAGGTATTGTTAAATACCTTGGTTTTAAAAAAGAGGTTATCCCTTAAGTTATCACATAATGTATTTATTCAATCAAATATTTTTTTACAAAGAGCTGTTTGTTTTTCTGCTCTACTTCTGGAGTTCCAGTAACTGTTATGCAGGTACAAACACATATTTAAGTGGGTGCTTTTGCCATTTCTCTTCCCTGGCAGCCTCATGCGAGGTTTCTGTCCAGAACACTGAATTGCAGTCACAGGCCTGGTGCTTCTGTGGCTGGCAGAAACAGTCCAGTACCCATGAGCACAGACACTGTCCTTCAGTGGAAATATAATTGTAGGTAGGTATGATTATTGTAAAATAAAAAGGGAGTGTACAGTTGCTCTCCAAATCTACTGTTCATCTCTTTTTATTTTACAGTGCAAGGGTTAAGACATTTTCCTGCAGCATACCATACTTAATTATGAATATTAATCCCTACTAGGAGCATTAGACTTCAGAGATTCACCTAAGGACAACTTAAGTACATGGAATGAGTTGAAGACCAAGACTTTAATAGTATTTTGAGATTCCAGGGAGAAGACAATCAAGGGTGTAGACTACAAAGGGCACTAAAGTTGCCTTATTTACTTATTTGTGCGTGTCTGTAGTAAAACTGCATTTGCTCCTAAACTTGAAGTAAAATACTTGAACAGGAATATTTTTCCTACAGATTGTCTAACATTTGTGTTCTGGATGTGAATGAAGTCTTGCTGCTTTTGCTGAACACTTGCTTGTGGAAACTGACACCCATTTGCAGAAGAATCAACAGACAGACTTTCAAGGTTACCAGTGGGGAACTTCTGCACAGAACTGCATAATCTTCAACCAGGACTTCATTCCTTTGCTCCTAATACTCAGTCTCCATTTACCAAATTGTCCACTGAACTCCTGTGCTCCTCAAAAAACAACAAAAAAAGGAAATGGGGTACCAGGCAGAAAGCTAGGGAGGGATACTGGCTACGAGGAAAGTGCAGCTTTATGAATGAACCCAAAGTTTTGGGTTTTGCTGAACACTTTCCAGTGGAGACTGACACAAGTGTGCATTTTGTCATCTTGTTTGACTGAACTTTTGAAATCAAGGTGTACTGGTTAAATCCCAACTTTCAGCATTTCAAATGATCCTGGGTGAGGAACAAAGAGAGGGACAGGAAAGAAGAGCAAGAAATCACTCATCAAAACCATACATTTTTCATCTATTTCTTGATGGGCCTCTAGTCTTCTGATGGGTCAGTTAAGACTAAAACCACCTATAGGCTTCTCTGTTCTGTCCCTGTCACCCCAATCCCTACTTCTGTCAGATGTTTCTGTAGTGAGTTCTAGGCTAACTTCATTTTTAGAAAACAAACAGAAATAGAATGCCATTGCCATAACTTGAAACCATCTCTGTGTCATGATGTACACTGTAGAACTAGCGGGGAAAATAAGTGTTTTAGATAATAATATACTAAAGGAAGCAGGTGAAAGCAACTGACACTTCTCAATTTTTCCTGGATATCTCCTGCTAGCTTCTGCTCTGACACACAGAGAACCCATATGTGCCTGTAATGTTCAAGATCTTTTGATGTAACTGATGGGTGCTGATGGGTGAAGTCCACAACATTCACTGTATATTGAGTCTGACTGTTTCAACACCAACAATTACCTGTAATTCATTACTAGAATTCTTAAGCAAGTTGCTCTTTTTGTATCATTTAAAACAAAGCAGTACAGCACAGAGGAGCTGGACACCCTGTCCTGAAGAATTCAGTCTGGAAACTTACTTCCAATGTCAAACAAGAGACAGAGTGTATGAAAAGATAAATTATTCAGTAATGAATCCTACACACTTATAATGCACAAGTTGTAATGAATCTCAGTTGCTCTTGTAATTTTGTAAAGTTGTTTACCTAATATGGTAGATGTGCCATATGGTACACTAAAGAGAGTGTTAGAATGAGGACGTGAAGATTTCGAGGTTTTTATTTCTAGTTTTGTAGGCATCTGTAAACTACATTCAAGCTGTCCTAGAATGTGAGCAGAGGAAGAATTCAGGCTGCTCTGCCCCTTCATGCTGACTGCTGCTGCCACTTGATAACATCCTCCATCTCTTCCTCCCTTGCTCCTCAGGCACTGTGGCCCAGCACGGGGCTGTACCCTGGCTAGATGCCATCAAGGAAAGTCTTTCAGCCACTCTGCACCTTTAGGCTGGTTTAGCTTAAGTCAAGCTTTTTCACCCTTAATAAATCATTTGAGCAGCCGATTAACTCTTCCACTGGGTAGGGAATGTGACCAGGCTTCTATTCCAGAGAATTCCTTGGTATGTTGCTTATAGAATTTCACCACAGCTAAAACTAGCAACGTGCTCGATGTGGCAGCAGCAAAAAGGCTGGGACTGCCCAGCATTCCTGTCTTGTAAGAAATGGGCAGCATGACCTATGGTGACGTCTGTAAAATCACAACTACTTTGCAGCACTGTAATTTGTCAAAAATTGATAAAATGGGATTTAAAATTCATACAGATGAAAAGGACAGCTTCTTGCTCAACCTTGAGTTTCAAGTGATGACTGAAAAAAGTATTTGAGTCCAATAATAAAATATTAATATAAAACTTCTCCGAGGATGGAGGCAGTCCCTCAGAGTGATGCCATGGGGGTAAGCAAGCAGAGCCTTGGGAAAGGCTTAATGTCATAATTTTTAGTTATCAGCTAAAGTCTACTGCAGGTGAGAGGAGGACATAGAAACTAGAAGAGTAATATCCCTCACCATGAACTGAATTTCTAGGATTTTTGATTTAAAGGTACTCACACTATTATTTGGGGCCTGTATGTTAAGAACAAATGCCTATCAGCTTTTATGTTTTCCCTGTGGATTGTAGGCAAACAGCTTCTCCCTTGTCAGTATGTTTGCATGTTTGGGGGCAGGGTAAGATATGGACAGTACTTCAGCACTGTTCCCATTGCTCATGGGGTCGACCATCAAGCAGATTAATTTAACTCATGTTAGAGTACTACAAGTTAAGTGATCACCACAAATATGTGATGAGGGAAGTGTTGACACCCACATCTGGGCAACCCCATGTAGAGAAAACTTGGATGTATTTAAAGCGCTCCCCTTTTCACAGATAACTCATGGCTCTTCTTCCAGGTCTCCACCAGCCTCCAGACAGCAGCTTTCAGGCCAGTCAATTCCCCAGAATCATCAACCAGCAGGTGCTGAGCCCATTCCACTACAACAGAATTCCAGCCTCTAATGCTGCCCATTCCCAAAACATAAGAGCAAAGCTTATTTTAAAATACTGATATAAGAGGTGCTATTTTAAGCTTCCTACCCCTTAAAACTTGAAAGTTAAGTTAAATCAGGCATGGGAATAGGTTGCCCAGAGAGCTTGTAGCATCACCACCCCGGAGGTGTTTAAGAGGCATCTGGAGCTGGCACTGGGTAGTGATTTAGTGGTTTAAGGGTTACAGTGGTAGTGTAGTTGGACTTGATCTTAAAGGTCTCTTCCAACCTTGATGATTCTATTCTGTGAAAGATAAATTGTACCATCTGATAATATTGTTCCAATTGTATGTGTAATACTGTTCCCGTAATTCAGTTTTCTGGGGAAACAGCGCCTGGCAGAAGAGCGCATTTATTGAAAGGCAGGTTGTATTTTTACGTTATTTACTTCCTTTATGATGGTTGCACAACAAGGTCAAAGTGCAGCTGCCTCCTGTAAGCGATCATGTCCACCTGCAGCTAGCGCCCGGCCG
>VZTN01024985.1:101409-171760 GCA_013400515.1 Erpornis zantholeuca
GGAGGGAGCTGTGAGAGGGGAGGGGGGGGAGGAGGGAGCCGCTCACAGGAACCCTCCGAAAAAAAGATGGCGGCGGGCTCGGATCTGCTGGATGAGGTTTTCCTGAACACGGAGGGGGATGAGAAGGTGGTGAGCGACCTGGTGGGCTCCCTGGAGTCCCAGCTGGCGGCCTCCGGCCACCACCACCAGCACCACAAGGCGCAGGAGCCCCTGAGGGCCGCTGGGGGGCTGCTGGGGAACCATGTTGTGAGCAGCAGCAGTAGCAGCAGCAGCCCTAGCCCCAGCCCTGGAGGAGTAGTAGTAGGAGGCAATGCTAATGCCCAAACAGAGAGCAGCAGCGGCAGCAAGATGGGACTGAGTGCCCCAGAGATCACAAAAGCAGGTAACGTGGGCAGGGGTGGGGGGCTCTGAGGGAGAGGGGCCCTCCCCTCCCCCCACTCCCCAGCTCCCGCTGCCTCCTTCCCTCACTGCTTTCCCCCCTTTTCCCTCTCTCCTCCTTCTCGTTGTGGCAGGAGCGGGAGTGCAAAGGGTGGTATCGATCATAAGGGGGAGAGCCTCCCCTCATCATGCCCCCTCGGTGTGTATCCGCGCCTCTGCTCCCTCCCCTTTATTTTCCCTCCTCGCCTGTGCTTACTCGAGGGTGTTGGATCATGTGTGGGGGCAGCCGCCCCGCAGAAAGAGCCGGCAGTGCCCGTCCGTGACTCTGCCGGTCCCCTCTGCTTTTCCTGCCCTTGTTGCTGGAGTGTAAAAGGGCTCTGTTAATCTCGGGGACTGAAGAAGGCAGAGCCCACCCCCTTGGTCATGGCTGTGCCTCCCATGCCGCCTGTGACTGCTCCCCTTCCCTTTCCAGGGGTGGAGGTTATGGGGGGGATTCCCTCTTGATAATGCCGCCTTAGCTGTCTGTGTAAATGCTCCTTCCCCTCCCCCTTCGCTGTTGCTGAAGTGGAAGGGGGTGTTATTAATCATGACACCTATTTCCTGTAGAGGAGGAAGCGAGGGGGGATTTCAAGGGGAGGAAGTCCCTCAAAATGCTTTCCCCCCATATCTGCCTGCCTTGATATTCCCCCCGCACCTCCTCCCTTGTTCCAGGGGCTTGGAGGGGGCATCCAACACCTCCCATTCCTTCTCTGCCCTCAAGGGGGGGTTGTCACAACGCCGGGTCCCGGGAAGGGGGGGAATTCAGGCCACAACACCCCACCTTGCACAGCGCCTTCTCCCACCCGNCCCTTCGTGTTATGAGGGTTGTAGGGGGGCATTGTGAAGGCTGGGACTGCGGGCTCACTACGTGGGAATGGAGGGAAGCTGTTTTTCAGGGGGATTGAAAGAAATGTCTCCCCAGAATCTCTCTGCAATTCCTCCCCTCCCCCCGTTTTTATTTTTGATTTCGTCTTGCTGAAGTGTAAGGAGATACTACAGATTCTCTGTTATGATTGATGAAACTCTTCTAGGAGGATCTCCTTGACCCTTATAATGTGCATCTCAGTGTTTGCCTGTCACTATTCTTTTCCCATTTCTGTCTCCTTAGGGCCAGGACCTGGACTGTGTGTGATTGTACTTGTGCTAACACCAGGCCTTATCAAGGGGCATGAGGATTATTCAGGACAAGAAACTACATCATCTTGTCCCTTTTGAAAACCAGCTTTGCTTTTTATTTATTTATTTTTTACTATCTCTGGCAGTGGGAACTTCAGATCCAATGGAACAAATTCTGTAATAAAGAAGAGGGGTCTTCTAGAAACAGACTCCAAGCCTTGCAGTACTTCTTATCTTGCCAGCCCGATGTTTTTCTTTCCTTTCACTTTTCATATTTTGCTGTTGTTGAGCCTCCTGATCTGACTGACTTACTGTGTAGGAGATGACAGGATTAGAGAGTAATGTGTGCTGGGTATAGGGAATATGTCTTAATAATTGTGTCTTCCATGGCCATTTCTCCCCCTTGCAGTTGCAGTCCTGTTGCTAAATGGGATGTCAGGCTCTAGAATAGGGAAGAGGTCTTAGATGATCTTCTTCCTTCCCTTGGTTCATGTTAAATCTGTTTTCCCTGTTTCGTCTTACTGTAATGTCAAAAGCAGGGGTGTTACAATTAATACTGAGTCTGCAAGTCTTTGGTGGTAAATTGGAGGCTTTAAGATGACATCTTCAAAGCCATGTTCAGTTTGTACTCTGTCCTGTTTTCTTGGCTCCAGGCAGGCAGCTTGGGAGATGGAGAAGACCTGGTGATGAGGGAGAACATTCTGTCTTTACTGGACTTCTCTTCTTGCTCATTGGCTCTGTTTAACCTTGTTGTTGTTTTCCAGGGGCAGGAGGAGTGCAGGGGGGTGTTATTAATCATAACACCAGGTCCCAGACTTCAGCTCTGGATGGAGCCACCACAACAAGCACCAGCAGCACCACTGCAGCAGCAGGAGGATCTGAAGTCACTGCTGCTCCAGGGACCCTCAGTCAGGGCAAATCGGTGGTTATCAGCACCATGGCAACTGCCTTGTCCACCAGGAATGGCAAGATTGGGACCACGACAGTGCAGACTTTGAATGGGAGTAACGTGGTGATGAACTCTCACCACACAGGAAGTGCTGCTTTCTCTGGGACTCCCGTGACTGCCAACCCCACTCCTGCACCTGCTGTTGCCCCTCTTGTTAACAATGGACCTGGATCTGTGGGGAAAGGAAACGCTGTTAATGCTGTTTTGCCCTCAGCTTCTAACACTGTCATCCAGACTTCTTTCCTTAATACTGCTGTGTCCTCTGCATCCTCCTCCTCGCCCACAGTGATCTCCTCGCAGCCACCACCGAGCGTTGGCACCGGGGCACCCACGGTAACACTCGTGAGGCCCCCAATCCACACAGCAGGACCCACGGTGGCTGCAGCTGGTGCAGCCACTCAGAACGGGAGCAATACTGTGATCAATTCAACCATCAGTGTGGGGAGTTTTCCTGCTGTTGCCACAGCCACTGTGGGATCTGGAGTTTCCCTCCAGACGTCACTTGTGAACAGCCAGTCTGGTTCCACTGTGCCAGCAGCTCCTGCCACACAGGTCATCAAATCTGAGTCTCCTAAAACTATAGTCCAAGCAGTATCCCAACAGCAGACACTGGCTACTGGTGGCCAGCCCAGTACTACAGGGGGTAACATGATTATTGGGCAAACTATGCAAGCTGGGCTCTCCAATGTTGCTCCCAATCCTGGTGGGATACCTCCTGCAGCTCCTGGCACCCCCACAGGAATGGCTAAAGGCACTGCCAATACAGTGGCACAAAGTCTGCCAAGGACTCCGACACCAACTACGAGCGGAATCAGAGCAACTTTGACTCCTACAGTTTTAGCACATCGTTTGCCTCAGCCACCTCAGAATCCGACTAACATTCAGAATTTTCAGTTACCACCAGGTAAGTCAGAGGATTGAGGGGTTTTATTTTGGAACTATATTTCTTGCAGGGAGGAAGGAATCCAAGTAAGATTTTGTGCCATTTAATTGTGAATTGTGGAAAAGGCATTACATGTAACAATGAGAATGGTCTGGTGTTGAGTAGTAGTCGCATAGTTGCATCCCACTACTTAGTGTCTGATTTTGGGTGACCAGAAAGTCTTTTCAGCAGTAATTGAAAATAATTCTCCCTGGTATCTTTGTTCCAATGTGAGTGTAGATGAAGCTGCAAACTGCCAAAATGTGACAATGGAATATTACCCAATGAAATGTTGTTATTTCATTAGCACAAAAGACATTTTGACTTTTCAGGTGGTTTCGTCAGTAGTTTGTAACCTTTATATACTGCTTGGTTCTCTCCTGTCCCTGCGTGCCCCCAGTACCACAGAGCTCTAATGAACAGAGAAGCAGCAGATACAACACAAGAAAACTACCTACTTTTGCATTAAATACCTTCAAAGTTTGACTTAAAAACTCACAGATTTGAAGCTTATGATCATCGTTTTAGTCAGTGGCATTCTGATAGAAAAGGCAGACTTCCTATGTCCTTACCTCACCCTGTTGTGTCTAGGGCTGCAGCTTTTGTAGTAGCTAGTCTCATGCTTAGTGCTGAGCATCTCTGGACAAGGAATCTAGTCCTGAACTCAGTGGGTGAGTGAAAAGCAGGATGAGAAGCATTTCTTTGCTCAAAATTGTTCTGTCCCTCATTAAATATCCTAGATTTGGAGATTTAATGTTACATATTTCCTATTATTTTGAATCAGGCTTGTTGCTTGTATCCAGTTTGATTTTTAGCTGCAAATACATGTGTAAACCTACACATTGCTTCCTGTCTTCCTGATAATACACACAATAGCTGGATTCTTCCTGCTCACTGTTTTCAGGACACTATGCAGAGAACAGCTAATTAAATTTTGCTACTAACACTGAATAAAATCGGAGGTGGTTTTAGTAGATGGTCTTGGTAAAATACAAGTGGTCTTAGTAAAACCCATCTCTTGGAATTCCTCACCAAACCCAGAGCAATGCACCTGTCACATAAAGTAGATCAGGAATTATGTACTGTGTTACTAAACATTGTGTTTTTGTGTAATATGCTATCTGTGGTCTGTGATGCCATGTAGTTTGATGAAGTCTGTCAAACATTCTGTGTATCCAAGTACTAACTGGTATAAATATTCCTCTTTCCTTTTTTTTTTCCTGTAGAAGATTATTCCATATATGAGTAATTTGAATGACATATTGCTAATTTAAAAAATAGCAGTAAAATTCAGATCTTGAAATCCCAGTGCTTGAGTTTGAAGCCTGTAAATTGATAGATTGGAAATGCCTTCTTTTATTTATTGCCATAGTGTATCAAAGGATTGATCCAGTTTAGTCTGATGCCATTTATACCTACATTTTTTGTTAATACTGCACTTTGAACTTGATTATGGGGGAAAATACTGCTGTGGAGACCAGTGGGACCTTTTTTCTGGTAGCTGTTGTTTTTAGACTGCCACAGCATACTGAAATGTGTTACTCTTAGAAGAACATTGTCAGTCCTTAAGCAAAATTGGACCATAAATTCTTCCTTTGGAGTTCTCAACAGATCAAAGTAAAACAATACAGGTTCTAAGCACTTGGATTTTTATTAAGCACTTTTTTTTGTTTGTCCTACACTTAAAGAAATATTTATAACTTCAAAAGAATAAGCATGACTTAAAATAAGCAAGCGTATGTGACTGGATACATAGAAATTGGAAACTGAGTTCTTGCGTGATAAGACAGACCTAATATTGAAAAGGATTTTTTTTTTTAAAGCAGAACAGATTATTTTTCTTTTAAATTGCTTTAGTTTGTATTTTATACTTTGCAAAAGTAGCCAGCTTTGGAAATGCTTTGCATAAACCATTTCTTGCAAAACACTTAAGAACTGGTGGATGCTGGGCTCTTATGAACATCTCTCAGGTGCAAGGGCCAAGCACCTCTGCAAATGTGGCCATGTGCAACTGCTGTGATCTTCAGCAGAGTGCTGGTACATTCATAGTGAAAGGAGAATAGGTGGCTGTGCTTTTGAAATTGTATTTTAAATGACAGCATCAGAGGCCAGATTTTTGGAGGCAGTTTGGTGTTGTGAAGCTGCAGCATCTGCATGCTGTGCACCTACTGCATGCATCGAAGTTGCATTCATAAGTTTGTCTTTAAAAGTTAGTAGTGTGTGCTGGTAAGATTTTCTAAGATAGTGCATGAAATATTTTGAAATCGTATACTGCACACACAGCTTTTTACACCAAGAATTATAAACACTTAAAATTCTGATGGAAGGTTTGACCGTGACAGCACAGGTTTTACAGTTATTTTCTTATCCAGAATTACTGTTTCTAGCTCTCCAAAATACTGTTACAGTGTCACATGTATGGGAGGCAGAATATAAAATGTCAGCAGGAGTTATGAAGCTGGGACTTGGAAATTAGGAACAATTGAAGTTTTCTTCAAAAGAGCACGTGGAAAATAAACTCAATCAATGGTCTTTAAAATACATTACTTTTAAAATAATGCTTTGTATTGCATCAAGGCAGTTGTGCAACAAACCTTAACTGATCAAATTGTAGATGTTTGAAGAGCCAATACGCCATAATAGTTGTGACCTTACTGGATTTTGGTCTATTGCTTCCCAAGGAGGAGCTGAGCTACTGAGAGTACCTATGTATTAGTGATGGTTTTCCACTTGTCACATCTCTGAGGAGAAGACTGGTGTGTTCAGTCTTTTCTTCAGGAGCCTGTGTTTGGAACTTTGTGCTCCAATTGGACAGATTTGGATAATGAAGGTCACAAAATAACTCTATTTATACCTTCCTGGAAAAGACATGGAAATATTGTGAGATGATTCTGTAAGGGGATGGGAACACAAGTGTATACAATATACCTCCTTAAGGATCTGACACTGCTGAAGCTGACTGGAAATAAATTGAATGAAGTTTGATGTTTCTGAGCACTTCAGTAATGAGAAATATATTATTTACAATAATATGGTAATCAGTGAGTTTATTAAAGCAGTGGATCAGTGTTTCACTGTTAGAGGTGCTCAGAAAAGTGCAGAAAAGTATAACTGGGATAATGCCCTAAAATTTATCTTTTGCGCTGTAAGACTGTAAAGTGTTTAGAAGTCATTGCTGACACAGGGTAAAATCATCTTGTAAATTGGCAAAATTTGGTACTTTAAAATAACTTTTAAAAACCCCATCTTGTCCACAAACCTAGCATCTGTGAGATCATCCTTACTTAGCAGTACTGTCAACTTGGAGCTCAAAGATGTAGTTTCTCTTCTTACAAGATTGTGTTGTTACTCTCTTCTACTTTATGTACAAACAAGTTTTTTAGGTGCCTGCTTAGAGAAAGAAGCAGGTTGCTGAGTGCTGAAGGTATCCAGTAAGAATAGTATAGAGCAGGTAGGTCTGGACAGTTTTCTCTGCTAGTTTAGGTGAAATTGAAATCCAGAAACTTCCACTTACTTCTGTCCCCCTCTTTTCTTTTACCTTTTGAGTGGCTGTTAGTACTTATGAAAATTTGGTGGTTTGGTCATAAAGACCGGTATTTTCCTGATTAAATACAATTTGGTGACATGTAGTCCTGTTTCACGATAGCAAATAAGATGGCTTGTCTTTGTGGGTTTTTTTTAACTTCCACAGTCATGACTAGTTTTCCCACTTGCAGTAGTGTAGTTCTGCAGCTGTTGTAGAACAGAATTGTTTTGCCTTGTATCTAAAAATAAAACTTCTTTATGACTTTCCCAAAACTCAGTTGGATCTGCCAGTAGCTGATGATAGGGGATGAGACTATGAATTTCTTCATTGCTTGCTTTCTGGAGGGCATCTCATGTGCCTCTTCTGTGGTGAGGACAGGATGGGCCTTTTATAGACTGAGAAACTGCTGGGGCCCCTTTAACAGTGGAACATTCCAGAGTTCTAAACTCTACCAGTGAATAAAACTTACCTGCTTTCCAGAGGCAAAGGATACCTGAAAGCGCATCAGTGCTGTACATCTGTCCATCCTGGAAGATGTTCTACATGAATATGCACGCTCAAGTTTTTCTTCATGGCCTTACGGGCTCAAAACTTCATTTGGTGTTAAGTGAGAGCTTTTTTGTAGAAACTGATTGTTTTTTAGCTTGTGTTCGCTATCCAAGAAGGATTCAAACTTAGGCCATGGTTGTGGTGACTTTAGAATGGGAAAACTACCTGAACATATTTAGAGCATGGGTTTGAGTCCCTTTGATTTGAGCAGTCATGCTTTCTGAAGCTGGAGTAACTGAAAAATAACTTCTGCAGTAGTTCTGTTTCCTTCACTTGGGAGTTGCAGTGGTAGGTGGTTGGGCAAAGGAGTGTGTATAAAAATGGAGAAGGGTGGCAACTGACAAGAATCAAAGCAAACAATTTGTGTTACTTTTTCATACTGAGTGCCTCATTCTTTGGGTTGCTTTGTACTTGAAACATGTACCCAGAAGTGCCCAAAGTAACTAGGATATAGATAGATGAGGAAATCATCAGAATTCCATAGCACAAGGAATACAGAAAGGAACAGAAGAAATACTATGAAGTAGTGGAATGTGGTTGTTTCTATTTCTCACTGACTAGTAAGCGAGTTCAAACATATCCTCATTATAGTTTCCCTGTATGTTGCATGTGCTGCCAATATTATGCCTGTTAACTGTGTTGGCATGGCTCGATTTTGTTAAAAATAATGTCTGCAATGCACCGTGACAAAGGGGGCTTCTACGGAGTACATACAGTATGTTTTACTTTCAAAGCATTTTACAAAACTAAATCCTTGCAACATGCCTGTGTCGTTGGTAAATAAAGTAGTATGAACTCTGCTTTAGAGCTCAGGGAAGGAGCAAGTTAGAGAAGTTCTGACTTGCCCAAGGCCATGCAGGAATCGATATTTTGCCAGGATTAGAGCTTGGAAGTCCTATACTTGGCATGTAAAGCAGTATCTGTCTTTTTGGAAGATAACTGTGGATCTCTTGGGCAGAACTCTTCTGGGTGAGGGGTGGATTTTATGTTCAAATCATGCATCAGCAAAAGGAACATTCTGCTTTATTTGGAATCTGCTACATCAGATCTGCCATATGTCACCAGACTGAAAGTTGTGTTTGTTCGCATTGCAACTTCCATAACTGAGGACTCCTGCATGCTTGGCTTTGTACCCCAAAGAACCTGAGGCTCAGAGAGCTGTGCAGTAAGACTTTCTTTTTTCTGTTAAAAAGAGTATCTTCATGTTGTGTACATCTGATAAGACTGTCATTAAGTGGTGGGATCTAATGGGAATATAATTGTGATTCTGTTAAGCTATGAAAGCTATTAACTCTGATTACATATTGTTCAGTTCTGTTATAAAAAATACTGTTCCCAACAGCCTTTGGAAGTGCATATGTCTGTATAATCTTCAGACTGTGATCTTCTGGGGGTTTTGGGTATTACTAAGATTGTGATAAAGGTTGTTGGTCAATAAGCAGAAGTGATTTATTTCTTTTGAGCTGTTTTGCACTCTACAAGAAGTTACACGTTTTCCATCACTGAAAATCCAGCAGGTTCCTTGTGAAACCTTCTTGGTTTGAGGACCCAAATGCAAATGCTGTCCAGAACTTGAATCCCTTAGTAACACAGGATGCTGCAGCCAAGTTAGCAAACTGAGGTAAAAACGCATCAGTTTTGTGCACTGAAAAGACAGAAATTGTATCACAAACTCTTCAAATGAAGTATTTGGGTGTACGAGAACTGTGATTGTTGTTTGTCTTCCCTGTTTCGGGAAATGATATGTAAATACAATTCTAAAAAAATTTATGAAGTAGTTCTAGAACACAGTTGAAAATACTGATACTTCAACTGTCTGGGTTCAAGGAAAGAGTACTGGTGTGTGGAAAGGTTGCTTTATGTAAAAACTGTGTGATGAAGTAGAGTCTGCTCAGAAGGAACTGGACATAGAAGTCACTTCACACATTAAGCGTTTTTTGTTACATTATGCATTTTTTTTGTCAGCAATATTAAAAATCAGCATTTTTACCCGAAAATAGTTACTCTTGCCAAATTTATTGTTTGTGTAGAAACTTTATGCATGTTTATAACTCTGTTTGTACTGTTTCTCACAACTGAAGGCAATGATAGAGAGGAGATTTTAGTCGTGATTAATAGACAGTTATTTCAGGTGTATTATGAACTCTAAAGCTCTGTGTGAAGGAAGGCCAAACTCTAGGGAGAGTTGTGCACAGGTGACAAAGGGCTTTTTCTTTGCACAGCCACAGGTCTATTCCTGTGTGCAAATAGTTGTATCAGCCCTCTTGCATCTGCTTCCTCGTAAGAGAAGCAAAATTGCTGATACAACCTGTACACAGACTAGGCGGTAATTAATCAGGGATAAAGATTATGTGATCATCCATTTTTCAGATTAGATGAGGCTTTTTTTTTTTTTTCATTGAGGCCTCGGACATGTGAATAGAGCTTTTTGGTTGTTTTAAACCTTTTAGGACAGTCTTACCTCAGCTTACCCTGGAAATTTTTACCCCAGTTCTAATCTGTGGGAATTTCCTCCCAGAAGTGCTGGTTGTCTTCTGGAGTTGCGGGTGTCTCAAGGAACTGAGAGCCAGTTTTTTACCACAAAGCCTCCTATCTTGGAGTAATCTTCTTCAGTATTTAATGTAAAATTTAATAATTGTCCTTGAGGTCTTATTGATGTCTTTAAGGGTTTATTTTTTTTAAATACAGGATTTTTTTTTTTTGTGAGAGCAAAGTGTATAATGGTGTAGATTATCAGTAATCAAGAAAGAGCTGATAATTAGAAGGAGTTGATACACCTGCAATGAGGTCTGCTCAGCACCTCAGTAGAGCTGTCTTAAGGCATTGTACAAATGTAGCTGATCTTTGGGTCTGTAACTGCTGTCAGACTCAAAATAACATTTTAAAAAGATGACTTTCTGTACTTAGATTACCAGTAATCAGAAAGTTGCACTTTGAACATCAAAAGTTGATTCTCAGCAAAACGTGCGAATGTGTTATAAAATAGGTTCAATAGGGATGGTGCTTTTACTGTGTATTTGTACAGAATTTAGTGCAAAGTCCAACTTGGATACCAAGCTCTTTTGGTAGGATTTGGGAAAGTATATTGATGAAAATAAGTAACTTTTTGCCATGGTAGATCTCTGTTTATAAATTTGAATTGTAACTTATGAATGCTGTGTATCTTAGTTTTGATGCTTTTTTCCTTAAAATACATTAGTAAAATGTATTTTTCCATAACACATAACCAGTACCTAGACAATGAATAACATAAAACTCACAGCAGTGTGTAATATTATTTTACATGACTGACACGACTGTCCTAAGATTTGTATTGAATTAAGTAAGCCTCTCTTGTAAAAATGGTCTAACTTATGATTATAACTTGATTAATACATGCTTCTGAGAGTAGCTGAACTGTTAAAAGCTATCACAGGGCTTTTGTGCAGAATAAAGCACGTGCTGGATAGACTGTGCTGACAACCAGTGCAGTTGAAAAATGTGTGCTCTAGATATCAGAGTATAAACAAAACCCAAGCAATGAGGTGTGGTGCCATGCTCCAGTCTTTCTGAGATGGTTTGGGGGGCAGCAAGGCTGTACTAAGTTGTCTGCATGCCTTCCTTCAGTTTATTAATCAAGTATTTCTGTAAGGGAGGGTTAGATTTAGAACTTCTCTCCAAATGTAATAACATCAGGTGCTTTCAGACTAGGTGGTGGTGTGGCAAGTGGGACCAGTTGTGCTCACATGAGTCAGAAGTGCCAGCTCCAAGGAGCAGCACTGAGGAATTGCAGCACCTGTGGCAAAAGAGTTGATGGAGGGGACCAGAAGAGTGTTTGTGAAGGGATTGGTGTGGGAGAAGAGATGTGGAGTAGGGAGACTGACAGTGACTAAACTGTGTGGAAGTTAAAAGGCAAGCATGAGGAGTTATTAGTTTCTAACAGACATACGTGCAGTCATGTTTGCAGTAGTATTAAGGGTGGATTGGAAGAAGATACAAGTGTTCATGCACTGAGCTTCAACTCCTGAGTTCCTTTCTTTCTTCCTTTTTACCAATGTATAATTTGATTTGCTTTCCTTCCCTGTCCTCCATGGGGGAGGGGGAGAAAAGGCACTAATTATTTATAAGTGTTAGTCATACCCAGTCATTAAGCTTAGTCATTACTCAGGACTGTGCATTTGATGGTTAGTAAAAATCAAAACGAAACCTGATTTTGTTGAAAAGCTTTCTGAATTCAAGCTTACAGGTGTGAAAATAATTCTGTTTCTGTGTTCAGACTAACTGCAAAAGCAGAGCTGTTTAATAAATGTTGCTATCAGCCAAATGGCATGTAATATCATGTCCCTGTTGATGGTTTGTATTGAACTTGCAAGCGTAGTGTTTGGCATATTCTCAAAGCAGAATAATTCTGTATGGGCAGTGAGAGAGGCATGAACTCACAGAGGAGGATGTGGAGGGATTGTTTCTGCTGAGGCTGCCCTGGGGAGCTGTCAGTTGGTGGAATTGTCCAGCTTTGGGTCTCTACAGCTCCAGATGAAAAGGTGGCATCAGCAAAGTGTTTTCTCACTGCTAAAATTACAAGGAGTGTATACCTAGAGTAGGGCATTCACAGTGGGGACAAATTAAAGAAAGGTGTTCTTTATGTCTTCTCGTGTGCTTAGTTGTTTTAGGCTGTTGTGTTCTGAAGGAAGAAAACATTGATTTAAAGCATTACTCCTCATTAAGTGTTTCTCTACAGACTGTGGTAATAAATGCAAAGTAACACATCCATTCCAATTTCTTCAGGTGCTTGAACAGCACTAATGTTGACACACCTTGGTACAGACAAACTGTCACAAATGAAGACAGAGTTTTAAAACTCAGTTTAAAACCTCCTATTCAAAATAACAGATGTAAAGAATTAGTGACACTTTATTTTGTGTATTCCTTTCTCAAACCCAAATCTGATTTTGGTGTAACTGCTTTGTTGTTTGATCTAAGTGTATTGAAATCAATGGCAGAGCTAAATTTGAATTGCTTGGAGATCAATAATTAAAACAATTGGTTTAGTTCTTGATAGTGCTTTCTTAGCTGTTTCGACATCAGACAGATTTGTGTGATGATTGGGTTGCACTCTGGTGTTTTTCCTTTGTATGCTTGACTAGAAAGGAATGTTAACACACTTTCAAGGAATGTTGCTTTCCAGAGAAGTCAAAATAGTTTCAAATCACATTGTTGTTGAAGCATTTGTCAATTGTTGCTATATAAAATGATGTATTTCCCAGAACAATTCTTACACACCTTTTCAAATGAGCAGGTTAGATTTTTTCCATATGGGATCACTGTTAAATGCAGTGTGTTTTCGGCATTCCAACATGACATTATTCCTTTAACTATATTCTTAAAATGTTTGTGAATCAATACTTTACAAATGATTCACTTCTTCACCTTTTAGACAGTACAGTTGAGTTGTGTTGTTTGAAACTGAACTCTTGCATAGTAAGAGTAAGCAAAAGTGAAATTGAGTTTTTTGTCTGCTGACTCTTGTAAGAAGAAACAAGCAGTTTTGAATAATGTGAACTTTTGTATTTGGTGTGTACAAAATGCACTTTCTGGGCACTGCAGTGAGGATTCTTGAGGATATTTGCAAACATATCTTTCACCTGTGTTGGCAACAAGCATAAATCAGCTGTTGAAGAATTCATGTTTCTGAGACCATAAATGGCTGTTTGGAGTCCCTATCGCAGGTTGGGGAGCATAGTCGTAGCCAACAGTGGAGTACTGCAGTAAACTGACGCAGTACCAAAACTTTTAGGTACTTTGTCTGGGTAGAATTCTGCTTTACTCCAGAATGACATGAGTTGAAAAGGAAATGGAATTTGCTTTTGTAGTTCTTGTCTAAAACTCTGCGCCACGCCAGTCTTCACTATGTGTAATGTTTAGTGCCTGTCAGGAGAGACTCCAGTATTTTGTGTTAAAGATGCTCTGAAGCAACACCTGACAGTCGTGCCATGTTTTTTCATGGTAAGTTGTAGCTTGCCTTCAGTGCAGCAGGTGCTGAAGATTTAACAGGTCCCTTTCATTGGGCACAGCGTATCCTCTGTGCTCAGTACAGCTCTGCGGAGAACCTTAGCCTCATGGCATTGGGGTGCCCATTACTCTGGAACAAGGCATGAGCAAATTGGTACAGGCTCTCAGGTTGCTCCAGGGTGCTGGACAGCTCTGTCACTGCCTGGCAGAGAACATATCTACTACTACCACCTTGTGTTTGTGCTGCCTGACCTCGTCGTGCCAGTGCAGGGCAGCCACTGCTGGAGCAGCTGAAGTATCACATAGTCATGGGGTTGTTTTGAGCTGGTGCGTTTGCTGATACCTTCTGATTCCTGCACTCTAGAGACTTCTCCTTAGGCACTGTGCTTATCCTTGTGGAGCTAAGGTATCTTTATGCAAATCACAAAACAACCACATTTGTTGATGAAACTTGAAAGCTCAGGTTGCTGATGAGGTCAAAGGTTTTGGCAAGAAAGTTCAGGTAAATTTTTTTCTGGACTTGTGCAGCACAGGTCTCCTGAGATTCTAAGCACCTAAACTTAAGTATATCTGCGGTGGTGCACATTTCTGTTCAGGTACAAACTAGTATGTCTTCAATAACACATGTCTCTGTTACCGTTTACAGTTCTGTGCTACTCATCTTGATTTGTAATCCCTGTTTCTCATGAGTCGATGTATAGATGGTCCTTCATGAGCTGCTACACATCTGGTTTGTTACAGATGCTGGTCTTTAATGTGTGGAAATAATTTAAATCTGCTAGAAATGGTCTAGTGCAGGGAAGATTTAGGAATCTTAGGGACGATTTCCTTGATTACCCAGATTTTCATGGAGCTGCAGTGGTCTAGTAGACTGCAATAGGTTCTTTCTGCTTTTCTTGGGCTTTCATTCCTTTAGCGTGGGAGTTTTTCCAGGTGGATCAGTTACTGTAAGAGGAGGAATGGTGGATTGCTGGACAGCGATGATGTCGGTACCAGGTTATCTTTTCCTTTTCTGCAGAAAGGGACTTCGACACACAAATCACTTATTCTGAAAGCTCCTCTTGTGGTTTGTGTAGGCAGCTGTATTTTTCTCCAGCTTTCTCTCTGGTATTCCAGCATTTTTGTATTAGAAAGATATTAGAAACTTTGTCCTTTTATAAGGGTTTTGTCATTCTGGGATCCCTGTGTAACATGATCCAATCACTTACAGAGCATGGGCTCATCCCCTTTGCTTTAGATGGTTTTTGTGGTGTGTGTGATAACTTGCATAACCTTATGCACACATTTACTTTCTGTTTTGCTGCAACGGAATCTCTTCTGACAATACCAAAAGGATACTTTCATAAAGCTTTCTCCTGCTAATGTGGCATGGCCCACTTAGGATCACTGTCAGATTTTTCTGCCATGTCAAATGTTTGCAGCATCTTGCCACAAATGAGTGTGTGCTCAACAGCTTAAGGCCCAAAGGGCTTTGGCGTGAAGATAACCTCTTAGTGAACTTCCCTGGCAAATCTAGTTAGGATTTGAAGATTTGTCAGATATAAGTGGACTGTATGATCAATAACCTTTTCTAGAGATGTTTGTAAGGACTTTGATTTTCTTCACCAGAAGCATGAGTCCCCTGGTTATTCTTTCAGGCTTGGACATTCTTTCTGAACGCTTGCATGTCTGTCTATTGATTGTTTGCTGCCTAACAGTTCTCCCTGATCTCAGCTATTTTTTCTTGGGAGGTTTTTCAGTTACCTCTTTACTCTAAGAAGAGAATTTCCTCTGAAGACTAGAAAAAGATATTCTCCATACATGCACTTCCAAGATTGTACATCCATTAATTCTTCTGTCATGTCTCAGAAAAAAAAAACTTATGAAAATCTAGGTTCTTAGTAATGGTTGCGACTTGATCTGGATTAACCATGAAGTATATTATGGGTAACAAGCAAAATCTGTAAGCTTGAAGCTTTTGTTCTACTATTCGGTGTCTGCATCAGACAGAGAGATGTTGTCACTTGGGATCAGATAGGATCCGTGTAGGGTTTGTATTCCACAGGCAAGAATTTCGTCCTTGCACACTGGTTAGCCCAGTAAGCAGTATGGGCACACCTTGCTGTGTCCTGTCGTTAGGTGCTTGCTAGCTGGAGTTGGAGTCCTTCAGTGTGTCCCCTGTCGTATGGATGGAGTCCCTGAGACATGGAACAGTGTCCTGAGAGGTGACACGAGGATAAATGCTGCTGTTGGAGTGGCCTCCTGTTGGGTGTGGGTGTCAGAGGGGACACTTCTGGTCTGGGCACTTCCTAAGAACACTGATCTGAAGGTTCCTGCTGTATCTGTAGATAGTTTTATCTCCCTCACTGGGAAGTCTAGCTCCTATAAATATTGTTAATCAAGACTTACCAGTAGAAACTGGTAACAAAACAAGAAACTGTTTTGGTTTGGTTTATTTTTTGGATGTAGGGGTTCTCTAGCAAGAACGTTGTATGTCTTTGGAATTACACAGATAATCAGAGTTGTCTGCAAGGGCTATGAAATATTTTATTAATCTTCCGTATCATTCTGTTAATTTTTTCTTTAGTCTTTAAGACAAGCAATCTTTCAAAGAAAAAAGGAAGAGGGAAGCATTAGGAAAAATTCTGTTTTGTGTTTTTCTGATACATCCTATGTCCAGAGCTCTTCACTTTTTATTCCAGTGCATGATTTTACATGTTTTATTAATTGAAAAAACACGAACAAAGAAAAAAACCCCAAAGCACAGCACTTTATAAATGGAAATGTCATTAGCAAATGGGAATACAAATAAGCAAGAGGCAAAGAGACTGTAGAATCCTGCAGCTACATCATATAATGATGGCATTTTCCACCCCAAACAGTCTTGTAAACAGGAGTGATCTGGGAAGGTCTCCACAGCAAGAATGCATGAGGTGACCATTGTACTGGTCAGGAGCACAAGTCTTTTTGGCATCAGGAGCAGCCAACTAAGTTTTGTTAATCCTTCATTTGGAGCCATGATGGATTGTTTAATTCAAACTAAAATATGAACATCTTTCAGGATTCTCTTAAGCCTCTAACTTCTAACAAAAATGGTAATTAATTTTAATTTTAATTAGTTTTTTAATGAGACACTTGGAAAGAATTCTTGAATGTTTGCATTTTTAATAGTGAATATGATTTTAGAGACGTGTGATCAGACTTTCTAGGAAAAAGAAGACAGAGATATTTAAAATGGCCAAGTTTTACTGTCACCTTTTTCTAATTGAACGTTTCCACTGATGTTTATTAGCTGTTTGGTCTCAAATAATAATTAATCTATTAATCCAGGAACAAAAACCTGTTTGATAAAACAGAAAGATATTTTCCATCTTTAAATATGTTGCTGAATTTAATTGAAACAGTGAGAGAAGTTAAAAAATTCTAGCTGTCTTCTAGTACCTGAGAGTCAGTTCTGACCTGGTTCATTCAGCATTTGCAGCCCTATGCATTGGGGTTTGAGGTTATGAGATTTACCAGTATTTAAATATTTAACATACAAGTTTTGGAAAGAAATTTCTTTTTTTACACATGTGGCTTTCCTCTTCTCCATTGTCACAAATTGTTAACTGAGATTCATGTATGCGTGGAGAGAGGGGCTGTTACAGTCCTACAATGACTTTGTTTAGAAGTAGGAGATAAATGGGACTTTGTTTTTAATTCTTAATCAAGTTATCTCCAATACTTCAGACCCTTCTGAACTTAACTGAAAATCTACTTAATGCCAGCTTGGGTATAGTTTTGGGTTAGTGTGTTCCTTTTTAGCTAATTGGGTTGGAAAAGAGTCTGTAGTTGAGCTGGGGGGAGAGAAGCTCAGAAAGCAGCTCCGACTCCCTTTTTAAAATATTCCCATCAAGGCAAGGCTGGAGAGGTGTGTTGTATTCAGTCAAAACTTCCTTGCCTGCACACTGTAGTACTGGAGAATTTCTGCACAGAAATTTCAAGTTCATCACATTCTGAATTTTTACACCTTTTTCAAAATCACCCATTATACCAACAAGCTAACGTTCCAAGCAGGTAAAATGTCTCATATCATGATACTGTGATTAAAGTTTATGCAAGACTAGTCAGATGGTAGTAATTATCTTTATGTTGTATCTAGCCCATGTGCACAGGAATTTATCAGTGGTAGAGCCTGATTTAATGGCATGTTAGAAACGATATAAATTGAAAATAACTGTGTATCAAGTTTGAGTGGGAATGAAAGAACTATTTAAATAGGGACAGATATAAATGTGGCTTTGTATGAGTTACTTTTTTATTATGGCTTCAATACTTGAAAGAAGTACTTCAGACTTCCCGTAGTTAGAAATCTAACCAGGGTAGTGCTTAGAGTCAGGGTTTGAATTACAAATGATTGTTTTGTCTGTCTGCTGCCAAAAATTGAACTTTCTTGATATGTTTTCTAAAGCTCACATTAATATGCTTTTCAACTGTCTGTTTGAGCAGTTGTGCTATGTTAATGTGTAGGCATGTTCTAATTTTGCATGTAGCTCAGGGAGAATATTTCATTGTTCGGATGTTGTGCTTGCACTTCAGAGGTATTGAACCTTCATGTTGTGGTTATTTCCCCTCTTCTCTCTCTCTTCATTCATATTTTGGGGAGTGAAGCAGTAAGTTACTGCTGTGCAAAGGGTGTGTTGGTGCGTGGTGCAGATACATTGCTGAGCTGGAGACAGGAACAGGTACCACAGAGCTTTGTGTCACTGCCTGATGCTGTAAAAGTTCTCTTGTCCAGGTGAGCTGCTTTGGCTTGGTGGGTTCAATTAACTTCAGTCACTTTTGCACTGAGAGAGATGTTTAAATGCACTCTCCCCATCCAAAACTAGGCTTAGTATTTCTAATGTTGCTTCTGTAAGGAAAAAATATATAACTCTTTAAAGAATGTGAATGGTACATTAACTTTAGGATATCCTAGGAAATGCCCAAACTGCTGAATTTTAGGAAGAAGAGTTTGTTATGGGGTGTCAGTATAATTCTGTGGCATTTAAGGACTTCTGAAAGCTTGGACATAGGTAGTTGCATGGGGCCTTTTCAATTGCTAGGAACTAAATAGTACTCAACAAGCCTTAGTATTTGATGTTGACTTGAAAATAGCTCCTCTAATCAGATTTCCACTGTACTGATGATTTCAGTTATAATAATATTGAAGATTTCCACTGCTTCAGTGTTGAGCTGCTTCAGCTGATCGTTATGAGGGTTGACAAAAATGGGCAATGTGAGCTCATTTCCCAAGATTTTGTTTGCACATTGAAGAGGATGCCAGGTCCTGTTTGTGCAGGAATAAGGTTGATGTAGTAGCAGGTCATTCTCTGGTCTTTAAAATGTTAAATTCCTCTGCCTTTTGTCAGTAGCCCCCTCCCCATAGTGTAGGGCTGATGGTAAGAAAGTACTGATGATTCTAAGGAGCAGCCCAGAGGATCAAGCTCTGTGTTCACTATTAAGGTATTTATGTTCTCATAAGAGGCAGTGGTGGTGGTGGTGTCTGCCTTTAAAGGAAATAGTTCTCCCTACATAAGTTATGGAAGAAGAGACCTTACTTTTTGGAATGACTTGGAAGATAGTTTTTTTGACCTAACAGCAAAACAAAGGATATTTATTACTACAGACTGCAAGATAATAATTAAGTTCCTCTTCCTCCTTACCTACAGTAAAACACTTTGAGGATATTTGTTTCTAGATATAACACTTGTCCATAGTGCTTTATGGGTCCCACCTTAACACTTATTTTTAAACAAGTTGTGGTGGAAAGTCACCTCTTGGATGTAAACTAGTTTAATATCTCTGTGTAACTCTGCTTCATTAAAAGAGAGTTAATGTAGAGAATATAAGAAGGAAAAATTAAGGGCAAATCAATTAAGGCTTTTCTTTTGAACTCATTTATGTAGAAATCAGTATATGATTTTTTGCAGTTTACTTGTAAAACTGTCCAAGAAAACTATTTAAGGAGTTGTCTGTAATCATTTCAGCACTTCACCAGAATAAAAAAGCAAATAAAAGCTTGATTCTTTTGAAGTAGTCATGCTCTGAGATCCAATAGACCACATCTCCAGATATTGTTGGGGAATGTGTATGGGCTTTTGATTCACTGAACAACACTTAAAAAAACCTTTGATTTCACTAGTGCCTCTTGATTTTCATGGCGAAGATTCTTCCTGTAGTTGCTCATAAAAGCCAACTAATTTTGAGTGCCCAGTTTCCTTAGGTGGCTTTTTCAGAACTGATGAGGTCTTGAGGCTCTCAGGGACTGAGTGAGGCGTGCTGAATGAGGGAGCTCTTGGCAAACAGTTCGTGTTGTCCAGATCCTGTTTGTGCCTTCAAGGGAGAGAGAATCTCATCTGAAAATCTGCCTGTTAAAATCTGGTTCCCTACAGCTACCCAGTGGGGTTAAGTGTATTGATCTGAGTGACTGAGCAGGGAATGACTTCCTCATTTCCCTCTCTGTTTTATTTTTCATTTGGGGTGTAACATGGCACAGTGCAGTCTGTTGCTGATGCACTTGAGAGAGATTATGATTTTATAGCCACTTTCATTACTAAATTGGTTATGGGAAATTAATTTAGAACTTAGACAATTGTGTTGCTGTTGATGGCGAAGCCTAGGTTTGATTATTTTTCTTCCCTTCTTAAAGACAAACTAACAGGAATTTTGCCTAATGGCTGGATTTTCTTCTGTTTGTAGTGTCTCACAAGACAAATTTCTTAGTAAAGAGCAGGTAGGATTTTTATAGGATTGCTCATTTTAACTTTTAGTCACATGGAATATTTGTGGTTAGGGCAGATACAATTTACTGCTTTCTGATGCACACCATACTGAGCATTTATATAGAGTATTTCTGAAATAAAGCTATTCTATACAAAATGCCATAATGCAGCTGGATATTTTGCTTTTATTCTAAACCTCTTTTGTTAGCTGCCTAGTCCTTCAGCAGTACATTAATTCCATATGTACCCAACTTGGATTAAAAAAAAAAACAGAAAGATATATTCTTTGATATTTGCAAAGGATGTGTGTTTCTTGACCACTCTGTTTTGCAGGCATGGTCCTCGTGCGCAGTGAGAACGGTCAGCTGCTGATGATCCCCCAGCAAGCCTTGGCGCAGATGCAGGCACAGGCACATGCCCAGTCTCAGCCTCAGAACACTCTGACTCCTCGTCCTGCTACACCTACCAGTGCACCCCCCGTGCAGATATCCACAGTGCAGGTCAGTCCAGGAAGTTGTGGTGCAAAAAACTGTAAGATGTATTTTCGTTCACTGTGAAGAATACACGAGAAAGTGAGGTGTGATGTTAATGATTTGAAGAAACCATAGATCTAACTGGGGATATACAGACTTTTTATAGATTCATAGAATCACGAAATTGTTTGTGTTGGAAAGGTGTTGGAAGGGATCTTAAAGCTCATTCAGTTTCTGCCCTGGGTAGAGACACCTTCCTCTAGACCAGGTTGCTCCAAGCCCTGTCCAACCTGGCCTGGAACACTTCCAGGAATGGGGAGTCCACACCTCTCTGGGCAACCTGTGCTGGGGCCTCATCACCTTCAGAGCCAAGAATTTCTTCCAAATGTCTAATCTAAATCTAGTTTCCACATGGCATAGGCATTGCATTTTGTTCCTAATTCTGCTACAGCTTGGCTGTTACTCATCAAAAATATTTTTACATATCTGAATCTCATTAAGCTTAAAACTTTGATATAAAGAAGACCATATATGGTTAATGTGTACAACTCTTCTCCCCAGAATAAATACAAGACTAAAAGAAAAAAATGGATATGGATATACGTACACTGCGATTTTGACAGTTGCGTTAAGTTCAGGATTGAAAATCCTTCTCAGAGTTTTCTAGTGGCTCAGATGCATTCTTTGGTATTTGTAATAATGCAGAATCAGAACACTAGATGAAGTAGATGGTATTTAACCATAGGCACTGATGTGTTTGTGGGTTTTTTTCCTCTTCCCCAGGCTCCAGGAACGCCCATTATTGCACGACAGGTGACACCAACTACTATCATCAAGCAAGTGTCTCAGGCTCAAACAACAGTGCAACCCACGACAACGCTACAGCGTCCCCCGGTTGTGCAAGTGAGTGTGTAGGGGAGTAACGTGTGCATGAGACTGCCAGGCACACAGGAAATGAAATTGCTCAGTGCAGGGAAGAAATACCTTCTGGATTAGCCTTTCTGAAACATCTGCAGGTCTCAGTGTATATTTAGGATGTACAGGTATAATTTTTTATATGTATATCGTTGCTGTTTCTTATTATGCCTGTACATATCTCTGTTTAAAGGTATCCTCTTAGTAGTTTGTGTAATCGTAGAGCTGACTGAAATGAAATACCTTTATGCTTTCTGCTTATAAAAAGGGACAAGAATTGCGTTTGGATTTGGGGCTGTGGTGTTACTCCTGTGATGGATCTGCAGTCCTCTGAATTCTGCAGCAAAATTTACAATTGCAAAGATGACTGCACTGGCAGCCTTCTCTTCCCCAAGCCTTTTCCCTTTTACATGAATCTCTGCTATGGTCTGTCCCCTTCTGGAGGCTGATAACTCAAGGATGTCAGTCTAGGCTGGCCTCTATTCTTTTTAGGCTTGCTTGGAATTTTTTTTTTTGAGATCTTAAGAGTTTAAAAAACAGTGCAAGAATGTGAAATTCTCCACATGGCTTCCAGGCAGCAGTGATACACTATGATTGCTGTCACCTAATCTGTCTCATTGTGCTTTCTTCATCCTTTGAGTAGACAGGATTAGAGAGTTTTAATTTAAAACATGCAGGTTTTGCTATGCATCCAGTTAACCTTTTTCCCCTCAGAGAGCCTTTCCCTATGCCAGTGATCTTTCTAGATCTAAGAGTTAATTTACCTAACTGAGTCTCCTTAAATTGCACTGCTGTTATACAGGACAGAAAAAAAAAAAAAAGATTGCATCTGCATATCTTGTGCTGTAATGAGCACACCATGGACTTCATTCATCCTGATTTCAGAAAAAGGAGACAACGTGAAATCCTTGTCTCCCTTAGTTTCTCCCAAAATACCAGTAAAGTTAGCTTTGGCATCAGGGGAGCCTCTTTCTTTTGTATCTTTATATAAAGAGCAAGTTTACAAATGATTTGTGAACATTCTGCGTGTCAGTTGTAGCTTGGTAGGAATTTGTCTCTCAGATTGGGTTGTTGTTAATAATTAGACTGTTGGAAGCCTATGAATGAGCTGTGTATGTGAGAAGATCTTGCCTACAATGGTGATTCTTTGGAGTTGATATTCCTACTTCAAGTTTCCAATTTGTGTAAAAAATTAGAAAAATGTTTTGTCCCATTGTTCATCACAAAGACCTTGATAAGACTCGAGCTTTTGTGTCTGTTGTGCCTTTTTTTAGAAATTTCTGCCTTTGGAAGTGGCATTTAATGAAACAGACAAAAAGATAAATTGAATTCAGGAATTCAGCACTTGTTCTGGTTGTGTTTTGAAACCCCATTGGCTGAGGTTATGTTTATGATATTTTATTCAGTGACCAAAAATCGCGCATTTTTTAATCAACTTTTGGGATTCCCGTTTCCAATGTTTTTAGTGACACCTGGTGGCCGTTTCCTTCCACTGCACCAGACCGCACATGAGCAACTTATTTATGGCAGCTGTGAAAGGTGTTCTGCTGCCCTGTGGCTCCTTTTCTGTCTGATGGATCAGGAAAACAGGCTCTTGGTACGTTCCAAGGATAATAATCCTGTGTTTGTATTCTCTGCAGCCTCAGATTGTTCTGGGTGGTACTGCACAAACAACCACGTTGGGGACAGCAACAGCTGTACAAACTGGAACTCCTCAGAGAACAGTGCAAGGGACAACGGCCACCTCCACTGCTGCCACAGTAAGATACTGATAAATGTAACATCTCTTTTTGTCCACTCACATGTGCAAGTGTGCATGGATGTGCAGATGTACACATACATGTAAACACAGGTGGGATCGGAGATTAGTAAAGATGCAGGAATTCTGTGTGCTGTTGACCTTGAAAAGGTAAACTTTATTAGAATCATGTTATTTACAAGGTGTGGATATGGGTCACTTGAATTCTGGTAAGTGTCAAAGTGTTTTTATTTCTGTAACAGTATTAAAGCATTCATTTAAAAATATATTAGATGTATTTTATAGAATGGTGAACTGTTCAGCATCATAGAGTAGAACAAGTATGAGAAGGGATAAGCAGTTGGCACTGATTCATTCAAGCTGCATGTTTCCAGGATTGCAAAGCAGGGAGAATCTATGTACTGTGAAAAAAGAGTTTTACTATTTTTTGTCCTGCTAAAACACATTTTCCCATACACAATGTGCCATTCTTAAAATACTTGGTTTTTCCTAACTTCATGAAGAATCATAATTTCTTTAATTTTGCTAACAAAAATGTACAATACATACATATAGGTGAAACAAAATAATAATTTGGGTCTGTTTATGTAAAGTGATGAGGGACATATAGTGATGAAATAAAGGGTTATTTCACAGAGTATATGGTCAGATCATGTATTAAGGAGAGTTTGTCTTCCTTTCTCTGACTGTTTTCCTTTTACCCTTCTTTCTAAGGAAACTATGGAAAATGTGAAGAAATGCAAAAACTTTCTGTCCACATTAATAAAACTGGCATCATCTGGAAAACAGTCCTCAGAGACTGCGGCTAACGTGAAAGAATTAGTACAGAACCTACTGGTAAGAAAAGTTCATTAAAAGTTGTAAAATACAGCATCTTTGCAAATTCAGACTCAAAACTGGGGTTTTTGTGGCTTTTTCTTATCTTCAGAGGATGGAGTTTGTAGAATCTGAGCTGTATCAATTTAACTTTGCCTCTTTTGAATTAAAATAGATGCATAAATTTTACATTAAGTTTATAACTGATGCATTACTGCTTATATTCATGCATGAGAACATGAGTTCAGTTGAAGTGTGAGTAACACAAGTAGTGGCTCTTTAAATTATACATCTTGATAAAACAATGAATAAAAAGATCTATTACCTACTTTAGGGAAGACACTACGACTGGTGCAATAACTGGGTGTAGGAAATCACAAATTTTGCAGAAAAAAAAAGATAATTAATGTTTCCTGATGCTAATATAAAAGCTTGACATTTAATATTTATAGAATGAGTACTGGTATTGCTTAGCCTAACTACTTACAGGTTAGCAACCTGTAAGTTAGGGTAGAGCTGTGTATTCCAGGTGTTATCACATAATAACCAGAGGACTGTAGGTCTTGCTACTTGAAATTTATAGTAAAATTAGTTACTACCATAAAGCAGTTGGTAACTAAAAATAGTGAGGGATGATAAAACCACTTACTTCCAATAAGTATTAATTTTTTTGATGTTGAATATCCATACAAGTTAATTTCTACAAGTTTGTTCATTTGGATTTTCTGTTCTAAAGGATGGAAAAATTGAACCGGAAGACTTTACCAGTAGGCTGTACAGAGAACTTAATTCTTCACCTCAACCTTACCTTGTGCCTTTCCTGAAGGTAACTTATCTTCACTATCCTTTCTTTATCTCTGTGCGTATATATCATCAGTGAACACAAGCACATTGCCATTATAGTTGGAATTCCAAAATTATGTTAAAGGAAGTTTTAAATGGTGCCTGGTTAGGCTTTTGCTTCCTTAAAAAAATACCTTTTGTGTCTTAGTTCCTAGAGTTTGTTACTGTGATTTGTTGGCACAGTCAGTAATGTAACTTCTACCATGGTGACACATCATAGCTCTTTTGAGAAATCTGAAAAGTTTTCTTTCTATGACTTAAACCACAAATCTATGAATTGATTTATTGCTTTCTTTTCTAGTCTTAGAAAGAAAACAAGGGATTCAGTGATTCAGAAAACTGTACCTTCTGGGCAAGTCTTTTGCATGTGCTGTAAACTGGTTTGGATAAGCAGGAAATCTGTCACCTCTCAGTGATAAATCACATTTGTCATAAATTTTATAGTAGTTGGACACATTTCAAAATAGTATTTATTGCAAAACATTTACCATCTGAAAATCAGTGAAAGTACTACAGCATTAAATGGTAAGAATGTAACTGCTTGGCTAATGTATGATTAAGGGATATCGTTGTAGGTGTGTGTTGCCGTTTCTGGGTTCTTAAATGCTTGTTCAACCTTGAGCTGTTCCTGAGGACAAAAATTGTTGCCATAAGAAAACAACTAATTTAAGAAGCCACTAAAACACTGTGCTCTCTGTTGAGCTATTCTGAAATCTTCCCTGGTGCTCCAGTGCCATAGGACAATGATCAAGGAAGGCAGCATGGGCTTGGGTTGTTAAATACATACCAGGTGTTCCAGGTAGGCTGCATAGCCTAGATGCCCATGATATCCAAAAGGTATTGTCCCTCTGTCCTGCTTATTAAACATGAGCAAGTTGTTATTTCTGTGTGCTCACCTGTCACCTTTCCTCAGGTGAACACAGACCGATCCAATGGACTGAAACGCATTGCTTCTTTATAGTTAATATTGTGTGAGCCAGGATTAAACAACTCAACAAAACCCTTTCCTTTCCCCTTTTCAGAGGAGTTTACCTGCCTTGAGACAGTTAACACCAGACTCTGCAGCTTTCATTCAGCAGAGCCAGCAGCAGCAGCCGACGACGCAGGCGACGATAGCCACGATCCCGTCGGCGGCGGCCGTGCTGCTGAGCTCCTCGGTGCAGCGCACGGCGGGCAAGGCCACTGCCACTGTCACCAGTACCCTCCAGCAACCTGTCATCAGTCTCACTCAGCCCACACAAGTTGGTGTCAGTAAACAGGGGCAGTCCACACCAATGGTATGTGAGCTGAAGTGCAGCGTTTGTTACTGCACAGGGGTTTTTTTGATGGTACTTCTTATATCGGTGGTTTAGCTCAATCAAAGATCTGAGAAAAAAAGCATAACTTTAATTGCGTCTTGATTAAAGTGCTGGTAAGGTTTGTTCTTCCCACCTGTTCTCAGATTATTTACAGTTCTTTTTTTTCGTTATTATTTGCAGGTTATCCAACAGTCTCAAAAAGCAGGGGCATTGATAAGGCCTCCACAAGTAACGTTGACACAGACACCCATGGTGGCACTGCGGCAACCACACAGTCGTATTATGCTCACTACTCCTCAAATCCAACTGAATCAACTTCAAACAGGTAAGAGGTCAAGATACTTGTGATATGCCATATTCGGTAGCATTACCTGAAGTGTGGTTTAGGGGTTGCTTGCCTGGAGAAGTTGTTGGTACCTTGTTCCTGGAATTGTTCAAGGCCAGGCTGATGGGGCTTGGAGCAACCTGGGATAGTGAAAGGTGTCAGAGGGGTTGGAACGAGATGACCTTTAAGGTCCTTTCCAACCCAAGCCATTCTGTGGTTCTATGAATGTCAGTTTGTAAGTGCCCTGTTTGTACTACAGCTAAAATCTTCCAGTGTGTAGTTCTATAGTGGCTGGGGGTACAGATCTATCAGGGCAGCATTGACAGTCAGAGAAATGGTTTGGGTACTAGAATTTTGTGGGAGGGTCCTGATTTTAGCTGGGTGAAATGCTGATAGAAGCTATTGAGGTCAAGTTTTTGTACCAGACCTATTGCCATAACTACCTGTGACTGGTTTGCACATGTGAACTCTTACTGATGGAGTACAAATCCTGTCTGACTTCTTGCAGTACCTGTGGTAAAACCAGCACTATTACCTGGAAACAAAGCTATTGCCACTGTTTCGACACAAGTAGCTGCTGCTCAGAAGAATAAACTGAAAGAACCTGGGGGAGGCTCTTTTAGGTGAGGAACTGTGTGTTTGTGCTTGTTCTGCTTGGGCAGCTGAACTCAGGCCTTTCTGGTGCTGAATCCTTCTGGGAGAACTCACAGTAACCTAGAGGTGGATTTTCTGGGGACAGGTTTGCTTCTTCATTAAAGACTTCAACAAACAGCACTGGACATACTCGTGCCAGACTGGTTTTAGCATTTAGCTGGCACTAAACCTCATAAACAACTCCTGCCCAGACAAGCAAATGGAATTCATTCCTTCACTTCTCCCAGCTCTGCTTGAGTTACTCGCATGTGCAGCCTGTCTTAGTGGTGAGGGCAGATTATTTTTGTTTTGTGGTAGTGATTTCCCTGGTTTCTTGTTTCTCAAGTTGTTGAAATATTACATAAGAAAGGATCTTGAAAAAACAGGAAGTACAAAATTAGTGCTCTTTGAAATCAAAGCAGTCATTTCTCATTTACAAACAAATGAGTTGTATTTTATCGTATCACAAAAGCAAATAAAATGTAAAATTAGGTATTCAGGTTTATGGTGGAATTCATTACATGCAGCTGTGGTATCATAGCAATGTGTGCAGATAAGCCCTAAATGTTATGATTATAATAAATTTTCTTTCATTTAAGGGACGATGATGACATTAATGATGTTGCGTCAATGGCTGGAGTCAACCTGTCAGAAGAAAGTGCTCGGATATTGGCAACAAACTCTGAGCTCGTGGGCACATTAACAAGGTCCTGTAAAGACGAAACCTTCCTTTTCCCAGCACCTTTACAAAGAAGGATATTAGAAATAGGTATGTTCTTTTATCTTGAACATGAATAAAAACAAATTTCACTACGCTTAGGTTTAATTGAAGGCATTTTCTGTGGAATTTGGTTTGAATAATTAAAAGTTGCTGGAGTTGTTACCTTCTGATATTTTCTGGTATATTCAGATGCTTATGGGCAATCATTTGTCTTGTGAAAGTAGAATAATGTCAAGTAATAGCAAACAGAGATTTGTCTTCTAAAGTGATGGCAATTCAACATCAAAACTACTCAACCTCGCTGGAAGTCTGACTATGTAAACTGATAAGGTGTAACAAGCATGACACAAACAATGAAATAAGTCCAGAAGCACTTTTATCAGCTTTACTGAGTAATTTAGAATTGAGGGTGGAACAAAAAGCAATCTTGAATTCTTTGTTACACTGTAGTACACAGCACTTATTAATAGATTGTCAATTTTGTTAAACTAATATGAATTTTAATATGTATGTAATTTCCTGTTTAATCCTCGTCTGAGAAAAAGCTGAAAGTCATATTTAGCAAAAGGCATTTAAATTTCTATGAGTGAGGCTGTACTCACATTTAGCTTTATTGTAAAATATTTTTTTACAACCCACTTATGTCTTGATTATAGGTAAAAAACATGGAATAACAGAAATCCATCCTGATGTAGTTAGCTACGTATCACATGCTACACAACAAAGAATACAGAACCTCGTGGAAAAACTATCAGAGACTGCTCAACAAAGGAATATTTCCTACAAGGTAACTGTATTTAATTGCTCAAATCAAATGGCAAAATTGCACAAATTCAGCAGGTGGTGGTGTTGACTGTAATGGAGGAGTTCATGTGTTCTTTGTTCTGTGAAATCAGGTTGTTTATTCTCTTTGACTGATTCACCTTCCATTAAGATATTAATACACATGGGTGACTAGAACTTTTCAGCTTGCATATACAAAATGTTTTTAAAACAAATGCAGAGAAGCTGTGCCCTCCCCTTTATTTATTATGTCAAATGTTTAGTGTGTGAGTGATAGTAGAGTCAGACAGATAAAAGGACTGCTTTGAATTCCCAGGAGACTGCTATCTGACAGATGCGTGTTCCTAATAGATGCAAATGCCTGAGCAGCGTTTAAAAAAAACCATGCAGCTCTGTGAAATATGTTTGAGAGGTTAAAGCTGTGATGATATTAGTTTAGAAGTCAAAATCTGATGATTCATGAAATAGAACAAAATGCTTTTAAGAGTTCTAGCTGGTTTGACTGGTGTAAATATACTCCTGCTATTTGTCTGAAAAGGACAAAGTGAACATTGGAGCTTTGAATGTATGTGTTCTTCCCCAGTACAGTACAAGTTAACAGCTTTGTTTTTAAGGGAGTAATGAGAAACATATTTGCTGTATTTTCAGGATGATGAAAGATATGAACAAGCAAGTGACGTTCGGGCACAGCTCAAGTTCTTTGAACAACTTGATCAAATAGAAAAGCAGCGTAAAGATGAACAAGAAAGGGAAATTTTAATGCGCGCAGCAAAGGCAAGTGCTCGGCTTTCACACGTGTTTGCAAAGTGTCATTTTTGACATCAAAACTGCAGAGTTTCTTTTCATTCTAAAACACTTGCAATGAAGGGGAAGACTTATCTTCAAAGATGGAACTTGATGAATGTGTTCTTAACTAGAGTTCAGTTTTGCTTTTCATTGTAAAGCATGGGAAACAGCTTCTTTGCCACTCCCACCGCATATTCCCAAATTAAAGGGAGTCTTGAAATTTAATTTTTGCATTTTGCGTTGGCAAAAAAAGATGATAGCTTGATGGTACTCTTAAATGTAATAGAGAGGTTACAGGTATTTTGGAGATTAGAAATAGAATTCAGAAAGATTTTTACAAATTGGAGAAATACAATAAATAGGAAGCAGTTGACGCAGACATGAATGTGAATATTAAACTGTGATTTTACTCAGTGAATATAAAATGAATATGATTAGTTAAGAGCACCCTAGAAATAATTCACAAAACAACCTATGTTTTCTCATGGTTTTGTGATCCAGTGTGAGTTGACAATGTCAAAATCCAAATTTACTTGGTCAGCCTGAAGAACATAAGGGATTAACAGCACTCAGGATTTGATAGGACAAGAGGAAATGGCCTCAAGTTGCGTCAGGGGAGGTTTAAATTGAATATTGAGAACAATTTCATCACTGAAAGGGTTGTCAAGCCCTGGAACAGGCTGCCCAGGGCAGTGGTTGAGTCACCATCCTTGAAAGTATTAGATGTAGATGTGGCACTTGGGGACATGGTTTAGTGGTGGGCTTGGCAGTGCTGTGGAAACAGCTGGACTTGATGTCTTTAAAGGTCTTTTCTAATCTAAGTGATTTTGTGATTCTGAAAGTATGGCACACGCAAGGAATTGCAGGTGCCCAGTGAAATGGGCAGTTGCTGATGTAAATGGTCTTGGGTCACTCAGGTACTCTTTGTTCAGCCTGCAGCCTGACCTGTGTGTGTAGGTGTAGCAGAAAGATCTGCACTGAGTAAGTGCCTAGTTACCCAGCAAGGGGAGGAATTGTTCCAAAAAGTACAGGTCTGATGCCTTTGTTCATATGCAAAATGTGTAATTCAGTTCACAGGTCTGGGTGATTTGTGTCTTGTAATGGTTGCATTTCAGGCATAATTGCTTGGCTATTCCTTTGCTGTCTTTAACAAAGCAGAAAAATGGGATGCCTTTTCAAAAATAGACATATTAAACTAAGAGAAGGAAAACTTTTAATTTCTAGAAATTGTTTACCACTGTTGCTTTCTCTGGGAGTGATAGGTATTCCCCACTTCCTGCTGAAGTTTATGAAAAGCTTTCATATATAATCTTTAACTGCTTTTGTAACTGAATTAATTTTTCTTTCTTTTCCCCTAACCACCTCATGTTCATCCTTTATCAACACAGTCTCGATCTCGACAAGAAGATCCAGAACAGCTTAGATTGAAACAGAAGGCCAAGGAGGTGAGTGTTGACCTTAACATAAACCTTTATTTTGGAAATTGAAAGATAAATAATGAACTGTCCTTGTTCTGGGACACACAGATGCAGCAACAAGAGCTAGCACAGATGAGACAGAGGGACGCCAACCTGACTGCGTTAGCTGCCATCGGTCCCAGAAAGAAAAGGAAAGTAGACTCACCAGGATCTGGATCAGGGACAGAGGTACAGTATCATTGTCATCTTTGGTTTTGCTTCCTCAGCCTCTGTGCAAGCCTTTCTGTTCAGAGCTTTTTCCCCAGTTGGTGGAAGCTCCCTGAGCAGCACAAGTGTTTTGTGTTCAGATTTGCTCACTCCGAGGCCAGGATCAATTTTTAGCACCTGCATAGTGGCATAGGGAATAAGAGACTGAGCTGTCATTCCCTGATACATGTAACTGGAGGGGTATTAGAAAAACCATCTCTGATCTTACAAGTCTTCAGTTTTTTGGAGTTCCGTAGTTTTGTAAGGAGTTTTTTGTGGCTGTAACCAATCTAACTTGGAGTGCAGAGTAAGGCTGCTCGAGGTAAGGAGGTGGTGGAATTCAATCACTGCTAAATTTGACAGCAGGAGCTTCAAGTTACAGGAGTTTGCCTAATTTCTTTCTTCAGCAGTTGATTTGCCTTAGTTTTAGTGTCTCCACAGCAAATCAGTTTGACCAGTTCCATCTGATCAGGATGTTCTTGCACATCCCTTACATATTCTGTTGTTGAATCTGCCTTTTAAAAACTTCTCTGCAGACTAAGTATCAGAATACTGTGTCTGATTCATTTTATATTAATTTACATTCTGGTAGATGACTATCTGCTATATTTCTAAACAAGTAAATAAACAAGAAATGGTATAAAATTGCTTTCTGCATGAGACATTCAATGTGGGATTTCTCTAAGGTTTAAAAAGAGCAAATATTCTTGAATATTGTCGTTCATTGGACCAAAAGCTCTCTTCATAATTTGAGGATTTTTCCCTGTGGGGTTTTGTGTCTGATAGCAAGTGACAGAATAGTAATAGTTTAATAATTGTGTTTATAACTCTTGGAGCATTCTGAATTTTCAGTGCTAAAGCATTTATACTGTAGAAAAGCCTCAAAAGAGTTCACCTTGGTTTATACTGAATTGCTAGAAGCAATAATTTACATGAGCTTGATATAAAATGGTAGAGAAAAATCTGAATACTTGTAAATGCTACTTTTGTTTATAAAAAGAATCAAGCCTCTTGAGCACCTTCTAAAGTAATTTTAAGTTTTGAAATTTACTAAAATGTCCGCTACTGAGAATAAGACTTGTTTTTACATAAGCTGACAAATTACTCTATTAAAGGTTTATAGATGTGGTTTAAAATTATGAAAATTGCAGAATGGGGCACTTTGCAAAGATAGATGTGTACACAAATGAAGTTGTCTCAGAGGAATATGCTGAAGTACCTCATGCAGAGTTAATGTTGGCATTGCTTACTCCTGCATGCTCAGCTGTGCCACCTTAATGGTCTGTTAATGTCACTTGGGTTATGGGATGTATTTTGCATCTCCTGTGAACACTCGTTTGTATTTAATCTAAATCTGACTAATTTAGTTATCCTGGATTAATCAACTGGTTAACCAATTAACTACAGGTTCCCTGGAAATCTAATCTTTTTGTCTGTTTAATTAAGAACCAGCTGCCTTTGATCTGATACTCACAGCTGTGCTTTTGCTGCTGTGTCACTTGACATTTTTAAATTGGGCTCCACTTGTCACCATTTGTATGCAGTTTGTGGTTAAGGCATATTACAAGAAGTGTGGAAAATAAGGTTTGTCATTACTTAGACACAGATTTGTAAATGGAAGCTTTTGATGTCTACAAATGCTGACTCTTAATTACATGTAAAATCACTTCTAAGTAGTAATTGCACTGTTTTGTTTCCAAATTCATCAAAACAGGTTGCTGTCAGTTTCAGAGTTTTATGTCCATGTGATTTTACTGAAAGTTACCAAAAAGCTTCTTAACTTATTCCATGTATAATTCTGTGTCTTTAAAGACTCCAGAAATTTTACCTTGCATTTAAAGTATTATGGGCTATATAATAAAGCTCAGGCTTGAGCTTTCACTAAAGAATACTTAAAAACCAAGAATAAACTCCCTTCCAAACCATTCTTCCTGTTGGAATCCTATGTATATGAGAAAATTTAGTTAGCATCCAATATTCTCCTGCATCTTCTAATCTCCACTGAAGTTAATGAAATTAGATGGCTAAATTGTGCATGTGCCTTAAAATAGCCTTTTGAAAATCCAGCCTTTAAGCAGCCCCTCACTACAGGATTTTGGTGATCTGGTGCTCACTATGTCAACAGAATGCTTGAGAATCAAAAATCTGACTTCACTGGTAGCACCGTGGGTGGAGCAAGTTCACCTGTGCTGAGCAGAGTTCTGCTAACCGAGAGTGATCATTTCCAGTGCAGGTTTAGGTTGGTTTGATCATCAATAATGTTCATGGATGAAATAACATTATTTTCACATGTGTTAGTGGGAGCCTCAGCAGCTTATTCACATGGCTCGTGCACCACTCTAAATTTTGGCTTTTTTCAAGTCCGGGGTGTTTTTATTGAGAAGAAGTTTTGAAAAGTCTCAAAACTCACCGGCAGATAAGTCTTCATTCACTACTGGAGCATGTTTGGTGTCATGAAGTAGCAAAGCTCCTTTAAAAAATTAAAGAGAGCCTTACTCTAGCACGTGAAATTGGACGGGAGAATGAATCCGTAGCCGAGCCACAGAAATAGAACCCGTTTCCAAAAGAATTGATGATTTCGGTGAATAACCTGTCGGCAGCAGAGGGCTGCCCAAACGATTCCCGGCTGAAACTCGAGGGAGCAGCCTGGATTCCAGTCTGCGCGCTCCATCTGCCGGGGGCTGCGCGGAGCTGCAGCTGCTCCCTGCCCTCGTCCCGCTCCTTCCCCGCCCTTCCCTGCCGCTCCTTTCTTTCCTTCTGGTTTTTGCTTTTTTCTTCCTTTTTTTTTTTTTAAGTGGCAGATACAATGATATGCTCCTTGTTTATCGTGCCACTACGGGAAACTCTGCTGAGAGATCGAGAAGTATTCAGAGGTCATTAGAAAATGCGTGACTGTCTAGGGAAGCTTCTCCTAAATATAGTCCTGAGCTTGGTTACTACAGCTGTTGTTACCACAAGGAGAGCACCCTGCCATGGAGATCAGGGGGATCTAGGACGCAATTCAAGGCCTCACAGTCCCAGGACTTGCTCTCCAGGTCATCCACAGCTCCAGGGCTGCCCTTGGCACTTCTGTGGTGGCATTGTGAAAAATCCCTGTCCCTTCTGTTTGGTTTGGTTGTTGGGATTGCTTGTCCTTAGTGCATCCTAAAAATACAAGCAGTGCTTTGGGGCTTTTTTGTTTATATTGAATGTCACTGAAAGTTTCTGATTGTTCCACTGTTGTTAATAAATAAGAATTGAAAATGAAATCTCTCATTGGGTAGCATACAGCTTCCTGACTGTGTACAGTTTTTAGGTCACACATTTTCTCCAAAAAGTTTTGAAATGCTTTTGGGCATGGACTGATGGATCTGTTCTTCTGCTTTGCAGGGATCTGGTTCGAGTGCAGCAGTCCCAGGCAGCTCTGGAGTTGGAACAACCAGACAGTTTACGCGACAAAGGATAACGCGGGTGAACCTCAGGGACCTCATATTTTGTTTAGAAAATGAGCGAGAGACAAGCCATTCACTATTGCTATACAAAGCATTCCTTAAGTAAAATGGAAAAGATCAAGGTATTTTTGACGGAGAGACGCCTGAGGACATTTTTTAATATATTTGCAAATTACGCCTTTTTGTAACAAGCGAATGGGATATTGTTTAAAAAACAACCACCTCTTTACATGGAACAGTTTTATATTCCTGTTTATAAATAAACTCTTCAGTATAAGAGAAATACATTTCTGTAACAGTGAGGATACTTACAAGGCCTGTGGATATTATAAAAGGACAATTAAATTTTAACTCATCTCTTGATTGAGTGGCCTTCTTGCCAAACAAGCCATATATAAAGACTGATGGAATCGTTTAGCAAATAACTAGCTACCCTTTGTCAGCCCTGTAGCAGTTTCGACATTAATTGTTCATTTTAGTTCAGTTTTATTCAACTAAATCCATTATATAGGCATATGTCTACAGCAGATGACCTCATTTCATTTAGCTTTTTTTTTTTTTTAAACAGTCAGTTAGCAAAGCAAACTGATTTTTGAAGAATATTTATCTTTCCCCCAAATGCTCAAAATCTAGAGGGATATACAGTTGATTTTAAACATAACCTCAATTTTAATCACATTGTTGCTTATTAGAGGCCCTGAAATCCCATAATGGAGGGTTACTTCTGAATGTTTTAGCAGCATCTGTAAAAATGCATTTTATTTGCTATAGTTTGTAAAGCTGTAAAGTTAAAAAAGGAAAAAAAGGAAAAAAAGAGAAACCTTTTCAGCATAAATATATTTTACTTGCACTGTGTTTTTTAGCTAAAGTGAAAGCTTAGATTAAATAAAATCAAAAGTTGAGAGGAATCATCAAAAGACTGTTTCTCAGTGTGAATCAAGTGTTGAAAAATGGTTGGTGTATTTTGTCGGTAATTGTACATAATTTTTGGCACATAACATAAAAATGGCTATGTAAACTATAATTATTTTGCTAAAAGACTGTATGCAAGCTGTGGGCCTACTTTAAAGATGTCCAGAGCAAAGTCCCTTCTTTGTACCTATTTTTTTATTACAAATATACTAATTGGTTCTTTATATTTTCAGAGGTTATTGTATTAAATTGTCTATTGATAGTACTTTTATGACTGTAAATACTTCAGCTTTCTTTGTGTGAACTCTCATGGTAGAATTTAACTCTCTTGCGTGTAAACTGAATGCTGATCAGTATTTTTATCAACACCTGACAACTGTTACACCCCTTTTATTTTGTCTTTTAGGAAATCCTGTCTTTCCATTTTTTTTTTCATGTAAATTTTGCACAGTTACTTGTTCATATGTAAATATTTTACTTTCAAAAATGAAGTTTTTAATTGCTATTGTTTTATATAGGATTGAAAGAAAATTAACTCCTTTATTAAAAACAAATTTATCTGTATTTGCTAATGTATTTTTCTCTCAAAATCTTTTCTCCACTTGGATTTATTTTTCTTGGTACAGTAAAAGATGAGTCTACCTGAGGGGATGCTGTTTGCTAAAGATGCACTTTGGGATGTTTTTATATTGTTTTGTTTTGTCAGTATTTTGGAGGTATGTGACTTCATGAATCTTGACATTTGATTGTTGTCTTAGGGGTCTTGGGCTGACATCACTGGACAATGGATTTGGTTTGGTTGGTTTTTAAGCAGGGAAAGCCGTCTGAAACATCTGAAATATTTTGGGTTTGTCTAGTGAAGGTTTAATAAAACACCCTCTCCTTGAGGGCAGCCTGCTTTCTCAAAAACAACTACAATGGTTTGCAGAAGAACCTAGGACATAAAAACACGATTTGGAGCACAATTATAAAAGAGAATAATCAGGGACACTTGATTATCAGTGTGAAAATCTCAGAAGCATTTCTGATGTTCTGTACTGAATATTTAGCTTTTGGGTTGTATTTCTTTTAATTCTTCCTCTCATGGGCCACTTAATCGAATAATTTTGAGGGCCTAATCCTGCTAATACATTAATTTGATGATTATTGCTTGCATACAGACAAATCTGTCCACAGGCTGCTGCCCCAAGCCCTGCTGTGGAACAGGCACTGGCAGCAGGCCCGTGGGAGATCAGTGTCTCTGAAAAAGAGGATTAGCTCCTAAAGGGATGCACTCACCTGACACCCTGTGTGACACTGACCCCGAGACTTCCATTGTTTGTAAACTCCAAAGAGTCATTAAATTGTGTCATGTTGTTAAGTGGAAAGAAACACCTTTGACTTTTGGCCAAAACACCATCAGAGCATCCCTTTAATTGTAGCAAGAGCTGGTTGTAATTGTTAATCACCACAGGCAGTGACTGGGCACAGTGTCTGCAAAGCCGTGACAGGTAAGTGGGGAAGAAAATGTGTGAAAAATAAAAGTTACTACACGGTGTGCTGTGCTTTGCTCTCCCTGTCAGTAGTAGCTTAGAAGTATGCTAGACAGGCCAAGGGAGGAGGGAGAGATCCCCTGTAAGAGGAGATCTCTTGGGTTTTTTTTAAATAACATTGGTTTTAGGTGCATAGGCATCCCTTAACTCCATATACTTTTTCTCAGCTTTTAAATGTTCTGGTTCTGTTAGTCAGAAAAATTGGTAACATCCATCTCCCTCCAGTAGTTCAAATTCCTGGAGTTTTGGACTGGGAAATTGGCATATTGTTGTCAGTACACTGGCACTTGTGAGTTCTCATGGCAGAGCAGTTGCAGATTTTGTTCATTTGTTGGTTTGGGTTTTTTTATGATAAAACCAGTAACTGTTTTTGACACTGCTCAGAAATTTGACATTTCCAAACCACAGCTGAGGAGGGGTGGCATTTACAGGGCAATACACTTACACCACCACCCCTCTTGGGTGTTAGTGACCTGTAGAGAGAGAAATTAAGATTCTTTCCTGGGCCCAAAGCTTGTACTGCTCTGCCAGGGGGTGAGAGTGAACAGGGAAAAGAATTTACTGCCCCTTTCCTTGAGTCTCTTTGTACCAAGACTGATCACCTTTGTTGTAAGCAACCCCAAAACTGAAGTTTGGCACAGCTGGGATGTTCTATGTGCAACTCAGTGAGGGTTTATTGCACTCTTATTTTAGCACACTTTCTCAGCTCTGTGTCAAGAACAGTTTCCTTCTCTCTTGCCAGTGAGTCTGTGACTTGTAGGGGGCTCTCTACCCTGCTTTACAGAAGTATTGATGTCTCTCTATTTTTTAACCGATTGGGTAGTGCATAGCTGTAATGTTTGTGAACTGTTGATAGCATTCTTTTTCCAGCAGAAAAATTGAACAGAATAAGTAGGATGTAGCAAGGCACTCTGAGTTCAGCTAGGTGTTCTTATTTCACAGGTTTATAATTAAATAGATATGTTTTCAGGAAACCTTTTAATACATAGTGAGAGATGCACACATGATAAATACCACGAATTTCACAGTAATTAAGATTTTATTGGGGGTTTCCCTGTGATCCAAGAAGTTTCTCCACATTTCTGAGATTGTCTAAATTACAAGTAATGATACAAGAACTCAAATGATAAATTTTAACCATTTTCTTAGGTTTACAGCTCTTGTCCATCTGCAGAGAAGAGTCTTGACCTTTGGGGTAAGTGAGGGAGAGTGCCAGCTGGGCTGAGCTGGGGTGGTGGTACTTTCAGCAGTGACATTTCTCTGCAGTGTGGGAGTGTGGATCCACCTGCCCAGGTGAGTGCAGAGCCCTCCTGTGCTTGGGTGTGCTTGTGCCAGGAATTTTGCACAGCAGAGCTTTAGGCAAGGACAGGCCAACCTGATGTGTTAACATGTGCTGTAAAGTACCAGGAGGAAAAGGTTTAAGTAGTATGGGTTGATCCTAATCTTTAGATTTTTGGGAATGTCATGCAATAGTGCCATGTGTAAGGCTTGCTCCTCAGTATTTGGGGAGGTTTTTTAGCAAGTGACATCTCCCTGTCTATGGAAGTTGCCAGGCTGATGAATTTGGGAGATGTTTGTTGGACAGATGAATAGGGAGGGCTCTGCCATCCTGATCTGCATTTTGTTTGCCTGACACGAAAGCTCCCCAAGTTAGGATATCCCACAGGATGACAACCAGGGGGGTTAAAACTGCATTTTAATAGCTCAGATCTGTCCTCCCCCTTCAAATCTGTGGCCAAACCTTGCGCTCTCCCCTCTCCCACTGGAGTCCTGGGAATTGTACCAGAGACCAGCACAGACAAGGAAGAGCTCCTTCATTTTCTGTGGTGGTGTTACTAGATGCTGTGAGAGAGAGGGAACACGTTCTTCCAGACTTTTAGGAATTCAGTAGTGTTTTCCTGTGCCAGCTGAGGGAAACTTGCCCAGGGCTGCTGCAGATGTGGGAGGGCGAGCAGGAGCTCTGGGCACATTGCGGGGAGGCCTCTTAGCCACTGCCTGATCTTACTTTGTTCTGCCCCTTCAGAAATAACTTTCCTCTGGAACAGTTTATTTTCTCTTTGTTTTCCTGCTCAGCTTATTTACTGTTATTCTCTGGAAGCAGGTGGGTTTGCACCCTGTTTGGTTTCCTCCTGGGAGTTTCCCTGCTCTGAAATCAACAGAGGACTTGTACAAACAACACAAGCAGCGTTTGGGCTGTGATATGGTACCACACTGCTGTGAAAGTGCTGAATAAATGCATAACAAATCTGGCTTTTACTGCTCTGTAAAAGTACTGCATGGTTTAACTTGAGCACTTATGTACTTTTTCAATCCAATAACAAAATCAAATTGCCAAAAAAAAAAAAAAAAAAGTTGGGAGGGCTTTCTAGTTTGCTGTGATGCATTTGGTGCTCTAATTTCGAGCAAACACGTTGGAGTGTTGCCCAATTATGGCAGATTGGAATATGAAGAACAATATATCTAATTTCCCAGGAGAGCAACGTGCTGATGTTTAGGCTCAGCCTCTTTCATTGAAAATGAAAATCCTTGTGTCGTGTTGAGTGTGCCACTGCTCAGCTCCTTTGCTCCACTTTGAGAGGGACAAAAGTAAAATGTGGGTAAGTTATGGGTAGGGCCCTTTACCTTGAGGTGGAATTGGTGCGATTGATCATTTGTATTTGAGAAATAAGAGTTAAGTTCCTTAAAAAAAGTTATATTCTCACTTTCCATGCTGACTCACAGAAGTGGTGTGTGATTTGAAGTTGTGGGGGGCTTTCCTTCATTTTGTAGCTTTTCTTTGTCCTTTTTATTCTACTTGCATGGTGCAAATTCCTACTTGAGTGGTGGGAATATATTTTGTGTGTATTTGCTTATTCTTGATACAGGTATTTCAAGGTCTCCATTTAGAACAAAGCCCTAAACCAGTTGTCTGGTGGAGCTGAGTGTGCCAGTGGAGATGGGCACAATTCCCATCCAGCTCTCTCCTCCCCAAACCCAGGGGAGGCCTGTCCCTCCTGTCCCTGCAGCATGATCCCAGAAAAACTCCCTGAAACTCAGTTCCCTTGTGTAATAATGTCCAGGAGCTCATGTGGGCAGGGGGAGGGCTGGAGCTGATGGCTGGGAAGGAAGGAATGAGAGACCTGGACAGCAGAGGTGTGAAGCAGTGCAAGGTGGGTGAGCTGGAAGCTCTGAGCACAGTCATCCTGTGGGAATGTGCCTGGGGCTGCCCACAAATTAAAAAAATAAACAAATACCTTAAAAATAGCTAAATCTGGTACCTACACAACACAAAGCAGGTCTGTGTGAGCATCCCCCATCTCCTTGGCAACGGAAGCAGGCAGGGAGCAGGGAAGGTTGAGTGGTCAGCAGTGGCTGTGGAGGAGGCGAGGACTCATCCCCCCAGTGCCAACATCACATTCCTGAGATGGGAACTGCTGGCTTGGAGGGTTCATGGGCTTGGATGGATTCTTCTGCAAGTTTATGAAGTTGTTTTGTGAGTGTAGCAGAAGGTCGGGAGGTGTGGGATCTCCCAGGCTCCTCCTGGTGTGGGCTGCCCCTGCTCCCAGCCCACCTAATTTATGCGCATATATATATATATATACATGTATGTAATATGTGTCTGCATATATATTTTATATATATTTGTGTATAAATATGTGCATACATAGGTATTTATAGAAGTCTGCTTTTATGTATGAAAGCTGCGTGTTTTTGATACACACGGTGGAGCCGACTCTGTGACCCACCAGCTCTCCTGTATCCCTGATCCTGACAAAAGCTGATTTTGCAGAGCTAGAGAGTACAGGTGTCACTCAAACCTGCTTAAATGTGTAAAAGAAAATAATTTTATAATTGTCGAGCAAGGAGCCTCTTGGATGTTTCATCCTGCACATGGAAACTGCACAGGGGGATGCTCCCTCTGAGGATGGGGATGCTAAAGAAAATTTTCAAGGAATGCTCCTGGGTCTTTTTCCCCTTATATCCAGTGAACACTCTGGTTGTACAGTACTTTGTGGCTGGATTTGGAAAGGGAGTAGGGTGAGAAAGCGTTGAGAAGCTGAGAAAGAAAGAAATCAAAGTGTTGACAAAGTAGTTCAACACTCAGCAGGAGTTTAACGGCAGAGAGCCGGGGCAGTGTGGAGCCGGGTGGGGGAAGGAAAGAGGTCAGTGCTGGGCTCTCCCTGCCCTGGGGTGAGGGAGAAGGCAATAATGACTCCTGGGAAAAATAATATAAAGAGGTGAGAAAAGTGGAGGCAGCTGGTCCTTGTTTTCCCGTGCCTTCACCTGTCAGAGGAGATTAACACCGACTGCATCCCATCCCCGCCTCAGCTGAATTCCCGCTGAGGGAGGGCATGGAAACCCTCAGCTGGGAAACGCTCTGTAATTGCTGTTATTTCATTAGGAAGGAGCCGCATCCGTTTCTTCCCCTGCTCAGGGAAAGGCTGGGAGCCCGTGCGGGCGGCCGGCTCGCCTCGCCAGGCGGCAGAGGGTGCTCTGAGCCCGGCTACGCAGCGCCCGAGTGCTCCATCCCCTCTCCGTGCCCGCTCCATCCCTGCTCCATCCTCTCTCCATCCCAGCTCCATCCCCACCCCGTCCCCTCTCCGTCCCCGCTCCATCTCTGCTCCGTCCCTGCTCCATCTCTGCTCCATCTCTGCTCCGTCCCCTCTCCGTCCTCTCTCCATCCCAGCTCCATCCCCGCTCCGTCCCCCCGCAGGGAAACACAGCCCTGCCCAAACCACGGCCCGCGGTGGGGGCAATGCTTTTCTGCTTAATGCGAAGTATGAATTATTCATTTGCTGACTGCTAAATAATAGAAAGTGGGAAGGGGGAGAAAAGGGGATGTAGCTTGGATGACCTGGCAGGAAGAAAAACCCCCCAAAACTCCAATTAAAAAAAAATAATTTAAAGAAAAGGAATGAAGAGAGAGCACTATATGCTTCTGTAGGGTTTGATCAGAAAGGCTGCACCAGAATATTTATGTATTTAAGTCTTTTTGGAGGGCACAGTCACTAAGTGGAGCAAATGTCTGAGCTACAAAAGCAAAGGCAGGTACAAGCAGAGTGAAAAAGTGCAGAAGAAAATAAAACTGTCGGTTGGAAACATTTACAAACAGGACAGAGATGTTCAAGGGGAACTTGTGGTGATGGCAAAATATAAGAGAATCGGTGTCAAGAAGCATAGTACACACAGAATCAACATTGCAAGCACTGCCTCTTAATTTCCCTCCTCCTTTCAAGTGCTGCAATTCCTGCAAGTTGCAAATGTATGAGGGTCCAAGTGAGGTTCTTTTGGAGAGGGAGGAGGTAAGCTGAGCCAGGAGCTATGGATGCTGGAGGTAAAAAATCCCAACTATCCCGGGAATGAGCTTTGGAAGGGCGGGGCTGTGGGACCCGGGCTGCGGAGCAGGGTCTATGCAGGTTTTTGTCCCAGTCAACTTCACTGCTGCTTCCTGCCCTAATCCTAACCCTGACTCCTGCATGTGGAGAAGTGGGCTGGTGTGGGCTTCCCAGCTGCCTGAATCCAGCCAGGATCTCTGTGGCTCTTGGCCCTAAATCCCAGTTAACCTGTGTTGAGCCGTGCATCAGTGGGATTTCCCTCCCCTCGTCCATCAGAGAGGGATGCAGTGATGGAGACAGATGGGTGCAGGGACAGGCTGTGGGGACAGCAGTGGGGTGACCCTGCTTCCATTCCATCCACCCATCCATCCATCCATCCATCCATCCATCCATCCATCCATCCATCCATCCACCCATCCATCCATCCATGCTGCTGGCAGCAATCAGAGGGTTGAGTCTGCCCCTTTTCCCATCTCCCTGAGCACCCAAATCACTGTAACCCTCCAAGATGCTCCCAAAGCCACACTCCAATGTCACCCTGTGGCTCAAGGGCTGGCTTGGCCCTGGCTGCCAGTGCTGTCATATCCCAGCCCTGGCTGCTTCATGGATTCCAGGTCAAACCACCCCACAGGCAGCACGGTGTCAGGGAGTCGCTGTTTTCTAGGCCGTTAAGTCTTTTGCTCTTTAATTCTTTGCCTCCTGAACACCCCCAAGGTATGTTATAATTACCCCAAAATGCAGCCACTAATTGTTTGGAGTCCCCGTGGGGGAGGAAGAGCAGAGTCACATTAAATCACAATAATCAAGAGCTTGTGTAACAAATGAACTCGAAGCCAGTTGACAGGAGGAAGCCGCGGTGCTGCCTCGTGCCCTGCGAAGGGCCGTGTGGAGGTGTAATCTTATTTGTAATCTAATCAATATGTTTACTGAAGGAGAGAATATCATCAAGTATTACTTTAAGACACTTAGGGGATGTGACACCATTCACAACTCAAATGTAAACAGGTTTGTTGGCTGTGTTTGCTCACAGGAGGAACACGCTGTGCCCTAGCGGGGCTGGCAGAGGGGATTGTGTGGGGATCAGGAGATCCCAACTGCTTGGGGTGTCAGGGATGGGCTGTGCCTGAGCCCCTGATCAGCTCCCCAAGCCACCCTCTCCATGTTGTTGCCCAGGCCCTTTCCCAGGCTTGTAGGTAGGCAGTTCCCTCCAATCATCTGTGGCTGATGGTGACCCCTGCCCTGTGCCAAGCCCACATATCCTGTCCCATGAGACAGTTTTTAGTGTTTGTGCCTTCAGGAAAGTTTGGAGGTTTTATTAAAAACTTACCACATAACATCCATAACAAACAATTAGGCTCTAATGCACCCAGGGGAGGAGTTTCCCCCTTGCCCCAGGCAGTTAGAAGGTGCCTTTACCCTGAAACATGAGGGTTATATATATAAAAGTGTATCTAATGTTTCCCTCATAAAATTTTTATCCTGTCTAATGTATCCTGAAGCTCTTTAAAAACTGGAAGAAGAAACTCTGGAGGTTTGGCTTGCAGCTCTGGGGAAAGGGAAGGCTGCTTAGGTGAAAGCAGCTCCTGCAGATGGACAGTGAGAGGAGACACTGTGTCCCACCAGGGAGGAAATATCATCCAAGACGAGCAGGATGGGACCATTCCCATGAGCCTTGGACAGATGTGCCAAGATCCTGAAACATCTTTAGGGTTCCAGAGCCCATGGCATCACACAGACATGCCCCTAGCCCACCAATGAAAAAGCACATTACCTGTGAGTTAAACTGACAAGGAAGCTGGTAGGAAAATACAAATGACAGGAAAAATAAATGCTGCCTGTTCAACTATTTAAATTAAGCCTTTTTTGAAAGCTGTGTTTGCAACAAACACCTGCCCTCCCCTTTATATTTAATGAGTTGGGGTTAGGGCCATGCTTAGGGTTAGGTTTGAGAGAGCCAAAGAGACCAGAGCTCCAGGAACACTGGGGCTGGAAAAGGCCTGCCAAGATGATTGTGGCAAGGCCCCAGTGTTGCTGCTCCTATACCTTTCTGGTCTGGAAACCCATGGTGGTGAGTTCATGGTTAATCTTAGTGTTAGGGTCTAGTGAATTGAGGCAGGGGTGGGGCAAGTCCCATAAACTCCCCATTGCTGTTTGATAACATGTTTAATTAATCAGGTAGGAAAGCCCCTTCGTGCACTGCTTCCAGACCAGACAGCATCAGCATTCCTTCCCAGGCATCACATCCCCTGGCCATGGGACAAGGCTCCTCAGGATTTCCAGTGGGCCTGGGGTAACCCAGGAGGGGTTTGGGGTGCAGAGCAGGTGGCTCAAAGAGCTGCTGCCTGTGGAGTGCAAGGGTCACTGCCAGACCTCGCTCATGTGAAGGTTTCCTGCATCCCTAGCACTGATACTGCAGGAGAAATGGGCTCATGCCTAGACCAAAGGGAGATATTCAGCACATCTCTCCCTGTATGCACCTCATGGGGCCAAACCCAGTCCTGGGAGAGGTCCTGCTGGCAGTGCCTTGGTGGAATTCCAGCAACTCTTGTGGTGTATGAACTGGGCTGGCATTTGCAGGCAAAGCTCAGTGGCTCCCTGGCATTGCTGTGGCTGCAGGGGCTTGGCTCTGGCTTTTCCACCTATGCAGCCAATGAAAGACAGCCCAGGATGGGGGGAAAGACCAAATGAACTGGTCAAAACATCCTTAAAATGTCATTTTCCAAGGTGGGAGGGAGGCTGTGTGGAATGGCTTGGGAACTGAGGCCATGGACACCCTGGGCATCATCTGCATGTCCTGTGTATGGCTCAGGGTGGGTTTGGTTAAACTTTGGAACAGGCTCCCCGGGAAAACGATGGAGTCACCAGCCCTAGAAAAGTTCAAGAAATGAGTGAATATGCACTTCATGCCATGGTTTAGTGGGAAAGGTGGTGCTTGGCTGGACTTGATGATCTTGGAGGTATTTTCCAAGTTTAATGATTCATTGTTTCTATCTGCTGCTGCTCTGTGTGGAGCTGGCACAGGCCTCCTGAGGTGGATTTTTGTGGGATTTTCGTTATGTTTTTCTTGGAAGTGGTATGTTTTTTTTTTTAATAACATAAAGAGTGATTCAAAATAGAGCCCACTCATCACAGATGACAGGGTAGTTACAAAATCCAGTGTTTCAGGAGAGAAATGCCAACACAACAGCCCGGAGGCGCTTGGAAAAGCCGATGGATAAAGGGTGGGTGGCTGTGCTGGAGCTGGTGCCTGGCACCGACCAGGGCTGGGAAGCTGCTCCCCCCTGCCAGGGAATGGGGACAGCAGGCTGGGGGATGGCATTTCTGGCACAGGGAAGGGAGTCCAGGTGCCTTTGGCTGCACGGGGCGGGTGTGTGGGATGCGGACTGTGAGCAGAGGAGAAGCACGAGGGGCGGGTGGGTTTCCACCAAAGCCTTGTAGGGATGCTCCAGGGCTGATGCCCCAGCCAAGGCACCTCCTGCCAGCTGCCATCTCTCCACAAAAGTGGAGTAAATGCTTTGGCAGCTCATCCCCCTGCACATTTGGCTGCTGATGCTGCCTGAGCCATCGGGTGCATGCCTGGGGGTGCTGGTCCCTTAATTTAAGGGATACTGGAGGGGAAAATGCAGGAGAGGCATGCTGTTTGTTTCAGGGATGTTTTTCCAGTGGACCAGTGCTTTTCCAGAGGCAGGTGGCTCGTTCCCCCATGCTGGCTCAGACATGCTCCACTCCCTCCAAGCTGAGCCTGCCACTGGAATGGGGCCCTACAACCCCGAGGAATCTGTGAGGAGCCGCTGGCATCCCATGCGAGGCAGAGCTCAGAGCTTGTCTTCCTGCTGCCTGCAAGCAGGGAGCAGTGTCCCCACGCTGGTTTCTCTGCAAACCCTTGGCTGTGTGGTGACACTTCCCCGTCAGAAACGCTGTTCCTGGGTGCTCTGACCACTGTCCCTCTGTCCCTGCTCATCCTCACAGCATGGATGTTCTGCTCCCACACCCACGGACTGGGAGGAATCATCCTGAGTCTGGCGAGTTCTCCTGTGCAGGGAGAGGGCTTTGCTTTCATTCTGTTATTATCAGATAGACTGAGTCACACTGAGATAAATCCTGCAGATATTACAGTCTATGTGTGCCTGAAAAACGATATATGTGGATGTTAACATTGCCAGTTGTCACCATGCTATGAGGGATGTTGTGGAAATAGAAATGGAGAAAATATAATAGATACTTCAGATTTGCAGCCTTAATAGCTTTACAGCACATCTAATTATTATATATCTATCACATCAATATACTGCAGCACTCGTGGTATTTTTATTTAGCTCCATCTGGTGTATGATAACACGCTTCTGGTACCAAAACAAGCATGATTTGGAAAGGAATTTAATACATAATTCTGCAGAGAAGTCCCTTAAAACATATCCTAAACCAAGCACGTGTCATGCAAAACCAATACTGCCATTTGGACAGAGAAAGCACTTCTGGGTGAAAAGGAGGGATGTGAGCAATTAAAAGTACACCCGGGCAGACACTGCTCCAGGTTTCTTGCCTGTAGCCTGCAAATCCAATGTCAATGCTGTGTTTGCTGATCTCCCAGCATTTAGTGTGCACTCCTGGGAACAGAGGTGTGGGATGATTCCAGGTTTTCTTTAGCTTTGAGAGAGATATAGGGGTGAAAAGGACAGGCACAGAAGCACTGGAGACTGAGAGATGAGAGAGGAAGGGGTCAGCGAAACACCCTGTGGATGTGGGAATGGTGGGAAGGAGAAATATTGAGCCCTGCTCCCTGAGGGCTCCTTTGCTGAGATGTTCTGACTTCTTCAGCTCTGTGGAAATCACTTGATGGCAAAACCAACAAAATAAATTCCCTGCTTGCTTTCCCCTCTGTTCCCCAGGAGAGGGGCAGAGGTGAGTGGATGTGCCAGACATTGTGGCCCCATTACCTGCGGATGGAATAATGCTGGGGGACACACTTTAAGAGGGAGGAAAGGGGCTTTGTGAGGCGAAAAATCCCTTCCCCAGCTGTGTGATGTGAAGGGGATGATGCATATGCTGCAAGCATCCCTTGCTGGGGAAACCACCTGCAAACCCCTGGGATACACCAGTGCCAAAATCCTCCTTCCTCTGGCTTGCAGAGATTCACCTTTACTCTCCCAGATGAGCCCTAGAAAGTGTAATTGCATTGAACAACTCCAGTAATGAACTCCTGGTCTGCAGAGAGTCAGTTTATAGCCAGGCTGGCTATGAGCAGGAGTTACAAACCTGGCTCCACCTGGCCACAGGGGCCCTTGGATGTGTTGGCACCACACACTGACCCTCCAGGCTTTGGGGCTGCTGGAATGGAAGCACTGAGGAAACAGGGGCTGTGGCTGTGCCAGGGAGGAGCCATGTGAGGCTGCCAGGGGCTGCTGGTGACACAAGGTGAAAGATGGAGGGGACGTAGGCAGGTGAGTGAAGGACACGGATAAAGGTGAGTGAAGACCTCCCCACTTTGGCATCTGTGAGTTCAAGTGGAGTTTTCCAAGGAAATCTCCCTCTGCCTCACTAGCAGCACATCAATGACCTCGCAGACCCCAGCTCTGAGGCTGGGAAGGACAATCACAGCTCCTACACAGAACTGACTGCAGCTCCATGCAGCTGGTCCTGCACTGGAGGCAGAGGTGTGCCTGACTAACCTGTCCCACAGCAGAGGGCAGGGGAGCTGTGCTATGTTTACTGCTGGATTACTTTTAATCATATGTTTTCCTCCAAACAAAGAATTGCCAGCTCAGTACTTAGAGATCAATGCATTTTATTTATCATCTCCAGGCAGGCACTGTTTCTTATTAACGTTTTCCACACTTTACAGTCTAATTAAGGTCATCCACCCAGCAGAATGCTGCTGTGTGTGTTTTAAACTCCTGTACCTAATTATTTCTTTTAAACCTTACATGGAGTAGCCTGTGTCTGACCAGCAGGTCTCTGCTGCAGGCTGGAGGCTCAGCACTGGCTCCCTCCTGCTCCTGGGCAGGAGTCAGCACACGTGGGGACATTGCACGTGGTCTCTGATGCTTTATTGTTTAAGGAATGTTTTTTGTTTTATTTAAGATTTGGGAGCTCAAAAAAAAGCCCTGAAAACTGCTCATCATCAACCCAGACTTTTAGCATGAGCAGCGCCAGGGTCTCTTGCTGTGGTGTGACCTCTGAGCAGTGGGAAAGCCCCACCTGAGTCCAGTCCAGGCACACCTGAGCTATGGGGCATCTCCTGCAGTTTCCTTTGACATCGTCCCCATGCTCTTAGCCCTGGTATCACTGAGCTTGGCTCAGTGTCACATCTGATTTCACTGCAAATAGCCTCAAAATCCTTTGAAAGGCACGGCTTCCTCTAAACAGATTGTGGGACCTGCACCTACCTCCCTGCTACCTTTAAATCAAACTTCTCTGAATATATTACACCGCAGAGCCATATGTTCAGTGCCACTTCCCTCGGCGTGTCACGTAATTCATCGGCTATAGGCTCCCCCAGATATATGGACGTTGCCAAAAAAAGGGAATGCTGGACCAGCCCTCCTCCCTCTTCAGCAGAAACGTGCTTTCAGCTGGCTGGGGGAGAAGGCAGGTGGGAGTGGGCTTGAGGTGTGACTACACACAGGAAAATCCCTTAAATTTTGTTCTGCAGACCCCACCCTGGGAATGCTGTAAGGAAAGTCCTTCAGCCCTGTCCCACTCAGGATTTTTCATGGCTTTCAGTCTGCAATTCCATGTAACAGTCTGATGGATAAAGAAATTGGAGTGTGTTGAACAAAAGGCATCAAGAGCATCAATAAATTTTTGCTGCCTTGGGGGGACAAATGTTCTCCATTCCCATCAGAAGAGAATGGGATCTGCTAAAGCACTGGCAGGTTTCATCTTCATCAATACGAGCAGACTCAGTGGGACCATCAGTCCCCTGTCCCCATGGTGCATCCTGCTCTTCTCCTGCTGTCCCCATCCTGGGACGGGCACAGAACAGCTTGGATTGGAAGGAATGTCAGAGGTGAGGCTCTCCAGGGTCCCACCTTGGTTTTTGCACCTTTGGCTGTGGCTGCCAGTCCGTTTGGGGATGCTCAGGGTCTGGGGAGGTGCCAGACCCCAGAATGGCCTTGGGAACTGCCTGGCTCCGTGCTCAGCCCCGTGCTGAGCCCCGGCCCCAGCGCTGGCAGGGCATGGCCAGGCCCTGCTGCACGGGCACTGCTGAGTGCAATTACAGCTCTGGAATGCACTTCCCTGTGAATCCCTTCCAGGACCAGCTAATATATGCTCTGATATTGGCACTGCTCTCACTAATATTCCTGCCAGCGAATTCTCTGCTCTGCTTGAATATTCATGGGAAGCGAATGTGAGGAGAGGAACAGCCTAAATGAGGTGAGTTCGTTTAAAAATTCAGCTTCCAAATTCAGTGGCTATTTCTTGCAGCACTCACCCAAGCGTTAGCTCCCATACTATTAATTTCAGACTGTGTTTCGGACTTCTGAGCAAATTTTCTGTGTTTTTTCCTCACCAGATCTGCAAACTCTTCCCTCCCTTGAGATCAGTAGCTTTGTATAAAAACAGCAACTCTCCTTGATGAACTTTGCAGTCAGAGGATTTGTTTTCCCTGACTTTTATTTAAATTATTCTGCCTTCACCTCCCCGTGCATGGTTCAGAGCCTGTGGTGGCTCTGTGCTGGGACTGAAATGATTCTTGCTTAGGCAAACTCTCATTTGGACTTGTCAAAGGAGTTCGGTGTGTTTGTAATTAAGTGCCTCTCACACCTTCTTTAACCTCGCTTACAAGGAGTGGAAGCGTTAGAAAAGCCTGCAAGAGGCAGGAAAGGCTCATTTGCACCTTGAAATGCCAATGTTTTGGGAGATCAATGCTGTCTGTATGGAACAAAACTATAAGCAACTTTCAAGTGCCTTTTTTAATGTAGTGTCTCCTTTGCATATTGGATTCATGTCTGATTACATGGTGACTAAGGTGTGAGATAATGGGACAGCAGCCTCCAAAGCTTTAACTCCTTCACACGTGCCGTGGCTCGAGCACAGCTCGGCTCTGCTTTCTTGTGCTTCTTCTCTCCCAAATATAATCACACCCGACCAGATGTTGGGAGAGAAACTCTACTGTGACAAAGCTGAGCGTAGGAAGTTTGGACTGTATCAGAATTTGGGTAATTAGTGTTTGCATTAGGCTGTTTCTCAGCCACACCACCAGTTCCACGGCAGGCAGGCAGGGAGGGATGCTCTCCTCTTTCTCCCAGCAGGTGACACCAAGGCAGGATGGCCTCCTGACTTTGTCCTCGCTCCATGATGACCTGGACCATCCCACATCCCTGTCCACAGAGAGCTGGAATGCAGCAACCCCACACTTTGCCCATCTGCTGCTCTGCTCACAGCGCTGCTGGGGTCAGCAGCACCAGGTACCTTGATAATCGTCTGTGGGCCACTCCTGAAAAGCTGTGAAATTTCCAATTAGCCTGGAAAAAAATGTAGATAAGCGTGTAATTCTCGGCCCAAATTAAATCAAGCATCCAAGCACACTCTTCCCTCACTGCTGTGCTTCATCCACCACCACCACCTCCCGTCTGCATCATTTAGCACAGCACATTTTTCCTTTTAATTGGTGGCTGACTTTATCCTTGGAGTTTAAACTTTGCTAGCGGATGGAAGGAAGGGGCTGTCTTCTTTATTTGATTTAGAGAAGGGCTTTGCTGGTGTGAGGAGCTAATGCATGAGCTTTCGGGGGGTTTCATACCCACTCCCACGGCTGTGTCAGATTGGCTTTGCTCTGATGCAGCAGAGGAAAGCAGGAAGCTTAGTTTGAGACACAGGGAGGGAGCCCTGGGCCTGGCTCGTTTGGGAAGCTCTGCCACAGGGTTTACATTAGAAACACGTTGACACTGCTGAACATGGAAAACCAAGGGAATGCTAATGGTCCATTTATTAAATATCTCAAAGTCCATTTAGGATCCCGTAGAGACCCTGAGTAAATTAGAGTTCGGGAGGCAAGCTGGTGCTGCTGAATATGCAACAGTGAATTTGTGTGTCCAGCCTGCTCTGGTGAGGGACATCCCCCACCGACAGGTGCCTCCAGGAGGAACAGATCTCAGAGCTCCTGTGCACCAACAGCTCCCAGACAAAGCCCAGGAGATGCTAGGCATGACATAAATTGGAAAACCTGTTACAGAAATAAAGAAATGATGCATCAGGTCATGGCTTGCCCCACTGCAGCAGTGTTTTGGGTGCTTGGAGGTGGCATTTATAGAGGTAGATACTGAAATTGTCTTCATTCAGCACAGAGCCACCCTGTCCTTCCCACCTCGAGTGCCCCTTCCCAAGCCTTTCTGATGATTCCACCTTTCAACATTTAGCAAACAAAATTCAACAGACCCTATTTTGTTTACTTCAATCCCCATATAAAACTGTGAAAAACAACCAAATCACAGGGATGGCCAGGGATCCTGTTCCACCTCAGCTCAGTTGCTTTTCCAGTTGCTTTTCCAAAGAAATACTGATCAATTTTTTTTCTGTCTATGCAGCAATTGCTCCTAATTGCTGCCTCCATTGTGTGCCTTCTGTTTTGGAGCATGTTTAATGGGAGATTTGTGCTCATCTTGAAAGGATGCCGACTTTAATGATCGGTGAGCTGGAAGCTCACAAAGCTGAGCCCTTATTTCTGATTTCCAGTGTGAACTTCTCCCATCTGCAGCTCCTGAGGGAAATACTGAGGGAAACCCAGAGCTGGGCAGAGAGGTTTCAGGGTGGGTGGTGGTTCAGTTGTTCCAGGGCAGATGGAGAGTCAGGCAGACATGGAAATCATAGACCCATGGAGTTATTATGGTTGGAAAAGACCCCCAAGCCCAGCCTTTGAATGGACACCACCATGCCCACTAAAACATATCATGAAGTGAATGCTGATGGCTACAGCAAGGACTGGACAGGAGCTGGACTCCATCCCTGTGGGTCCCTTCCAACTCAGGATGTTCTGTGATTCCTTGAGCCCTTTGCTCTACCACTAGCACAAGACATCAGCAGCTCCTCCGCTTGCTGCAGAAGCTTGGATTTCCTTCAGCATTTATGTAACAGCAGGAGAAACCCAAATCCTCTGAGAATGTGTCCTGTGCCCAAAAAAGTTCATTTTGAGTGATGTGGGAGCAAGGTCACTGTGTCCCAAGGTGGTCTTTGGCAATGAGAACAAGACTCCTGTTGGGGTAGCCCTGTGAGAGAGGCAGCAGGGATGGCTGTGGGTCATGGCTGGGACAGGATTCCCATGGATGCCTCTGTGGGCTCCATAGGCAACGCAGAGCAGATGAAGTGGGATGAGCCAGGCACTCTGGATGGAGACACAGAGCTCCTCAGCTCAGCACTGAGCTTTCTGCAGGAGAGGGCTGGAGGAGAACTCACCTTTATGACCCACTGCTTCCTCCAGGTACGGCTCTCATTTGGAGGGGTGGATTCAGACATGGAGCTTTGGTGATGGCAGGACAGTGAGAGGCTGGGGAGGGCTGGAGGAAGGGGCTGGTGCTCTTATCCATGTGCCAAAGGGCCACTCCTGCAGCCTCACACCCTGATTTTCTTGCATAACTCCAGGGAAATAGGAACGATTGTCTGAGATTAGATGGGTTTGGGGAGAGAGTTTTGATCCTGTCAGCAGAGCCTGGAGAACGATGCAATGAGAAATGAGTGCAAAGAAAGGAGAGGGGAGGAGGGAAACACCATCAAGATGGTCTTGACAGACGGGGAGGAGGTGAGGGATGTGGCAGGAGATGTTTCCCACTGCTGCTCAAATAGGCAGGGGGAGGACAGGAGCTCAGGCTCCTTCTTGGGGAGAGCTTTCTCTTAAACCTAAGCTGTGATTTCCATTGGTGCTGTCAGATCAGCCCCGAAACCTTGGCAGGAAGGGCAGTTTGACATCAATTACTACAGTCCTGTCTCTCCCTGGTCTGGCAGCAGCCTGGGGAGTGCACTTTGGAGACAGATGTGTTTGACTCACGGACGTGATGCAGAGCACAGTATCAGGCAGTGCATTGAGTTTGGTGCTGCTGCTGTTTCAGTGGGAACCAGGACCCTGAACAAGCTGAATGGCTTCAGTGAGCAATGCACTGCTCAAATCCCTGCTTGTGGGGCAGAGATCCACACAGCCACAGGGAGCCCTGGAAGTCCTGACTGGCAGCACTCAGGATGTGGGGACAGAGCAGACAGGGGCTGGCACTTGGCAGGCTCCATCTCAAAGCTGCTCGCCTTGTGCTTTATCAAATCATCCCAAAATGCAATGTCAAATAGCTCTAGGTATGCAATTCCCCCGGGAACTGAAGGATAAACAAACCCAGTGCAGGGCAATATCAGCCCTGTCTCTTGACCTTGCTCTCTTTGCTGGGGAGTGCTGTGTCTGGGGTCTCACCTTCACCTTCCTCCAGCACAAAGCCCAGGGTTATCCTGCAGCTGCCACTATCCCACCTCCCCCTTGCCCTCCCCATCCATGGTGGATCCCAGAGGATGAAGCAAAACTTGTCTGAATCAGATCTTTATGTAAACACAGCCCTGACACCCCCACAATTTAATACAGCACTTCTTGTTCTCTGCTGGGGGTTCTGTAGTGGAGGCTTCTAAAAAAAGGAGAATTTCTGGCATTATTTACAGTTAAAAAGATTGGGTTTGACACATTTGTGGCTGAGACAGTAAATATGACTTATGGCAAATCAATTTGCTGCATTTGACTGCGACATGGGTGCTGCCAGGGATTTGATTGGGAATTGACAGGGTTATTTGCCAGAGGGCTGGGAGATGCCATTGGCTGCCCAGGGTCCAGGCTGGAAAACTGTGGTTCTTGCAGCATGCTGAGAGCTCAGCCCATCTTGGCCCACCCTGCCATGCCTTTCCTGCTCTTCCCAAACCCCAGGAATCACCACTGGATGCTGGGATGAGGCTGAGGCTGTCCCTCTCTGCTGAGCTGGCATTTTCACAGCTTCGCCAAATTTTTGGGTTTGTTTTCCATCCCTCCTCCTTTTCCTTGGAGCCCATTTGGATGTCTGAAAACAGAGATGTAGAAAACTGAATTTATGCTACAAGGAAGAGCAGCAGAGATAAGGGGGGAGGGGTGAGGGGGGAGCTCGAAAGGCAGCTTTTTTATTTTTTAAAAACTTTTTCGCTGATGGCAAGTGGTAAGCATGTTTTATTTATGTATTCTGAGATCCGCCAGCCTCGTGTTTTTCTCCTGACTGATGCCTTGGCTGCAATGACAGCTTACACTGAGCTGGCTGTGCACGAGCCTTATTTACCCTCCACAGATGCCTCCCCGAGCCTGACAGTGAATTATTCTGCACCTTGAACTGCTTCTCAGTTAATGCAATCCAAATGTGGCTCCTTTGTTAAAAAGTTTTGTTGGTTTTGTTTTTTTTTTTTTTCCCTAAATGTGCAGATTATTTTTTTCAATGAAAAGGGGCTGGAGGCTTTTTTGAGATGGTAAAAAAATAAAGCATCTTACAAAATTTTAGTGAACTCCACCTTCCACCTCCCACCTCCCTTGCTGTTCCCTGGCTGTGGTGGGGTGGTGCCTGTGTTAGGTGAGAGCTAAAGGGTGGTGATTCCTTTCTCCCTGCTCTTGCTTCTGGAGGAGAGATGGGTTTTGCCTGTGAGAGCCATGCCATGCATTCCCAGTGCCTGCTCTCCTGTCTGCTTGTTATCAAAACACTTATTGGGGTGGCCAAAACCAGATCTGAGCAAAGACTGAGGTAAAAAATTGGGGAGGAATTAGAAGATGCTCAGTGCAAGCTGCCAGGCTCTGTAGGAGAGGCTCACTCCGTGTGTCCATGAGCACGTGTGTGTGTTCAGGAGAAACTTTTACCACCAGGAAAGTTCATGCTGAGGCTCTTTCGCTGGTTCCAGGCAGCTCCTCCTGACAGAGCATGGCTTCGGCCCCGCTTCAATCCCAGCCGGGGAACTACTTTGGCAAAATCATTGCTAAATGAGGTTTTTAACAGTGTGTGGTATGGAAGACATCCAGGATTGTGGTTTTCCAAGGTAACAGCTGAAGGAAAGAAAAAAAATGGAAAAAAAAAAAAAAAAACAAAAGAAAAAAAAAAGACTGAGGTTTTGTTAAGTAATTAAAGAATTCTGGGTTGCTGGAAAGCCCCAGGGCTCTGCTTCTGTGGCTGATCGGAGTCTTTATTTGCACAAAGCTGGTAAACAATTTGCAATTCTTGGCAATAACCTGAATTATGTCCTACAAAAAATAAAAAGGAAGAAGAAGTGGAAAACGCTGTGTTTATATCATTATTTTAGGGCAGGGAGAGGAATGAGGGAGGGACTTCTGCTGGGCTGGCATTCACTGAGGTCTGTGTGGAGATGCCCTCACTTCTCTAGCTCCATCCACGGGATGCTTTTGGGTAAATAAATAAAATTCAGTAGGAGTAGAGAGCCCAGGATTGCTCAGGACAGGAGTTCCTTCCCTCAGGCTGGGTTTAGGCACTGATTTAAGCAGGGGGCTCACTGCACAAAGCATTAATATGCTCCCTATGTGCCCTGGCTGTACTCACAACTGGGAGATTTGCATGTGAAATCTCTGCTCCTGGAGCCTCTACACCCACATCCTTAATTAAGCAATGTCCCATGTTCCTGCTCTATAGGATAAGTGAATATATGCAACTAAAATGCGCAGGAGAAAATTTTGTAATGATTTCATTGTTTGTTTTAGTGAGGAGGAAGTTTGCTCGGTGGGTTCGCCTGACCTCCAGCTACACGTGGTTGGAAAAATATATAAATAAAAGCAGGATGCAATTTCCCATCTGGGGTGAGCTGCCATGACAGGGCCTTCTCTGGCAGGTGGGGAGAGCTGGAGATCAGGGGACCATAACCCTGCTCCCACCTCCTGCTGGCAGGGCTACACCCAGGGGTCAGCTTGGCTTTGGGATGGGGCACCCTCAGGGAAAGGGGGAATGGGAAAATCGGAATTAAACCAAAAAGCACCTGTAAAATACCCCCTGTCTTGCCCAACCCTCTGAGGGTGTGGTTTACAGGGGAGGAGAGGGGAACACATCCCCCTGAGCTGGGGATGGCTGTAGGTGTTCCAGCCCTGCTGCCCCATGTCCCTGTGTCCCACCACTCTGTCACCACACGGTCCCCAGCAGTGCCTGGCCTCCCTGCCATGGGGATCCTGCCTCAGGGATGGGAAGGCAGGCAGGGGGATGCTCACTGCATCTCCTTCAGTCCTGAAAATACATTGGGAAACCTCCATGGACCCCTTCTGGGAGGAGATGCTGTTGGGAGAGTCTAATTTTTAAAAACTGTTGACTCTACCCAACCTTGGGTCAAGTGGTGTTTGTTAGAGTGGTAAAGCTCACGTTCCCCACGGTCTTTGGGAAGCCACAGGAGATATTTTTTATTGTCCACAGCCACTGAGACAGGAAAAAAAGCTTCTGAAGAGGCACCCTTCCTTGTCGTGCTATGGGAAAGATCATCTGAATTAACATGAGGTCCTTGGCTATTAAATGGAAATTTTAAATGGGAAGAAAATTCTGCAGTGACTGCTAAACTGTGTGTCAGCAGAAAGGGGAAAAAGCAACGTGTGTCATTCCTATTATCATCCTGAAATCCATCTTCCCTCTACACGCCATGACGGAGGATAATCCCCGAAACGATGCCTGCATCGCTAATATTTGCAGAGGCAGAACTCCTACTTTGGAAGAATTTTGCTCTGCATATCTTATTCCCCACCTTGAAGATATGGTCTGAGATGATCGGAAATGCTGAACACGCTGTTCCTGGGGGTTGAGTTTGGCCACCAGTGGCGGCAAACTGGCCTCTGAAGTCCAAGGAATCAAGAGATTACTGGAATGCCAAGTCACTGCCCATGTGTCCCTACGTGCTGTGTGCCTGGCTGTGGCTTAGACCTGCTGGCAAGGACAAGGGGTCTTTTCAAACCAGGAAAATGGTGCCAAGCCCATCCAGGGTGAGAGCAAAATGGCAAATGTGTGTACCCAGGGCTGCAGGAGCACATCTTCATAAGGAAAAAGAAAATCTGTGCTGCTTCTTTATCGCCTGTGGAAAAGCACGGAGATCAGACAGGAATGCCAGGGCATGATAAATTTTGCAGCACCTGCACTTTTTTAACCCCTTGGTTACATGGGAGCTGATCAGGTGTTTTGCTGGTGGGTTTAGATGTGAAATGAAAATGGTTAAGGGATCCCTTCTGCCAAGATGGGGCTGCATCTCCCACAGCTCCTCCTTGGGGACAGGGACTTGGGGCTGTTGGTGACACAGCCCAGCTCCAGCTTGCCACCCTGTAGGGTTTGTCACAGTCATTACCCAAGTGGTATGGGGTGGATAGGCTCATGCTGGTGGGAATTTAGAGCAGGGCATCACAAATGAGAGATAATGCACAGTTTGTCAGCCTTGGGAGTGAGCCATGGCCTGCCACAAGTCTGCTCTCCAGCAGAGATCCCAGTGGGTTGAGGGAGGTGGTGGCTGGGATCTTGGTCACTGTTTTGGTTTTTCAGGGCAGACTTTGGTGTTCTCATGGTGAAAGTGGGCTCTGTGTGCCAGGTATCACTCGATGGGCAGGTTTTGGATACTGCTCTGCATGCCATGGCTTTGCACTGCTCACCCAGAATGACTCATGGGCTGTGGGAGGGAACAGGGCTGGGTTTGTTTGCAGTTGAGGAGTCGAGACATGGGAACAAAGTGAGTGATGGAGAGCCAGACCTTGTGTGTGCACATCTTTTTTTTGCATATGGCATGGAAAAACTCTGGACCAACTCCTTCCTTGAGAAAAACAACCTCAGAACTAATAAATTTCCTCCTCCAGGTCCCCATCCCACTTTGCCTGGCAGGAACAGGAGCGTGGGGATGCCCAGGAGGAGAAAAGCGCAGAGGGGATGTGATCCAGGGTGAAAAAACACAAACTAATGGTGTAGACATTTGTGCAGAGGTTAAAAATGAAGCAATAAAACCTTTACACAAACTTTTAAATGCTTCAGCAGCCACACACTGCAGCTCAAAGCGGGGAATAAACAAGGGAAGGTGCAGGCAGACAGAGGGAGGCTGATAGAGCCATCACTCCTCAGTGGCAGCCTGAGAAATGTGTCCCGGTGGTGTCCCCACAGCCACTGAGGGGAAGCAGTGGAGAAGTGGAGGTTTGGGGTGTCCTAATGCCTCCTGATGGGTTTGGGCCATCCTGTGGGGAGCAGAAGGGATGAAGCATGAGCTGAATTTGCCAGGTCTCTTTGGCTCACAGCCTGGCCAGCAGGGCAGCCTGCAGGGTGGGCTTGTGTTCCCTGGCAGCCTGGCAAGGAGGATTACAGCCTGTGTGTGGGATGGGGACTCACTGACCACTGTCTCAGAAGGGAGCTGCAGGAGGGACATGTCCCACTTGAGTCTGAGGAAAGGTGGGAAGCAAACAGGGAATCCTGGGGTCGCACAATTTTTCTGCTGTTGGATGGAGGGGAAGGGCTCAGCCAGGGCTGGGAGCCTGGGGAGGCTGCAGGGGCTCTGCAGAGGGGTGGCAGAGGCTGTCAGGGGTCCCCATCACACCCCCTGGATGCAAACACCTTCTGGTGATGCCTGGAGAAGAGAAAAGGTGGAAAAAAGGCTTTTTATCCAAATGAGCTTCGGTGTAGGGCCAGGGGGTCTCTCTGGTCCAAGGGGAAAGCCTCTCCTGGCAATGCAGCCAGGAGCTCTGGGTCATCCTGCCCCCACTGTGATGGGGCTCCTGACTGGGAACCACATCCAGCACTACTTGGAACCTTTGCTTTACAAATGAGTGTAGAGAAGGAATGTGAGTGTGTTGCAGCTTCCCAAGAAGCTGTTCTGCAGCCTCTGCAGATGAACTCACTGTCTCCTTAGCTTAAGGCCTGGGTAAAGAACTAATTATTTGGACCTAAGCTTAAATCTGTATCCACAAAGATGGATTTGTGACTCTTGCCAGCTTCCCCTAGAGGATTGCAACCTCATTTTGTTCCTCGTGAACTTCTGCTGAGGTGTAAAATAACAACAATCTTGAGCACTAAAATCGCTGAAGGATGGATTAAATTATAATGCAATCAGTCCAAAAGACCTTCTGTCTGCAAGGAGCAGCATTAGGCTGTCCCAGAGCGAGCAGCCTGTCAGGATTACCCAGCCAGCTCTGGCCGCTTTGTCTCCACCAGGAAACTGCATTTCCTGGGCAGAGCAATTCCGTTATCATCTGCTGAATGTTCCTCAGGAGCCTTGGCATCACCCTGCCCAGGGCAGGGCTTGCTCTGAGAAGAGCTCTATAAACTCACGACAAAAAAAAAGGACAGATGGCAACGAATATTTTGAGGTCTGCAGCATATTCCTGGGGAAGGATTGCTTCCGACCTGCCATCTCCATGCAGACTTTAAATCATAACTTGAGCAGCAAGCCCGGTCTGGGGTCTGTTAATATGTGTTTGGAGAGGATTTAGCGTAGCAGGGCTCCAATCCCCACTGAGATATTCGAGAATAAGCTCCTATAAATAACTAGGATGGAGCCCATGGGATGATTTTCAGACATTTGAAATACCCTGGGCTGTGGCCTGGCAGACCTCGCACGGCTTGGGGAGCAGCTGGGAAAGCAGGAGCTGCCTGGCTGCTCCAACCCTGCTGGGTGCTGCCCTGCTCCCCATTCTGCTGAGCCCTCACCACAGTGGGTGACACCCTGCTCCTCCACATGCCCTGTGCCCCCACATCTCGCTGGCAGCAGGAACAGGGCTTATTTTGGGACCCCAGGCACCTGGTGGGATGTTGGACAGTGACCTTGCAGCAAACGAGGCATCCCAACAGTGCCAGTGCAATAGATGTGGAGTTCCTCGTGGTTCCTTGTAGCTGGCTGCAAGCCCCTTGGAGGTTTTATCCCTCTTCAGGGCAGGTTTAAAGTCTCTTTTCCTGCCTGAACAGAGGTAACAAAAGATGCAGGGGCTTAATTATCTTCCTGGCTTTGTCCAATTTTTTTTCCTCTTTGTCAATGAGTTCAACCATTTCTGTGGAGAAGGGGGAAGGAGAGAAGGGGGATGCAGGCAGAGCACAGCTGCTTTTCCTTAAAATCCCTGTTAAAAAGACATCTCCTATCTGGAGATAACCCAGTGCTGCCCTCTGCTCCATGCTGAGACTGCTGGGAGTGTGTGTTGTTGGGCTCTGCTCATTAGGATGCTTTGAGAAAAGTGCTCCTTGAGAACCATGCTCTGGTACTCCCTTGCAGAAGGTAGGCTCAGCCTGGACTTGACCTTTTGTCCACTCACCTAGGTAGTTTTTAGGCAATGAAATGTGGAGTTTCTCTTAAAATACCCCTCTTCTGCTTGGGCTGAAATCTACAGGCTCACTGCAATCTTGCCCTAGAAGGAGGGAGCCCAAGCGATGTGGACTGAGCTTCCATTTGCAGAGATTTGGCACAGCCAGGGACTTCCCAATGATGGGACATAATTTCCTATTTGGCTGAAGCCTCACTTGTTTCTTTGATAAGTCTGGATGAAAATATTTTGATTTTTGTTGGTTCTTTTGTTTGTTTCTAGAGCCGTTTTGTGTTACTTTTTTTTTTCCTAAAGAGGTTGCTGTGCTGAAATAGATTTCTTTGTAAAATGTCAAGTTGAGCAGGTCCACCCCTCCGCCCCCTTGCATGTGCAGTTGCCTCAGTGCCACCAGGGTCCTTCTGCAGCTGCACAAGAGTAAGAACAAATGGGAGAGACAAGCATGAACAGAAGCAGAACAAATGGAAAACTAAGATGCTCAGTGAAAAATTTAGAGATGCATTTCAAGCAAGGAAAAGGTTGTTCCTTTTCTATTTGTTATACCCCTTGGAAGCGAGGCACTGCCTGCTGGCAGGGGGCTGGGTACCTGCAGCAAAGTCCTGCTCTCCATTTGCATGTTTCCTTGCATTAAGGCAGGGAAGATGATAAAATGCTTTTGATCAGAGGCTCTTAAGTAGCAGGATTCTCCTGTACAAACAGGTTTTCCTGCCCTGATGTACTCAGGAGTGTGTCTTAGCCAGGCCTTGGGGGCTGTGCACAGCACATGGCTGTGGTGGCATCCCGCACTGGGGCAGGAGGTAATGAGAATTTCTTGTCAGGCTTGTCCCAGGTCCCCTGAGCCAGCACAGCCGTGGCACTGCAGCGATGTTTGGTTGTTCTGGGATGGATGTTTGCTCTTGGCTTCATGCCTTTTACAAGAGCACAAATGTAATGTCAAAAGAAACCGCTTTGGTAATGTACTTAGAAGTTAAATATTTTATACAGTACTACAGTGATGTGATGTATTGCCTTCCTGACACTTCTTTTTGCCTGAGATCTGGAATTTGGGTTCATCTGTGGGGCTGGATTCCTTCATCCTCTCCTCTGTGGTGTCTCGTGTGTCTTTTTCACTGGGTGCTGAATTCCTTTCTGCTCCAAAAAATGCTAAAAGCAGCTCAATCCCAATTCCTGGTAAAACGTGAATTCTGATTATCTGATGGTTATTGTTTGAGCTCTCAGGATCAATAGCACTATATTAAAGCAAGGTACTCACTTCTTCTCAAGGCACAATGTGAGAGAAGATTTGTGATGATGAATGTACATCAGTCTGTGAGCTGGGTGCCAGGACCTCAGCTGGGGAGCAGCAAGGAGGCACAGGCCAGGGAGCCCTCACATAAATGAATATATCTGTATGTCTGATTTGCACTCCATCCCAATCAATGCAGTTTTCACAGACCAGGATTAGTTGGGTTGCCCTTTGCACTCTGAGGTAACTCAAACTACTTCATAAAGTAATGAGTTTGGCTATAGATAGCACAGGTTAATGGCATGGTCGTTATGTACGTGGCTATAAACTTCCATGTGGCCTCAGATATTATAAATCTGGTTTATGGAGATTGGGAGTATTGACAGAGACCCAATTCTACCTTATTCCTTCTGCAGCCTGCCAGGGATTTTTGACAATCCACTTTTAACACCTTCCAGCACAGGTAGAGAAAGACTTTATCTCTCTGAGGAAAACTACTGGGTGAACACAAACTTGTTTTTTTATTTGCCAACATTTGTGAGTGTTTGGAGGCTAAAACAGAGCCAGGATAAGCATAAACCAGAGGGGCTAAGCTAATTCTCCAAACCAAGGTAGGTTTGAACTATTTTGAATGACACTGCCTGGACATGCCCAGCCCAGCTCTCTGTCCTTCCCATCTCACCTCCCAGATAATTATTGTGCCTGGCTGCCCAGCTCAGTTTCGCAGCTGCTGAGCGTCAGATGATGATTATTCTGCATTTTTGTCGCCAGATCTGAAGATGGATTTTTAAAGTTGTCAGTGACAGGCCAGCAGCAGGGAAGTCCATGATGCTGGATCTTGCTCACCAAGGCAAACCAGGAGATGCTTACACAGAGATTAATGACTAAAAAGGCCTCAAATGGCAGCTGCTGCTCTAAATGCTCTTCGTGTGGGGTCAGTGTGGTTTGGGGTTCATGGCCCTGCACAGTGAGAGCCTGGCTCCAGGCTGGGAATTCCCAATTAGCTGGGGGGACCATTTTCCTTTGGCTGCAGGTGGAAATGGTCCTTCCTAAAGCAACTGATCACTAATTAACGCAAAACCTTGAAGCAAGGTTTCTCTTCCAACTGAGTGCAGCTCACCAAAGCCTCCAGGCATTTCAGCAAAGGTTTGGGGTCGTTTGGGTTAGGCTGGCTTAAAAACCACCTTTGCGAGGAGGTTGATGGAAGGTGTTGATGGAGATGTCCCTCCTCCCCAGTCCTCTGATCTCCATCAAGGAGGGGATGGATGAGGGCAAGAGCAGGGAGGACAAACCTGCAAGCAAGCCTGGGCTTTTCACAAAACCCCAGGGGTAGCCAGGAGGGTCTATTAAGTTTATATCTCTAAGTCCTGGCCATGGTGCAGGGCCCTTCTCACCAGACTGGACTGTGCTGTACTGTGACCCTGTCCTGGTGTACCCATGGTGGGGACACTGCCCTTATCACAGCCACCCCCTGCTTGCAGAGAGCATTGCAGCAAAAAAAGAGAACAAAAGTGTGTTCTCATTAAGAAAAGAAAGAGGGGAGGGGGAGGGGGAGGCGAGGAGCAGGAGAGATGGATTGTGCTGGGGCGCCGAGTGCGGAGCAGCCGTGCATTAATCATGGCGAGAGGGGAGTGGGGCAGAATCCCACAGCTCCATCGGGAGGAAGGGTTTGCTGCTGTGAAACAATGCTGCTGCCCATGTCCCAGGACACCTGTGCCTCACTCTCTGCTCAGGAGCTGCTCCAGCCCCACTACTGGTGGGGCATCCCCAGCTCCCAGGCTCAGGTTCAGTCTGGGAGCATCCAGTTCCCCTCCCCTCTCTGCTTTGTGCTGACATCCAAATCCTTAATGCCTCCTTAACTCTTTCCCCATGCAGATCTGCCCTGCATGGGAACAGAGGACACCATAAATAATATCTGGAGCACTGCTGAGGCCATCTGAGCCGAGGGCAGCTCCTGCTGAAGCCTGTCCTCTTTGGGTGCCCTTCCTTGTCCTTGTCCTTGTCCTTTCAATTTATCCCAGTATTAAGAGGAATGCTGCTCCTGAAACTCCTGAGTGTTCCTGGTGTGGTGCTGCTGTTGTGGTGGCTGACACAAGTGCCGGGGGTATTTTCAAGTTTAGTTAAGGGAGCTACTTAGCTGGGCTTGGGCTGTGGGCTTCCCACAGGTGTCTGTATGTCCCTGTCTGTCCCATCTTGGTATTTTGAAGCCTTTTTTAACATACAGAGGAATTGGAATGCCTTTTTGGCATACAGAGTTAGGGTTGATCTTTTTGGCTAAAAACCTGCTCTGTATTTAAAAAGAGATGGGGGAGGTGAGGTGGGGAGGAAAAGGTCTTGGTAATGCAAAGGTTTTATTCTGGAGAACAAAAAAAATTTCAGTTATTTAATTTAGTGAAAAAAATCGTAATCCCTGTGTGCTTTGGTTTGATGAACAAAATTCTATTTCAAATCCTGGTATCTGACTTGGGAGAAAAACCCCAACCCAAGAGTCTATAATAATAACTGTAATAGTAATTGTTGTTATTTTTAATTTTGGTACAAAAGTCCCTGGATTTAGGGGAGGGCAGCTGCTTCCATCAGCTTAGGAAAACTATTCACATGGTCAAAGTTAAGCACGCAGCTAAATCGTTTGAGGAACAAGACTTTCTGCAGAAACTTTAGGCAGATAAGAGCCTAATAACATGATGATGAGAGCCCAGCCTTCCACTGATAGCAGAAACTAATATTTGTGATGCAACAGTCTTGCATTATTCAGTAGTTAAAGATAATTCTAAGAAACAGAACAGCTTGAGAATTAGCAAAACTAGCAATAAAATATTCTTAGCTGACTCCGGAGGGAAGTAAATTGCCATGTACAGGATTTGCATTCATCTTAATGTTTATTAAAAATGAGACAGTGCTGCTTTCCACGTGCTTGGCCAGAACAGCTCCACGGATGGCTGGAATTGTGTGTCCTCCTGGCCCCACTGAGCCCCAGGACCTGCTGAGGCTTCACTAACTCATGGCATGTGCAGGTTGGTGTTGGGGTGAGAGATGGAGACCCAACTGTCCACCTGGACAGGTCCCCAGGGCGCTGTAAGTGACGGCTGCCAGCACTAATTGCTAGCTGCTAATTGTGTGCCTGGCACCAGGGTGTTTGTGCCCCTCCCAGGGGTGAAACCTCCGGGGAAGGGCAGCTGAAGAAAAGCAGGAATGTGGCCCTGAAGGAGAAGTGCTGCTGTACACAGCAACGCTGACACCAAGGGTTTGCACACTCACCTACAGCAGCGTCTCCAGACCTGTCTTTGCTCCTGTACTTGCAGACAAATTGGAGAAATGCAACTGGGAGAAACAAGCTCAGGCTTCCTCTGCAGGCCTTCAGCTGGCCCAGGGTGCTTGGGCATTCCTTAGACCTTTTTGGATCATTCCTGTTCCCTGGCAGTCAAAGGGCAGAGTGCAGGTGGAGGGGCTGGATGTCCTGATGTAGGAGTCAGGGGTGACTGATTTAGCAGCAGGTAAAGACCCCTGAATGTGCTGGAATTGTGCTAAAGCACAAAGATCTGGTGCTGCAGGAGTGAAATTGCCACCCAGCTGATTTGCACCAAGTTTAGTGCCGCAGAAATGTGTTGCTTTGGGATGTGGGAGGAACCTGCACCACCTCATCCATAATCCAAACAACAACACAGGCCAGAGGGGAGCCACGCTCCTGCCTTTAATGAATGAATGAATGCAAATTCCTTCAGGAGCACCCAGGAGCTCCAAAAACCCCACTGATGTCTGTGCACCTGGACCCACACCTGCAGCCAGACCACCCCTTGCTGGCTCATTGTGAGTATAAGAGCCACGAGCAGTGACTGAGCTGGGGTGGGCAGGTGGAGAAGGAAAATGAAATTAAAAAATAAAACAAAAAAAACAATAAAAAAAGCAAGTGAGACTATTCAAAAGGGGGACTTTATTTTTATTACACTGGAGCCAGGCGTCAGTGCGCCAGTTCAGCTTTGATACACAATAAATCAGCAAACCTGTCACTCAGTTTGGAAACCAAGATTGCAGTGGCACTAAAAACACGTTGAAAACATTTACTTTCTTCCCTTTTTTTTTTTTTTTTTTTTCCTCTTTTGTTTTTGGTACAAAAATGGTACAAACAACAATACAAAATATTTGTGCTGTTGACGGTTACAAAAAAAGGTTTTTGAACTGGGGGTAACGGACGCAAACTTTTGCTTTTGCGCTTCAGCGTGAATACAGCAGAACAGCAGAAGTCTTCCTTGAGAACAACCACAGTCATGCGGGCTGCTAACAGCTTCTCCATCGGAAAGGAAACATGCAAAGTCATCATCAAAATAAAAAAAAAAAAAAAAAAGAGAAAGTGTTCCAATTATACATCTGTTGTTGTCGCTTTTTCCCCTGTTAGATTTGTAGCTTCAAGCACTAACTACATTATGTACACTGTGTGTGAACAGTTGTGTGTGGGGTTGGTGTGGACTGGAAAGAACTTTTATTTTCCCATGAAACCGAGTTAATTTGCGTGGGAGACACCTACGTTGTCTGGCTGCTGTTTTATACTCTTGCATTCATGGTGACACAGCATTTTCCCCCCCTCCCCCAATATTTTTTTTTCACACTTACAATGAAGAGCTCCAAAAGACATCACAAATAAACGTTCCGTATTTTACCTTTAATTAATGTTTTTCTTTTTTTAGATTAAACAAAGTTGCAATCTTGGCATATTGTGTGGTACAGACGCTGCACTGACCATTACCATTCTTCAATGCCCGAGCATCCACCCTACGTGAAGCAGTTACAGGCGATACAGCCACCTCTGAAATCCCACTTCTAAAGGCTGGATTTGGACCTGACTATCCCTAAAAACCCACACCCCATCACCATCGTATACCTGCCAGTGGCATCGCCTGGTCCAACAAAAAAGGGAAAAATATGGAAAAAAATTGCAAAACCAGAAGCGAAACCATGAGTAGAATGTGGGACACCTAGAACAGACTTGCCTATTTACTGTCATTATTACTTGCTGAATCTCCTCCTTGCCCTGCAAAGCATTTCTGTGACTGATGCTGCTCCCAGTTTTAGGCTACATGATAAACAGACCACCAGGGCTGTGGGTCACATTCTGCCAGGGGCAGCTGTGGGTACAGCAGTGACACTGCACGGTCCCTGGCTTGGGGATGTGCAATCCTCATCCTTAGGAGGTAGGGAGACCACCAGGCATGTCCAGCCCCAGTGCCTTGGGAACTTGCTGTCACCATCCCTTAGACAGCAGGGAGAGCTGTGGTGGTGTCCCCTGGCAGTGCTATGGGGTAACTAGGGTGGGACAGTGGTGTTTTAGGGACGGGATCCCCTCCACCTGTCTGAAAGCAAGCCCTTCCCCACTGCCTTGTAGTGTACAAAGAGTGGGGACCATTTCTTCAGTTGGTTTAATGTTATAGTTTAGATTAGTCAGGGAACAGGGACTCTCTGGTCTCAATGCATTAACCCCTCCTGTGGCCTCTCAGAATAAACAGCAAAGGGTTCTTTGCTCACCTCAGCTCCTTTTGAGTCACCATCACCTCCAGCTGCAGCTGGTTGTCACTGTGTCACATTCACGAGGATCAGAGGGGGACAGAGTGATGGCAAAGTCACCTTGTCAATGGGACCCCCTTGGATTAATGTAAATTTTCTTAGCCGGGTTACAGACCATCAGTAACATTAGCAAGCAGAAAGGTTTGTAAAAAGTGATCTCTTTTCATTGCTGGATGTGTCCCTTGCTTACCTTCCACTGGTCCCACTGTGAGAAAAGGGGCCTGATGCTGCTGCCTTGTGTGGGGCTGTAAAACTCAGGGGGTCAGGATATAGGGAGGAGAAAGGGGAAGAGGAAAAGAAGGAAGGGGAGGGAGAGGTCCTGCAGAGGGAGACTGAGCAGAACTGGGTCAAAACACAACAATCTGGTTGGTTTGATTTATAGGCTCGTGGGATTGGAACGGCTGGATTGCAAATGCTGCAGAAAAAATATCCGCTGATTTTAAAAAAAAAGTCGCCAATGAAAACAGGTTGGTTTATTTTTAATCACTCAAACAGTTTTGTTTGACTTAGGTTGCATAAATGTTCTTAAAAACCTGAAATGTTTAGACAAGCTGAAGTCAGGCAACATCCCCTTCATGGCTAAGTGGCTCCTTTCACCGCTGGGGACAATGCGCACTGCCAATGGCCTGAAGCCACTGTCCCACACTGCTGCCAGCCCCTTCCCTACCTGAAATCCCTCCTCCCAGCCAAAGCTGATGAGGATGTCAAGCACCAAGTGCTCTGTTGCAGGGATTGGGCTGTTGCTCCCAGGTAAGTGGTGCCAGGTGGACGGCAGGGCACAGCTCACAGCAGAGACCTGGCACTGCGGGATCTGCACGAGCACTCCGGGCGCCGCACGGAGAATGGGAGGCAGTGGCACCAACCCAGTGGATGGAGAACCATCAGCATCACCCAGCCCTCGAGCTGAATCCTTCTCCTGTGTTGGTGATGAGGTTACAGCGACGGACACCAGCAGCAAGGAACACCAAGTGTGTTTTTATTGTTCACTATGCCTGTGCCTGGGCAGCTTCTGCGGAGGTGCAAAGCCCCAGTGGTGAAATACTCCAGCCCGTGGCTTTTCCAAAAGGAAAGGGGAAGAATCAAGAGTGCCATGGGTAAGGAACAGAGGCTGTGGGGCCATGCAGCCTCTGTGCCAGGTGGCTGGGGACAGGGGCTGTGAGGTTTGCAGAGTGGTCAAGAGGAAGGGGACGGCACATGGCAGAAGCAAACCAAGACTTTCCTAGTGGTCACACAAGGTGACTGAGTTCATAAGTATGGAATGGTAATTTGGAAGAGTGTCAGGTGCTGCCAGCCCATGCCTGTGGTGTGACATCCTCACCTTGCTGCTCCCATCAGCTCCGTCCCTCTCCTCTGAGGTTCACACTTGCCTTCTGGTTTCCTCAAGAACCTTGGGTGAGAGTGAGTTTGCTCTCTGAGCCGTGAAAGACAAACTGACCCATTGACTGACCGACTGACCGACCAAGATGAAAAGAAAGATCTCACCCTTGGTAGTTAATAACATCCTGGTAACGCTGAAGTCCCCTTGGGCAGACTTTTACCACATTCCACTTCATACAAGACACATTTCAAATGCTCATTAATTTACAGAAATTGCATTTTATAGAAAATATGATACAATGAAATATAAAATGCACTAGGAGCATTTCAAAAATCTATAGAGACGATCTTGCAGCCCAGTTTACCCTCTGAAAGGCGCCCACTCATCACCACAAGCTCTCGTCCTCTCATCCTCACTCTCATGTGCACGCGCTCGCTCCCCCCGCCTCCCCCCTTTAACTCTTAGCATTCAACTTGAGAATTAATAGAGATATCAAAAAAGCGTGATTATCCCCTGGATAATCACCTTCCAATACTGTGCACATTCTTGGATTTAAAGGAAAATATATCTAAGCACTTTTACAAGTTTTAGCGAACCCACTGCAAAATCGTCTGCAGAATATAAAACACAGGTAATCCAAGATTTCATAGCACATTAATTAAGTGGCTCATAATCCATTAAATGTGGTTTATATTACACATCCATGCAGTCTAAATCATTTTACAAACATTAGACATAAACCCACTAGTCCAAATCAGTAAAGGAAAAATGTAATAAAAAAAGCTAATAACTATTTGTTATTGGTTAAACTGACCCTACATATAAACTAGGTAGTTTGCTACCATTTATAATACTGATGTTGAATTACGCCTGGATGCTGCGAAACCTCTTGCTTACTTGGCAATGCTTGAGCATATTAACCACAAGATACTTAACAGGCCCTCGTTGCACTTCTTCTCCAAAAAACCACATTTACTACAGATAGCAGCGCCTACCCATCGAATAGAAAGGACACACATTAGCTGAGTTACACGATGTTGTTGAGCTTTGGCTACTAATGCTCCAAGGCATTGATGTGGTACTAGACTAACTCCATACTTACGGATGGGAAAAGTGTGGGTAACCTGTCCCTGTCCTTCGCACTGCCTCGGCCGCCGGCGGGGCTGCCACACAAACCCTGCCTCAGCCCAGGAGAGCAGCACCGGTGCTGGGCATCCTCAGGGATGCAGGACACCACCACCACCACCACCACCACCACCACCACCACCTCACCCTGCCGGTGTGTCCGTCACTCACGAGGTCGTGGGAGCCAAAACACGGCGATAGCAGAAAAACAAACAGATGGGCCTTTGGTCATGTCACGATTTACTTTGTAGGGTTTAGGCAAGGGCTGTCGGAGATTTCTGTTGCAATAACCAAAGGCTTTATCAATGCTATAGTTCTATGCAGCTACATTGAGTGTGACCAGGGGCCAGCAGAGCCCCGTGGTCAGTATTTTGCATCTGATAACACTGAATTATATACAACATGATGACTAGTTCACCACCTGCTGAGGCTTAAAGATGGCTGTTAAGATTTTGACTCAAAACACCTTCCCCCCGCCCACCCCCCCATCCTCTTCCACCCCA
>VZTN01024985.1:171820-409112 GCA_013400515.1 Erpornis zantholeuca
AAAAAAAAACAACAACAAAAAAAAGGAAACAAAAAAAGGCAAAAAAGAAACAATCTCCACAGTTCCTTTTTGTTAACTCCTTCCCAGCTAGAACTGGCTTAGGGTCACAGGGAGTGCTGCCCAGGATGGTTGTATGTTTGTTTTCATCACTCCTGAGATTGAAGGGAATCTGACACATGCACCAAAAGGCACTTTCAAATATATATATATATATATATTTTAAAAACAGTGCTTCTGNTTCAAGTTAAGACAGAGTGCCTTTCACTCTCTTTAGTCATAAAGCAGGTAAACGAGCAATATCCCAGCTGACATTAAAAAACCAAAAAAACCCCAAAAAGAAACCTGCAGCAGAGACAAGTGTTCATGCGAGACAGCTCAATATTCTAAGAAAAAAAAAAAAAAGAAAGGAAAAAAAAGGAAAAAAAAAAAAAACCTCCTATATCACCACTAAAAATAACAATACAGTCAGCAGGGGATATTAATTAAAAAAGCTGCCACATCTGTACAGTTCTTGCTCCTGCATCGGCTCTTTTTGTTAACGTTGTCTGTGGGTTTGTTGTTTTGTTTTGTTTTGTATTTTTTTTTTCCTAAATTTTTTTCTTCTTCTTCTTTTTTTTTTTTTTTTCTTTATTTTTTTTTTTTTTTCTTATTTTTTTTTTTTTTTTTTTTTTTTTTTTTTTTTTTTTTATTTTTTTTTTTTTTTTTCCTTTTTTTTTTTTTTTTTTTAAATAAGATGAGGTCAGTTTAATCTTCCTCTCCTCCCCCGTACATGTCCGCCAGTTTCTTGAACCTGGGCCCCCAGTCGTTCAGGTAGTCGTAGTCCTGGTCCCCGGAGCTGGAGGAGTTGAGGGAGCTGACGGAGCCGGCGGTGGAGCCGCTGCCCTCGTAGTCAAAGACGAGCAGGGAATCATAGGGGGGAGCTGTGGGGTCGTTGTCTGCCGCACGCAGGCCCTGGCAGGGTGAACACATGGTGTTAGTGCCCACCGCGGGGTTAGAGGGGGTTTGGGCTTCGGTGGGGGGGGTGTTTGGGATCCCTGCAGCGAAGGTGAAAGAGAAAAATGAGGGTCCCAGGGCTTCCCGGGTGCACCTCTGGGTAGAGACCTCTTGGCTGCCCCAGCAGAAAACCCAGTAGCTCCCAGGGTCCCTGAAAAGGGGAGTGTATAGAGTATATATATATTGTATAGAGTGGCAGGGGAGTTGTTTCCGTTGTTGATCCATTCCTGGATCTGGAAAGCTTTCTGTTTGTGTGCCTTTTCTGGGGTTGCCTGCTGAGATTTCCAGCTTAGCCAACGAAACAAAAAACAGCACCCTTCTTCTCCCCCCAGTATTGTAATTCTGATGATTTTCATTTCCTTTAGGAAAATAAAATAAAATAATCACGCCCAGTAAAATTCTGCAATTAGGGCAGGCGTGGGGTGTGGAATCCTGGGCAGAGGGCTGGGGAGCGTTGCCGCTCCTGTGCGGTGTGGGCAGCAGTGTAGGCAGGCCATGGAAATGGCCTTGGGATATGGAGAAAAAGAATTGCTTTGCTGCAGAGCCCAGCGTCAGGAAAAGCCTGGTGGAATAGCCCTGCAATAAAGCAAATGTTCCACATTCCCACCTTCAGAAGCCCTGGCCTCAGCGCAGGGAGATGGAGCTGCTTTCAGTGGCAGGGGCGTGTGTGAAAAGAGTGAGTCTTCACAGGCATGGATGTGTGTAAATGTGAGTGAAGGATAGGCAAAGGGACAAAGGAAGAAGGGATTTTAATGATAAAAATGAGAAAAGCACAGCAGGAAATGCATGCAATAATAGAATTAAATGGCTGTAACATTTATTTTTCGGGCTTAGGAAATGGATAGCATGCTTTGTCTCGGAGGAAATAATGCATTGATTGGTTTGTAACCACTCAATCACTCAAAACTAAAAATGAGATAAGAAACACCAAAAGGATAGATATTTGTACAGGCAGATAAAGGAGCAGTAATCTAACATAAAATAAAGAATCCCTCTCTGAGTCTCTCTGTGCTGAAAACTCTTTGAGGCTTTACACCAAACAGAGCTTACGAGGAAGGCACAGACCTCTGAAATAATTACAAGTCCAGGAGCCAGAAATGGCTCATTCTGCCCAGGTGCTGAAAAGCATGGTGTTTGTGACACCCACAAGACAGAAATATAGGACTTTTTGCTGGTTCAATGCCCTCATTAAGCCAAGCCCTGCATCCTTTGCTCATGCCAATCCTTTCCCTGGCTGGCATCAGACTTCTGGTGTGAGCAGTAACAGCACTTGGTCCGTGCAGTCAGGGAAAGCTGACTTTAGCTGGCTGCTCAAGCTTTGAAGATGTGCCACAGGACCCCCTAAAGAACATACCTCATTAATAAAATCACCAATATCCCCTGGATGTGGGATTACTGGTCTTATAGGATACTGCGGTTCAGCACCAATAGGTCTTTCATCCACCCTTCTGACTCCGGGTGTCTTGTTCAGCACGTGATCCATGGTCTCTGGCTGCTGGAGCTGGCTTAAGTCATAATCCTGTGACAAATGGGAAGACACAGTGTGAAACCCAGAGCTTTTCATTCAGATCACCTACTCACTCAATGTGCAAACAAGTCAAGGGCTCTAATTCTGTTTCAGCTGAAGTTCGATGGCAAATATTAACCCCAGATATGTAGCACCTCTATCTAAATTACATATGAACCTGACCTCTGAGTAACTCATAAAACTGACCTCCTAAGAGTGTATCTTATAAATTAAATCAAGCATTTTAATATTTTCTGAATATTTCACACAGCCTCTAAATATTTGGGATAAAAGTCTGGCTTTTGTTTGTGTGTGCATAGGTGTATACATAACTTTTCTTACAAAATACATAATATAATGTAGAGACACAGTGTTGGTAGACATATTATTGCAATTATGTTTCTACAGAAGTAAAAACATTAAAACATGTATTGCATTTATGCGTGTAATTTCAAAGTAATTATGTTCTTTTTGCTTGTGAGAAATCCCAACAGAATAGGTTTCTATCACAAAATGAGAACCAGGTAATATTTCATTAAAAATGTATTCATGTAGGTAATGGTGTTTTGCTGCTCTTCCTTTGCTGTTATTTTTAACGAATCCTTCCTAAAATATTTAAGCCTACAGTGTAGTTGCCTGAAACCAGATACTTCAGCTACTTGGAATGCTTAGAACAGTACTTTGTTCTACCAGGAAAACTATCCTTGTGCTCAGACGGGGATGATTGAATCTCCAGGAGCAACATTTATAAATAACTTGACAGCGACAAGAAAAAAAGAAATGCTAATTGTGAGGATTTTTCTGTGGAATAAGAGCTTTTCAAGATTTGGGTAAACTCCTGCCTCAAAGTTTGCCACGGCAGCTCTCACCAGGCTCGCCTGCTCGCCTTTGGAGGCCACCAGGACCTCCACAGCAGGATGTGCTGCAGTGGTTTTGTGGGATCCCTAAGCACTGACCTGGAACCACGCAGTCCAATTCAACAAGCAAAAATAAAGGCATTATGCAATGTACAGTCATATAATTTGCATGAACATCCTATTTGAGAGCGTCCTGGGCTCTTTACTTGTGTACAGTAGGAATAAAAAAACTGTGACTTTGACGTGATTGACCAAACTTTGCTATTTTAGCTGAGGAATTGGACACATAGCAGTGGAAAAGCACATCCCAGGAGTGCAGGCCAGGGATGTTTTCATGCAACATCAGCCTCGGTGTCTGTAGGAAGAACCACTGGAGGAAAGCTGACGTGTTCAGGCAGCCTGTGGCTCAGGGCTCTGTCACCCAGCAAAGCTTTGCCACCACGCGCTTCATGGTGAAAGAGAAAATCCCCAAATCTCTTTAGACACTTCTCACAAACCACGTCCAGAAATTAAAAGAAATTAAAAGCACATTAGAGACGATTAAGTAAATGCAGGGAAAGCCCACAGAAGCTCAAGGCTCAAGCAAGCCAAGGCAAGAGCCTGCAGCCACAGGGCTGGGCAGGGCAGCAGCTGCTGATTGGTTTTATGAAGATCTCTGGTAAAATACACAATTTTAATGACTTAAATAACAGCAATACTGTTTGAACATGAGTGTTAATTGAGTGATTTGTAGATGCTCCCCAAAGTGCTGCCTAAAGGGTAGAAAAATCCACATGGCACTGGACTCCTGGCATGGTCCTGCTTGCACAGGAGGGTGTCCCAGTAATATACTGAATCTCCTGGACCTGCTGGCTCTCCACCACACCCGGGAAGCCAATAAAGCTCTCTGGTCATAAATAAAGGAACACAACCTTTCGCATGTCTTTTACTGTGGGTTCTGCCTTTCTGAGAGTACAGATTGCACAGCTGCTCCTGGGCCACCACTCACGGGCTCCTCTCACCTGATCCTCCTCTCCACCTCCCTCTTCATCGTACTTGAGGATGTTGTCCCTGACGTCGTCCTCGGGGTCGATGAGGAGCTGCTTGGTGTGGCGCTCCTTCTCCCGGCGCTTCATCCACACCACGAAGAGCAGAACCATGGCTGCAATGGGGAGGAAGCTGGGTGAGCTGGGACCTCCTGCAGCACAAGGCCAGGCTGAGAGTGTCCTAACACCTCACCAGCCCCTGCCCACCGCAGAGAACCTCACTGGCTGCTGGCAGGAGGAATAAAATGTTAACCTATTGCATGGTCTAATTTTAAAGGAGAGATCAGTGAGAGCTGTAAATACTGTTACAGAATACCACTACAAATGTTTCTTTAAGATCCATCACCGATGCTGATTGAGCTGATATTTATCAGAAGTAAAACACACAATCAAAGGAGAAGAAACCAGAAAGTGTGGAAACTGCAGCTTTCTGAAAATATTTGATCTAAATCCTGAGTTTTCAGGATTAGAATTCCACCTTTATTTTATTCAGGGACATAAAGATGGAGGGAAGAGAGTTGCAGAGAAGGAAACAGGTGCAGATACCCAGCATTTGTGCACAAGGGGCTGTTCCAGCAGCGTGGAACAGGTTCAGTCCATTCAGCTCACGAGCCCTGACTGTAGCAGCCTCTGCTGTTTTCTGCAGTTGGCCAGGCAAGACTGATCTGGGGAGGATGCACAACACTGGGTCCTGTAATCCAATTTGGCCTCCCTATATTCTTCTTTGGTCCATGAGGGAAGCTCTTTAGACTTCTGAGATCAGATTAGCCAGGACATTAGCACATGCATTTGGCCATTGACTTGGAAAGCAAATCTCAGATCATCTGAAATCCTTTCAGAGAGCAGGGCTAGCTTTGCAGAACAAGGGAGAGCAAATCTGGTAGCACACAGCCAAGCTCCTCGGGCATCAGCATTCGCATGCCAGGCTTGGCTAATCTCCCTCAGCACAGTAACAGGGAGACATGAGCACTTCTTGAATCATGAGAAATTTTTCCATTCTTAAACAACTTTGCCCACAGAGAACACTGCCTCACTGCTCCACAACCTCACCCTTCGAAGGGACACCCATGTCCCAGGGGCCTTGTGCTCCCTGTGCATGCAAGATGACCTGGGAACTCAAATCTCCACTAACATAAGGCAGCCAGATCTTGTCTTCTTCAAGAACGTGTTAATATATTCGTTTTCATTCTTGTACTCAGTGGCTGCAAATAATGCCATGAAGAATGAAGTTCAGCCTGGGCAGCAGACCTCAGTCACACCTCCCAGTGCCTGCTTTCCCCTCCATTCTCCATGCAAGTCCCACACTGAGCTGGGGGCAATTTGCAAGAGAAGGGAGCAATGGATGGACAGTGGAGGTGGGAACAAGTATCCCACCTGGGTCAGCCCTCAACTGTGCCAAACCAACGCAGACAACACAACCAGACCCAGGCGGGATGTGAGATCCCAAAGCTCATGGATTTTAGCTGAGAACAGACCCCGGGGACATGGATGGGCTGTCCAGCCTGCAGGAAGAGGTAGTTAGGAGGATCCAAATTCTTCCTCCCAGTACTAAAATGTTTATACCCAACAGGAATCCAGTGAAGTGAGTGAAGAGGACCGGACAGCTAATTATTGCCATTGTGTGCCAACTGGTGGCCATCCCTGCCTGCCAGCTAACAGAATTGTTTTCAGATAGTTCAGCATTTCTTTAATGCTTATCCCAGATCTATTCAAGAAAGAAAAAAAATAAAAGGAAAGAAAATGTAACTCTTATCTGCAATATAAAACCTCAGCTATTTAGCAGACTATTGAAGTCCTTTTCTCATTGTTCCTTTTCAAGTCTCTCACAACAAGATACCTGACTGGTCCACAAAGACAATATTATAATGGTTACCCGGGTTTATCTTTTTATTTCCTTTTTTTTTTTTTAAATGATACTTTTTCATGTGCCTGTGGAAAAAACTGTGCCATTAACGTCTTTACAGCTACCTTGGAAAAAAAAAAAAGACCTTCAAAGTGTCAATGGAGGATGTAGTGCACTCTCCTTCCTTTTATTCACTCTGCAGAATGGGAAGTGCTATTACTGCTGTTAGAACCATTTTCTCTCTGCATGTAGTTTTCCTTGAAATCTATTGTCTTCACCCTTCACAACTTTTTACTGGATTGCTCTTCTAAATGTGTTATTTGTGCAGCTAATACATCAGGTAGCAAGAAGAAGAAAAAAAACCCTCTGAGCAAAGGTAAAGGCATAAACTTCCTTCACAGGAGCAATCTTGGATCTGCCCCCTTGCTTCTTCTTCCTTTTAAAGTCATCCAACTTTGACCTGCTGACTTTAAATGGACAAATAGCACAAGAAAATGCCCCAACTGCCTTTCTCTAGGCTATTGTTTAGAGGTCACGATATGAAACAGACAGAAAGGAGGCAAAACACTGGAAGGATGTAACTGTAAAACTGCTCATTGCAAATTACAATTTTCATCACTGATACAGTGCTTTGCAGCTCTCCAAGATAAAATAAAGTCAATTAGAATTACAATGAATGTAAAAATAAGCTTTTGTAATAAAACCCGTAATTTAAAATGGGATAATGTATCTGAAAATGGAAAGAGGAATCTCTTAAATCAAATGTCCTTCAGCTGAAGTTAATTTCAGTCAATAGGATTTTCAACCATTCTAAATTGTATTTTAGCACTGGATTTATACAAGAGCAGCAAAAAGAAGATCTGTGTTTAATCACCTCTGGGGCTCCAGTGCAAACTTGGAGCCCAGGGGCAGCAGCAAACCTCCACAACCGAAGGTGCTGGGGCTGACAAACACCATCTTCACCAGGGCCCCCAACAACCACCCTGGCTGAAGGGAGCAGCCAAAACTGGGAATGCAGGGCAGGAACTGGGCGTCATGGCTGGGCACAGGGATGCTCCATCAGCTTGGCTGGGCTGGGAGAAGAGCAGGGTCAGCACAAACTCCCCGTTCCTTGCTCACTCTGCTTCCTGATCCAGCAGATCAATTACACACCAGTGCACTCCCACCACTGGCTCAGGATGTGGATGTCTGTCCAGGGATGAGCTATTCTCTCAATGTGCCATGTCCCTATTAGCTGTCATTTGGAGCATACGTCGCTCTGTCTGCTCTCTGCTTAAACGCATTGCGGGTAAATATTAAATGTGACTTAGCACCATAACTCCCATTAGCTTTAATGAGAATCCCATGGATTCATCCTGTGTTTCTTGATGAATATTTACCTCATTGTTCATTTCGGTGCTTGTTTTTATCTAGTCCTACTGTGCCAACTCCTGCTTGAAGTTATAATGGTATAATTTTTATTTTTAAGTGTGCGCACACATGGTTATTGGTAATGCTCATGGAAGCTTGGGAAGGACATCATTCCTGGGCAAAAGGGATAGTTCTGCCTTGAGTAAAGGGATGGCCAGTCCTTCCCTGTGATGTATCCCCAGTCCTCCATTGTTCCTGACAAACTGGGGATCCTTCCTCTAAAAATATTCATAATCCACCATGATTCTCCAGTCTGAGGTAGTTTTAAAAGCAACAGGAAAAACAACCATTCCTCTTTTCCTTGGAACAACCAGAAAAACACAGTTATGCACTGGCTCTGCAAGGGACTAGCCAGACTCTCATACCCAGTGTATCTGGTACTGGGAACCAGTATATGCACAGCCAGCCAGGGCCACGAGAGCTATGGGAGAGTCTGACACAGAGATTTGGAAGAGGCCTTCAACATTTTTCATGCAAAAATGTGGAGAATCCTATCACACTCACTACTTCTAAGCTGTTGTCAGGTGTAATAATGTCTGCAAAGCTACTGGAAGTCTTAGAAAGACAGGTCTGATGCAGGCAGAGCTCACTTTGCTGATGCTGCAGTGAAGGTTTGAATGCAGATGTGTGAATCACCCCCACAGGCCGAGCTCAGGGATCTGCCCTCTGCATGGAGCGTAAAAAATGCCAGCTATGGAAACAGGACAAAAGGGAAGAGGGAAACATGAAGGAGGATAGCTTTAGAGCAGGCATTGGGAAGAAATTCTTTACTGTGAGGGTGTGGCACAGGTTGTCCAGAGAAGCTGTGGCTGCCCCAGGTTGCACAAGCCTTGGAGCACCCTGAGATAGTGGAAGGTGTCCCTGCCCATGGCAGGAGAGCTGGAACAAGATGAGCTTTAAGGTCCCGTCCACCCCAAACCAGTGTGTGATTTCAGGCCAGGTCCTGTGGTACTCACTCAGTAAGATAATGATGCAGATCAGGATGGCAATGATGGCCCCCGTGCCCAGCCCCGCCGCAGCCACGGCCCCGATGGTGGTGCAGTCGCCGTTCTCGTCACACGGGCACACCTTCACCTTGATGACAGAGGTGTTGTACAGGGGGGGGTTTCCCGAGTCCGTCACGATGATGGGCACGTCGTACACTCCTGCTTCCAGGTACATGATCCGCAAACTGAGCTGGGCATAGTCCCCTGGACACCAAGACAGACAGAGAGACAGATGACAGACACTGGTAGAGCCTTGCAGCTACACTTGTGCAGGGTTCTCTGCTAGAGCCCTCTTCTGAGCCCTGCAGAAGTTGTTATCAACAACACACCTGGGCAGGACAGCTTCAGATCTCTGCCCCAACAGTCTGGCCAACAACCAGCCTGTGCTTTGCAAAATACTGCGTGTCCTCACTGCTCCACTAACCTACCTGGATGCCATTTGCAAATCCAGTTGCATGTGTTCAAAACGGCATCAAACACAAATAGGAGCACATGGATAATGCTTCCTGAGGCTGGCCTGCCCCTGGCCACTCTGCAGGTTCTATGCTTACCAACCTCCCACCTCAGGATTTTGGGAACACACTGATGACAGGCACAGCCAGGCAATCCCATTGCAATTGAGCCTTGAGCCGTGAGGGCACAAGCTGTTGCCCCTGGTCTGGCACCCTCTGCCAGACCTCAGCGAGAGGGACCAGCTTTGAAGTCAAAATCAGCCCACAAGTCCACAATATTTTTCATCCTCTGCTGAAACTACCAATAAGCAGAGCAATTAGGGCCATTTGTGGTTGCACGCTGCAATATAAAAATCCTTCACATACTGGTAATCTTCACACTTACCTAGCCCTCCTGGTTCCCTGGTAAATTAAAAGGCTGCCTTTATGCAATTATGGTCAGAGAAATGAACATTGATCCTGATTGTGGCTTATGACAATTACACTGGAGGAACATAAGGAAGACTGATAATAGCTTTTCTCCCCTTGGCCATTATGGATGATTTATACTCTGTTCACTACTGATAACTGTTCATAATTATGAACTGCATTAAAAAAAGCCAAGTGCCAAGGCTCTCAGAGTTATGCTGCAGGTCTGATACAAATCATTTCTGATTAACTATCTTGTCTATAATGTCAGCCGTAATGTGCTCTAAAAAATAAAAATCAGATAAAAAAAGTGCGAAAGTTTCTAAGTTGGAAGCCGCACGTGGGCTCATTAGTGAACCAGAGCCCAAATGTGCTCAGGACTGCCCGCCCCATTTACCATTGAGCCGTGTGATGGTCCAGTTCTTCCTCACCGCAGATGGCACACTTGGCAGCTCGAAGACGAAGGGCCCCACGTTTGGATCGATGTCAGCGTCCGCGGCCGTGATGTTGATGACATTCAGGTTTGGCTTCTCACAGATCTGCGCCTCCTTTGGCAGCAGCTCCGGAGCGTTGTCGTTGATGTCGATTAGGTAGATCTGCAGAGTGCCGGTGCCGCTGGCCGGGGGAATTCCTGCACGGGAGACACGGACCTGTGACTGCCACCTGGGACTGGCAACGCCACGAACCAGTCCCTGCTCTGCCTTCCAGTTCCAATAAACCAGGATTTTCACCTTCCCTCCCTGGACCTCATCAGGGACATACTGCACTTTCATGGTCCCTTGCTTTATGTGGTACTATTAAAACTTCCCCGAGCCTCCTAATGTTGCTGTTTTTCGCTCCTGCAGAACAGGAGGTTGAGTTCTGCAGATCTGTAGCCTGCAGCAATGCCCCTAGTCAAACTAAAACTACAAGCAGGTGATGCCAAGCTGTTCCTGCAAATATTGGTAATGGCTGTTTTGTCGAAGAAAAAAACATTAGAAAGAGAGCTGACAAGAGGAAGAAGGTCCCTTGGAGGGGGGAAAACATAGCATAACTCATTGGTCAGCATTTACTGTAGCAGTTACTGGGCAGTTTTCAGCTTTGAGACCATTACTCTGGTTCAAACAAAGCCCAGCTCTCCAGCATGTCCCACATCCAGCCCCAGAGTTAGTGGTGAGACCACCCTGCTCAAAGCCCATGGTATGAGCCATCACCAGACACACTGGGTGATGCCACTAACCCCCAGCAGCAGTGTTATGTCCCAACACACAGTTCTCCATCCTCTCCACATCTGTCCCAACCAGCAGGGATGCTGCAGCACAGCAGTCCTGGTCCTACAGCCCCTTCTTGAAGGAGAACCTCACTTGTCTGACTAATGACCACTTACACAAAGTAGAATCTGTCCCGTCAGGAGAGAACAGAAACGGTGCAGCATTTTTCATTTCTCTCCCCACACAATTATCTGGCAGCTCTGTGTTGGCCTGCCCTCTGCCTGCCTCTCTCCTCCATCAGCATGGCTTCAGCAATTTTTTTTAAAGTTTGTATTTCCAGTCCTAGCCCTTCCTCCCAGTGCTGGATACAAAGCTACCCAAACCACTTCCCCACCAGGCTTCTGCTTCCACAGACTTTCCTTCCTACATTCCTTCCTCAATTTCTCAAGGGAGCCTCAAAATTCTGAAGGAGCACTGGAAATCCTTTTTTCATGGTTCCCACATAAGCTCTACAATCACAGACTCTCATCCTTTCATCTTGTAAGCATGGGGTAGGTCTCCCTCTAAAACAATGTCTTTTGATCAGTCTTGAAAGCTTCTGGAGAGGCAGACAGCCCACCAGGATACTGGGACTGAACATGAAGACTGACTTTTGGGACCAAGCAAAGTGATTTTACTGCATTCACATTACCCAGAATATCTTCTGGGATAAAAGCAAGGCTCCCACTGTAACCTCTGTGACAGACTGAACACAAACCCTTGGTCCTGAGAGACACTAACCGGCATGTGGCTGAAATAACCTGCAATTGCTGCACATACAAATGCACTTTTGTTGGGCCACTGAGTATTGTTGGGCTCCGAGTCCTGGTATTTTTGTTTCTTTGTGTTCCTGAGTGCAGTTCTGTGGCAGTTTCAGGAGAAATGAACAGTAAACAATTCTTTAAGTGGTGAAATATTACAAACTATGAAACATTTCACATTATTTCAGCTGTCTAATATGGAGAGAGCAAAGACATAGAGCAGGTACTGATGTACAATGAAGGATCCTTGGACTTCTTCCTCAGGAGATGAGAACTATGATAGCACCACTGCCTCCAGTGAAGAAGCTGGTCTGATCCCTGAAATAAGGACTGAAATACTAACAATGAAAGGAAGAGGAATATACAACCTCTACATTTACATTTAACTGTTGCATTCTCCATCACTGCCTTTTTCACAGATCCAGTGTCTGCATTCCCACAGCAAAGTACAAAGGTTTTCATGCTCAGCTCTCTGTTTCATGAAACATGTTGGAATATGATATATTTAAGTCCTCAGCTTCCCTGGGAGATTGGCTGAAATTGGCTGAGGGGTTCAAACACCACCAGGCTCCACTCTTCTGTCGACACAGTGTGATCCAAGGGACTCGCTCCTTGGAAACCAGGTTAAAGCCACACTGTTGATTAGGATTCCCCTTTTGCCCTCCTTACATTGCCACCAAGACTTTTCTTAAAGACAGTATCTCTACACTGTAGCCCAGGGAGAGAAAGAGAGCATGTCCAAAGAGTATTTGGCTAAACTTCTGCTTTATCATGTACTGAGAACAGCAAAAAGGACTTCAAGGAAAGAAGATGCTGCTGCTTCTTCAAGAGAAGAGAGAAAAATCCCCACCAAAACCCTTGACCCAAAGCTTTTCTTTGATGAGTACGTGATGCCAGAGAACCTGGAACTTGGGAGAAATGTGGTAAGACTCTATTAGCCTAGATGAAACTTTAGCTGTTATCCTAAGCACTCTAGACAGAATTTTAAATAAGGTGTTGCTTTATGTGCATTTAAATGGCTGCAATATACCAGTGATAGATTAATTTTTCAGAATAAAGAGATTTATCTAGGCCTTCACTTTCTGAGCTGCTGGATGATGGATGTGGAGGCTCTGATGCACTGCAGCATCAGCACCACAGCCAAGGAAAGGGGTTAACTCCACATCAGGTTGCACCAAGTGCCTGGGATTTGCAAGGTCAGATGGTGAGGATTAGGTTGATGGGTTCGAACTCTACCACTGTGTCTGTGAACAGCCTTGGCCAACTCATTTGATCTGTTTTGCCCTGTGGCTTTTGCAGATGAACACTAATAGATCCTCTTGGGAACATTTTGAATTTTACTGTCCTGGCTGCCTTCATGGAGGGGAAGCTTACGAGGGGGTTGTGGGGTGAGTCCGACCATTTGTGGCACAAGAAAGGGTAAAATACCCTTCTTGGTACAGCTCCTCAGCACTGAAACTCTTCCATGGGTTTCCCTTTCCCCTGTGAGCCGGGATGCGATGATTGAAGTGATGCACAGAGCTCCAGAAGGAGGAAGTTTTCATTAGCCCTGCAAGCACCACCGAATGGGCTCACAATGGCCATGGCACCTCCAGCCTCATGGATCACACAAGCACTGCCCTGAAAGCACCTGCAAAGTATGAGCATTATATTTAGGTGCTCACAGCCAAGCCCAGACTTAGTTGTGCTGCTGAAGCAGGGCTCTGGTTTGAGTGCTCAGCACCCTGCAGCGGGAAGGCGAGGGTGAGGAAGGCCTTCTCCTTGCCCTGGGAAACTCCTGAGCCTTTTCCAGCTGCAGGAACTGATGAATGAAATACCAGCATGGCCACATTGGGGTGTGGTTAGCAAAACTCATCAACTCCTCCCAACCAGGATGAGGAAGACAAAAGCAGGCCGCTTGGCCTTGAGTGAGGCCAGTGCAGAGCTTCTCAGTGCTGACTGGACCAAAAGCGCTGAGTGATCCTCAGTGAGGAGAGAAGAGCAAACAAGGCTTCTCCAAGAGACCTGAGAGGCCTCAGTGGCTTTGGCAATAAGCACACCAGTACTGAGACGATTGGAGGACGGCTGCACCTTGCAGGAACTGCAGCAGCCAGGAAGGGCCCAGCTCCAGTGACAGACGCACCTTTATGAAAGCCACCACAGTTCAATAGATGGGCTTATTTTTAATACCCCCCTGCCACCCCATAAAATTATTTCTGGATTCCTGATGGAAGGCTTTCTGAATGCTCTGATCAGTGCTTTTGGGAGGATTACCAGGTGCTCAGTACCCCTCGGAGAGCACATCCCTTTGACACTTCTTTAAGTTCAGGCTACACCGAACTCCCCAAATCAATTTTCCATTTGCCCTCCCTTTCCCTTAATAACACTCTCCGTATACTGTGCACATTTAATTTACTCCAGCAATTTCCCGTCCCACTTTCACATTTTTGACCATAAAAACCTGAGAAAAAGATAACTTATACTGACAACTCTGTCAGGGCATCATTTCTCTTAATGCATCACATTAGAGTCTTATTGAAGCATGAACAATGTGAAGCCTGGGCTCACCGTTGTCAGCCGCCAAGAATGTGGCCTCGTAGACATTATTCTTAATGTAGTCTGACTCTCGATCAAGGACAGCAGCAGTAGTGATCTGACCATTTGTGGCATTAATGTTCAGCCAGTTTGCAGGATCTGACAGCTTAGAGTATCTACAGAGAAAGGAAATAAATACATGGCAGTCTTTTCACTGACATATCCTTAATATTGCTTGAAATACGTTTTTTCTGGACTCCTGACCCGTGATTCAAAGGACCTTTGGATAACTGGTTTTGTTGACAAACACAATGCTAATTGAGTATCCGGTTTTTGACCTTTACAATTATTCAATTTTTCAATTTCTTTAGTTTTAAAGGTTTTTCTTTCCACTAAGTGCCAGTTACATGACTGATTCCTGCTGCTAGGAGAGGACATTTCCTGAGGTCTCTGCAGGCAGGGAGAAATGGGGTCTGCAATGACCACTGCATTCATATGCCTGAATTAGGGGATGGACTCCTGTTCTCTCCTTCTCCTGATATTGCCCTTCTAAAAACAGGTTCTTAAAGTCAAGATTATCCCTGTTTTCTGCCCACCACTAATAAACAACAGTTTGGGAATACCACACCATCAGAGTCACCTCCCAAATACTCAGTCAACTCACAGTTGTTGTCTATTCATGTCCCATGCAACCAGATGAGAACATGGTTTGTTTTGGGCAAACTTTTCCTGTGTTCTCCAGATCAGTGTGTTCAATTCATCGTCCTCACTTGTTTGCTTTCATTTAATTCATTGCCTTTGATTTCTACCTCTCAGTTTTGTACTGTTTGAGCTGAGATGGATCACAACTATCCAACCGGAAGCTATTAAATGGCCAGACTATAAATTACTGAAATAAGCAAACAGAAGCTGAGCTTATTTCATGGGTAACTCAGACCTGCTGGTAGTTTTATACAATTTGTCATTAGATACGCAGGTGAGAGCACTACTGGCTTCTGGTGAATATCCCTTTCCAGAATTGGGCTGTTTGAAGCAGAAACTCAAAGGAAAACATGAGCTGTGTCAATCCATGTGAAGAGGAGAGCAACACACAGCTGCACAAACCCCTGCCAAAGGAAAGAATTACATTTCATGGAGCTAGACTCTTTAGGATGTTTTCATTTCAATATTGCTGCTGTGAGGCTCCTGCCCTTTCTCTGTTAAATGATCAGGGATCCAGTTTCAAAGCTGGCTTTGTGAATGTGTCTGTGGCTAATGAGGATAACTTGAGGTGTGACACTGGCCATGCCAAGCTGTGCATTACTGGAGATGCTCCTGCTTCCTCATCTTCTATTTGTAATAACTCTGTTTCATCAAAGACTATTTAGACACTGAAAATTGTATGCAAGGCTCCAGCAGCTGGATCAGCTCTGCAAAGTTCTTGTCATGGATCTGTAGGCTTAGCCTTTTGGGTATCTTTTTTCCTAACTCACCAATGCCAACTGTAGAGTAAAAAATAAAATATCTTTTTTTTACATCTCACAAAGACAGGACCCCAAAAATGCCCCACTGCTTCTTGCAACACTTGGGCAATGGCTGTCCTGAAGCAAAGGGAGGGAGATTGTACTAGGGTTTGGAAATGAAGTGCTGGTGGAGGCACAAAATGTTTTTCCTGGAAGCCCTAGAAAGAAACAACTCAAGCAACTGGCTGTTCATACTCACAGGAAGCCTCACAAGACCCTACACATGCCCTGTGCAATGACAGGAACAGCAGGTGCTCGTTTGGATTACAGATCACCCCCCTCCAGGTTAGAGGGAGCACTCAATCAGAAATGAGTTCTTCTCTTCTCTGAAAACCAGCCTTGGTACAGACATCAGGGAAATAAAGACCCTTCAAAGGCCAATATTTCAAAAAAGAACATAAGAAAAATGGGCTTGTTACTTAGGATGGTCTCTTTCCTCCAAAGTCACAATACCTGTCTAAAGACAACAAGATTAGGCAGTGAATAAACTATCATTTTCTAGACCAGACAGCTCTCTGCCAGGTGAAATATTTCAAACTCTTCCTGACACGAAATGTCACAACTGATGCAAGTTTAAGTGGTCTCAGCCACGGTCACGTCGTATACTCAGGTTTTGCCAAAAATACTGCAGGCCTTACAGACTGGGAGTAAAAAGAAACCAATTACTGTGGATGTAGAAGTATTCAAGAGCAGGAAATGCATTTCCTGTCTGCACAGATGGAGCTGAGATAGTTGTGAAAGTGTCACAAGGACTCTTATTTTCACCTACACTTTTCTGCCAATTATTTCCTGGTGGGAAGGTGCGTGAGTCAGGATCCTGGACTGTGGATTCAGTCCCCAGCCTGCCCAGGTGGGACAAAACAGAGTGAGTGACACCCTCCTGGTCACAGCATGAATTAAAAGTGATCTTAAGCTGCTTGGATCAAAATCTCACTATTACAAGGTTAAAATTTTTCCAGCTGAATCCCATTCACAGGGAAAGCATCTAAGGAGGAGGTTATGTCTGGCAGCTGCTCTGAAGGGAAAGGGAAGGTTGGAACAAATTGCACCTACTGGGAGCAGGCAAGGGGAGCATCAGTGGGATACAGACCAAGTGGAGTGGCCTGTGAATGGGTGTTTGACTGCTCAGGCAATACTGAGCCATATGACACTTTAAAAGCCTGCCCAGGAGCTGTTTGTAACCCCACCGGCCTTGCTCTGAACTACCCACAGCTCCTCTTGCGCTGCGCTTTAAGCCAGGTTGAACCTAAAGCCTCTGGAAGCAACACAAGGCATGATTAAAAATCCCACCCATTCCTTTTGAAAAACCAGACCTAGCCCTTTCTGTGGCTCAGTCTCCCCCCATAAAACAGAAGTAATAAACCTGCCTTTTTCTAAACCTTCATGTTTATGAAGTGCATGAACCGCACAGGCCAGAGCACCCTGGGCGAGGCAGTCCTGACCTCTGTAACAATGCAGGAACCTGCTTCATTTGAAGGTGGGATCTGCCCCACTGCAAGCCAATAACACAGGATCCAGTTCTGTCTGCTCTCCTTGACCCAGCTGCTCAGAGCCTGGCTCACCTGGAGCAGGGGCACTGTGAGTTTACATGTGTTCAGGACCCTGCACAAGCACACGACCGCAGGTGCCACTCCCTGCCAAGCATTTCATTTACATCCCACCAGTCAGTTTGCTGGCTCCCCAAACTCATGCAGCTGAACCCCCCAGCTGCAGGGGAGCCCCTTGGCTGCCTGGTGTCCCACCTTACTGCCTGCTGCATGAAGCGATCGGGATCCACTGCCGAAAACGTCGTCAGGACCGTCCCCGTTGGCACCCCTTCCTCCAGCCTGATTAACTTGTGGTTCGTTGGGAAATACGGTGCTTCGTTGACATCTGTGACTGAAATGGTGACTCCTGCTGTCGACTGGAAGGACATCTGGATGCCACTGGCCAGGGGAGCTTGGTTTGATACCATCACTGTCAGCATGAAAGCTCTGTTCATCTCGTAATCGACTGCCTAAAACAAACAAACAAACAAGTATAGAGCCAAGCAGAGAATAAATTCTACCTTCTGGCTGGAAGCTGCAAGATTAGAAGGCAGATGATATCAAAGTCATTGCCTCATCTTGTTTCCTCCTGAGCTCAGTTTTTTTGAAGGTGTAAATCCAGAGCAACTTCAATCCAGTGGAGGATTTGGCCTTCCAGTGTTTGGAGGGACAAATAGTTAAAAAAATTCCACAAAGGAAAACCTGCAAACAGCAGGGAACATTTTCCCTGTGTTTCATTCCAATGCTGAGTGGTTTCCAAAAGACAACCTGCCTGTGAGAGTTGAGCATCAAATGAACAAACCCATCCAGGGCTGCTCCAAGGCAACACGTGGAGCCTGTTAAGAGGGATGGGACGGACACTTAGCAGCGCTATTAGCACTGGAAACTGCTGACTACGGAACCAGGACGGTCTCTGCAGACTCATGAGCTGGAAGGGCTCTTTATTTTCCCTCTTAAATGAGTTTATAAGCAAAGGTGGAACTGCCAGGAACAATCCCTGGTCAGGTTAAGCAGGTGGTCCTTCCACTGGGACCTCTCATCCTCCTGGAAGGCACCTTGTGGCCTCTGGAGGTTGCTAACAGCTGGGTTTTGCTGCTGGGAGGCCACAGATCTCTTCTCAACACCAACATGTAGACAATGTGTCTCAGGAGCCAGACAGAGTGAAAAGCCTCTGCTGGCACGACTGACTGAGCCCAGTATAATAATAATTTCTAAGCCATCCCACTAATTATTATGAGGGAAGTTGCTAATCATCTGCCAGGGAGGCTTGAGTTATGCAGGATCACACCTCTGCTTGTTAAAAACTGCTTTGCCATGATTTATAAATTTAGAAGTGTATCCATCCTCCCTAATACCTTCTCCAGAGCTGAGTCTGCAAAGTGCTCACTCAGGGTGTAAAACGCCACAGCTACACCGACTTGGGCAGGGATTTACAGCAGCAAGAGCTGGCTGCCATGTCCTGTTTAGAACCCAGTATTGTCAGGAGGGAAATCAAATCATAGGAGGCTACACGAGAGAAACAAATTTCAGGGGCAGAAGGTAAAACAGCGGAATCTCTACTCGATTGAAGTGCAAATGTTCCCAATGCTAAATGGCTTCCTGACAGGCAGGGCCAACATTTAATAAATAAAAGGAAGCATAAAGATTCCCAGTACACCCACCCGTGCTGACTCACGGACTTGTGCTGCATTCAAAACCGATGCATGGTAAAAGCTCCCATTTAAACGCTATTCAAGGCCTTGAAACAATTTGACTAATGCATTTCCTCAATTCCTTTTCACACCCCTCTAGTTCATATTCCCCCAATTTTCTTTTTTTTTTTTTTTTCCTTTTACTCATGCTGGTCTGTTTGCTAACCTGCCTGCAGCCCCTGTGCACCTCCCTCCCCACAGGGGCTCACAGGGAGCTGGGGGCTGAGCTGAGCAGCTCCGTGGGGAATGATGTGGGAAACTCCCTGCTGCTGATGCTCAGGACACAGACCACACACAGGATGTGTGCTAGGATGTGGCCTGATGCAAAGTAGTGGGGTTTTCTACCCCCCACCTTCCCCAAAATGTAGGGCCATTCTCTCAGCTTCTTCCTCTTTCTTCTGAGAGCAACAAAACCAGAGCTGCAGAAAAATCATGCAAGGAGTGGGGCTGCATCAAGATCAGCCATCCCAAAGGCTAAGAAGCATCAGTGTCCCCATAGAGTGTCCACCACACTTCAGTCTGCAAGACAGAGCTGATCTGCCTCCATCTCTCCTGTGTTCACTGAGTCCTACTTCACACAGTTTTGTTGGGAAAAAAGGTAAAATCAAGAGCCTTTGCTGTCTCAGCAGTGTTTGGGCTATTGACCCCTGTGGGACAGCAGCCCCTTGCAGCCAGACACAGTCCAGCCCTAAGGCAGAACTTCTTTCACACCTTAATAAGCAATTTATACAAGAAAAGTTCGTGCCTCTGCTCCCTAGAACTGCCTCCCTCTGAGGATAATGGTGCACAGAGCACTCTGTGGTCCTCACACACCACACTTAACCCCTTCCAACTCCCTGCAACTCACAGAAAATGCTGTACATTGGTCATTTGGTGGTTTTAGGGACATGGTGGACTTGGCATTGCTAGGTTAACAGTTGGACTTGATGATCCTAGAAGTATTTTCCATCCAAAATGATTCTTTGATCTATGACAGAAGGCTCCTGAAAAAGCCCACAGAGCCACGACATCTGGGACAAGGACATGTGGGACTGTTGCCTACTTTTCACTTTTATATCCACGAAGCATTTGACACGAAACTAAAAAGCAGCACTTTTGCAGATACTCCTTGCTGGATGCTGGGTGTCTGATCTGGCTGTGAAATATCCCCCTGGAGATGCTGCACATCCTCCTCCTTCACGAGCACCTCCGACCTGGGTGCAGCAGAGCAGTGCCGAGGGCTTGCCACGTGTCCTCCTTTTCTCAGAGTACTTCTAACTGAAGTGAACAAATTTTCCTGGTGTTATATTTGAGGCAAATAATAACTGAAGCTTCAGCAGCATCTCCATTATAAATTCACAGCTCTGATCCACGCAGAGTTTATAATAACATTTTACTTAGCTGGCTGCCACAGGGCAGCCACTGCTGCTCTGGGAGATTGTCTTCAGACTCTGCGGTGTCTCATCTGAGTGGGAAGTCTCTCTCTCCCCTTGATCAAGGCTTTCTTTGAAGATTAGGGTCTTGCACAGTTATGGAAATGGTTTGGAAAGGCAAGAACAGAAAAGGGAAATGTTATACTTCTGGTGATCAGACTGGAGCTACAGACAGGGTTTTGCTGAGGGCAGCTGCAGAATGGCCCCCATGAGCATAATCTGAACTCCAAACGGAAATCTGGTTTGGAAGGATTTCTGGCCCTCCATTTCAGGCCCCTAAAATGCTGGTGAAGTGATGAGATTCTGCACAGAGCCCCCCTCCCTCTGCTGGTGCTGTGACTCCTTTGCTTGCAGAAGGAGTTATGTATGAGCAGCTTTGAAGAGCCACATGAAAATCCAGCCATGTAGGGTCTGTAAATAAATGGTTCATTACTTGACTTGATTTTTTACCTGTGCTTTCAACCCACATCAGTGATCAAACCAGCAAGAGACTGCTCCCACACCGCAAAGAACAAGCTCTGACTGGCCACCCAGTCTGATGAGAGTACATCCCCCAAATCTTTAAGCATATTCACTTATTAACAGAGAACAAAATATTTCAAAGAAGAAGGTGGAATCCTAAAAGACTTCCCTTCTTCACCATAAAAATTTAATCACAAGCAATTTCACTCATTCTCCTCGCTGAAAATACACCAAAAAGCCTCCCAGCCTGACAGGGGTAGGGAGCCCTGGTGCCCAGGAGGATCAGGTGAGTGAAGACATCCAGGGCAGTTTCAAGCACTGAGCTCAGCTTGATGAGATTGGATTTTCATGTGGTTCTGTGCTTTGTGATCACTGTGGGTTACACAGCAGTGGAAAGTCAACACCAGCATCAATGGTGTCTTGTCAAATCTGCCCTGCTTTTTGCCTGCAAGTTGTGAACAAGGGATGGTTCATTATGCACAAGTCCTTGTACAGCAGTGTTGATCATGAAAATCCCCTGTTCACTGTGAGAGCCTTTAAACCACAGTCCTGGGACTTTGCAAGATTAAGAAGGGGTCCTCCCCTGCTTGCAGTGAAAACATTGGCATTTTGATTTCAGACTGGCTGCTGATGTCAGTGGAAGTCAAATTTTTGCACTTTACTTAGTTGAATATTTTCTGTTTAAGCAGAAAATATACAGATATGGATATGTGTGTACTCACATACATACATGCAACCATATATACATGTCTAAGCTTGAAGAGGTTCCATAACATTGCACCAGCTAAGGTTGTCAACCATCATCAGAGAGCAATAAAAAGTGATAAATAAGAGGACTCTGCTGAAATACCATCTGGCAAGGTAGGATGATGTCTCCCTTGAAGTTTCAGCAGAGCAGCATCTGCAGACACACACACATAGCCCAAGGGTCAGGGAACAGGACAGGCTCACACATTCCTGCCAGTGTGACCTCACTGGCATTTCACTGATGTCATTTTTCCTAAGACCCAAACTGTGCACATTAGGAACAATTGCAACTTGTTTAGCTAATAACAAGGAAACAGGGCTCAGCACAGAGCTATTCTTGAATCATGCTGCTCTTTAAACATTAGTATTTCTGCCTATGTTGCTGATTAAAACTCTTTGTAAGGGAAGGCCAGACTTATCAGAAGGTGCTGGCTTTATCCCCCCCAGCAGGTATTAACCCTTGCCACGTGCAGTGCATGGTGTGTGTTGTGCAGCTCCTACACATCTCAACAGCCTGTGTGGGATGTCTTTGCTGGTTTTTGTAGTCAGAGGGAGCATCCACAGGCATCTTATCTGGGCAGAGCTTCAGTGAATGCTCCACTGTGTGGAGCATTCAGTGATGTCCTGGCTGTGTGTAATGACTGCAGAAACACTCGTTGGCCTCAAAACTGAAAAAGAAGCAAATGCTCCAACAAAGATAAAGTCATGTTCTTTGGAGGCAAGGAAGGAAACACAATTTGATACTTGCTGCAGGTATCTTGAGGCTTTCAGCTCACCCAGCACATGGAGGGAAGACAGGATGGTGGATATTTGCAGTCTGATTTCTTGGAGTGTTTAGACAAGATCCTCTGCTGATCCAACCTCGTAGGTGGCTTTCACTTGAGTGGAGCTGTTCTGAATTGAGGATCTGTCCCATGCTGTGTGTTTAGTGCTTAATACCAGGAAAAGGAAACTTTATCCAGCACTTTTCCTGCCAAACAGCTCAAAGGGAAAATTCCCTTTCCTTCTGTTACCAGAAAGTTTACTCCTGAGATCTCTCCTGCACTCCTTGCTTTCACAGGGGATCACTTGACTGACCCAGACAGTGTAACACCGCTCTTGATTCACAGCAAACAGGGACTTTTCTGGCTCAAGAAGGGCAGGGCTGCCCAGCCTGTTCCCTCTTACAGAGCTCAAAGAGCCAAGGAGAAGCAGGAGGTGCTGGGAATCCTCTCAGCATGTGAGACTTTTCTAAAGCTCATGGTGGGTTGGGCTAAGCTGGGAAACCCAGAACCAGTGCCACAGGCTGGAGGTGAGAGTATTCAGGACTCCTGCACGGAGACAGATGGGAACCAACAGATCCCAGCGATGCCAGAATGATTTTTTTCTTTTTCTTTTGTACCCCTCATACACACTCTTTTATATGGTTTTGTGTGTTCTTGGTGCTTTTGGCCTGCATGCTTGTGACTTTCCAAGTCACTCAGCTGAGACCCACTGTACCATTAGGCCAGAACACCAAACATCCTGGGAGCCCCAGACACCAAGGTCCTCTCCAAAACGTACTTTTGTAAACTAAGATTGGCCCATCCAGGGGGAAGGTTCCTCAGAACAGGGGGTTCACTTGAGCCTCTCATTGGGGAATCTTTGATAAATATGTTAATTTTGCAAGGCCTATAATTGTTTGCATTTCGGTGTGACGGTTTGCATGCATTTTCAGGGCATTCCACCTGGACAAAGTGCTGCACCCAAGGATTCTGAAATAAATCCCGAGGTAAAAACCCCTTTTCCCCATAAACCATGTTTTGTTTTAATTTTAATACCAGGGAAAGGCAACACCAGCACTCGTATTTCCAGGCAGAGAAGGCATGAAAGGACTGCAGGCTCCCGGCAATCCCTGCAGCTGTAAGGGTGACAAACATGGTGTGCTTTGGCTTCCTGCTCACCTTCACCACGGTGACCATGCCCTCGTTGGTGACGGGGTCCGTGCGGATGGTGAAGTGGCCGGAGGGGTCCCCGCTGATGATGCGGTAGATGGCATTCCAGTTGGGAGAGTGGGGCTGGTCCCGGTCCATCACCGTCAGGTTTGCCACCACCACCTCCACTCTGTTCTCAGGCACTTCTCCTGAATACTGCAAATGGAAGGCAGGAGTGGTCACATTCTGTTCATCCTCACACCTCCCTCCCCTCTCCCTTCCGTCACCATGCCCACTGCAAAACCAGTCCCACGAAGAGGACCATGGAGTCATTTGTAATGAGCAACACATCTCTTTCTAAATTCTCATTTTCCTATTTTTTTCCTTTGAGTATTTTCCCAAACCTTAAAGGAGAACAAAGCCACTATCACACAGCCACTGCACAAGATTCAGCAAATGCTCCAAGGAAACCAACAAAAAACATTCCTGATATTCTTGTTCAGTTACAGGAACCAGAGAGTTAATTGTCAACAGCAGGGGAAAATGGCAGACTAAAATGTCTAAATTTTTTAGGATGACTATCTCCATTTATCCCAAGGTATTTTACCTCACTCAGATTTCAGTGATGGCGTTTTATTGCTTCTTCAGTGATTTTACTTCATTTTATTTCTTTCTTGCCCTTGATTTGATTTTGTCTCTTTATTTGAAGTGTTTCTCGTGATTTTGCCACAGCCTTTCCTGGTGCTTAATTCTCTCATTTAGCACTGATTTCCATGGAGCATGTCCCGTTCAGACACATCCTGACACATTAACTGCATTCTTTTCTGCTTTCCAGTCCCTGATTTATCACATGGCTGATCAGGGATCCTGGCCTGTGAATACTTCCAGTGTTTGGGGCTCAAAAGCTGCCAGTAAGACACGTTCCCAAATTTTCAACTGTCCTCATGTCTCAGCATTGCCTATTAGCAGCACTTGCAAATCAACACTCTTGATTGACATATGGCAAATTAAACACTGGGGAAACGCTGGGAGTGGCTGGCTCGGAGTCTGCAACCAAAATCCTGGCCCCAAACTGCAGGAGCAGAGCACTTCTAAAATCTGGCCTTTGGTGTGCACAAATGCCAGGTTGTGTAAATGATAATAAATCATTCCTTTGTTAGCACAAGAGTCCGTTTCCCCTCCTAACCCATCCCCATCCTTTGGCATCTTTCCCTTACGGATGCTTATATTTAGTATATATTATTTCACCGCTGACAGCAAAAAGATTCAATCTGCCTTATGCTAATGTAAATTTAAATGTGCCCTTTAGTGGTATCCTGAATGGCATCTTGCCCTCTTTTCTGCTATGCACCTGTCCTAAACAAGTTTTCATTAGTGAATGCAGATGGCATCTCTTTCCAGCCATGCCAAGTGGTGGGGAAGAACAGTGGGAAGCTGCAGGATAATTCTCATTCCACTACATGCTACAGCTCTTTTTTTCTTTATTTCCCCTGATTTCACTTGTTCTTTACCCATTCTCTTGCCCAATTTGGAGTCTCTGCGGCATAGAGCTTAAGCAAGGGAAATATATGGAAATTTAGCAAAAGCCTCTTGAAAAATCCATTAGATTATGTCATATGTACATTCGACTATCAACCTTGTCTGAACCGAAGGAGATTAGTTAAACAGGATCATCTCTTCCTAAATCCACACTAGTTATTGCCCATTACATTAAATTAATGTTGTATGGCACGGCAGCAGTGACAAGCTCATGAGCCCCCAGCCTCTTTTAGGCTGCACTGCTGAAAACAAGGTATCATATTGTAATTCCAAAGGAGTTAAACACTGCCTGAAACCATCTCAGATCTTCAACCCAGGACCATAGATTCTGTCTGTCACTCCTAGGCTTATGCCCTGCAGAACCAAACAGAATTAAGTCATCAAGACCAAACCATCAGCTGTATTTAACCCATTTAAGAGGGCCAGTCCTATGTGACCCCTGAACACCTTCTGTAGGTCATAGCCCAGGGGTTGCCAATGAGTTTGGGTTACGTGGAAAAGTCCAACACATTAGATTTTACAGCAGCTCCTCCAGCAGCCACCACAACATCTGTTTTCAGCCCATACTGATACAGCTCACACATTTTAAAATACAAGGTTATGTTAAAAATTACAAATACACAAGCACATGCCAATATAAAGCCTGGAGGAAGATCACAGCAGCCTATAAAGCTTTTCCATTGGGGTAAATACCACAATGCTCAGCACATCCTGGGCAATCCAGGAGTTCACCCACTTGTTGTTGACCTCTGTTAGGTCCAGTTAGGAAAGTGTCAGTCCTAAGCAGCATTGAGAATGGATATTGCTTACTGTGCTTATAAAGCAAAGTGTTTTTCTGATGAGAACAGAGCACCTTCACTGAAATCAAAGGAGCCATCCAAAGCTATTCAGGGTAAGAAGCAAATCTGGGAGAGATGTGCCATGAAGCAAAGAGTAATTTTCATCAGCTACAGATCAGCAGCTACTGGGAATTCAAACTGGAGTCTGTCTTTCCTCCCTCTCACACTCCCCCACTATCATTATTATAGGTAAATGCTGTAATGTGTATTGTCCACAATTGTCTTTACCTTTAATAAAATTAAGTAATGACATTAAATTACACCTGCTAAAGGAAGGATGGCAGCTCAAAGCTACCCACACTTCTTTAATGTCATTCCCTCCCTACCCTGGAGTAATTCAGGATAATGAACATCTTTCACTATGTTGCTTTCCAGCATTCCCTCTGCTTTAACTTCTCTTTCATAAGATTACAATTGATTTTCAAATAAAGAGAAGCATATCCATTCAAATAAGGTAAAACAATGGGCAACGGAGGAGCTGCTGGAGTAAACACAAGATTGATAAAGCAGTGCTTGACCTATACCTGTAGCATTTGCTCATATTCCCCTGTATTTCATTTAGCTTCACTTTCAATTGTTGCATTTGAAGTCCTTAATTTCCAGAGTGCTTTTTAAGACCATTCACAAGGATTTCTATGGCTGATTGTTACACACTTCGCTTCCCTTCTCAGATAAGGATTCCTTCCGAAACTGGCATGTTCTTAAAGCCTCAAATTCTTTAGGGTCTTTTTTTCTTCCCCTCTCATAAAGGCCTGTGCTGGCAAAACTCCTTCTCCCATTCCTCTGGAGCTGGTCTCTCTGAAATCATGCCTTGCTGAAAAGGAAATAATTCATTCTGATTTTTGGGCTGGTACTAAAATTGGTTAATCCCAGAATTTGTCTTTCATCTCATTGGAACCTGACAGCACATAAACACACAAACAAATATCATTCTGGAGGAGAAATGGATTGATGTGGGGGACAAAGGATGAATTCACACCATGACTTGACTTCATGCAATAAATCTGGAGTCTGGGCAGTGAAGCCATGCACAGCTGAGTAAAACCAATTAGCTACTGCAGCCACTCCTAGGGAGGTGTGGGATTGAGACAGATGAACACAAAGATAATTATTCAGACTGCCTTCTAAATGGAATTCCTTTTTTTCCAATGTTCTTACTTTTTTCCCTGGCTGGTTTTGCTAAAAAGCCATGAAGGCAAAGACTCATTCACATGAATGTCTGCAGGAAAGATCTTTCTGTTGTCTACAAGATTCACTAATGATGACACAACATTTGTTCCAGGAAGCAGTGGTTTATGAAGGCTGAATTGCCTGGAGAAATAGTGTTTCATGACCTATAGCTATGGATCAACACAGAAGAATAAGGGCATCTCAGTCCTCTTATTAGACTCTGAGCCCTTCCCCTGACAGCTATGACTGCTGCAAAGTGCTGAACCTTCTCTCTAGGTCCCTTAGGCTGGGAGAAACTGAAATGAGAGCAAGAGCATGTGGTGGTGGGGGGTCCCATCCCTCCCCAGCTCCTGCTGCCAGCCTGCCCCATCAGGCTCTGGAGATGAGGTGATGTGCAGCCAGGGAGCCCAGCACTCAAGGGGCTCCACTCGCTCATGCAAGCTGTGGGAGCAGGAAGCCAGCCTGAATAAAACCCACACCTCCTCATGCTTCAGGGTATCCACCCAACCCTGTGCTGGCATCCCAGGCAAGGGTTTACCTTTTCTGCACAATATTTAACAAAGATGCTTGAAAAGCAGGCAAATCAGTAAACAACTGCGGTCTGGTTGCAGCAATCTGTGTAAAATGGGGAAAAAAAAAGATGAAAATCTCCTAATAAATCATTAATTGTGATGTGCCTGCCCAACTGCAGCACGGAAACAAGCAAATGCCATCCTAATTGATTGCTTCTTATTCCATCTTTATAGGCCTGCATTTTTTATTGTGGGGGTTGAATAAGCCCAGAGGTGTAAAAAACCTCTAGATTGTACTCTGTGTATCTGCCAACTTGATATTTAGATCAATAACACTCTTTTTCTCCCCCCCTCTACTCCTACTACTGGTAATTTAGCTTTTCTTCCTAGCAGACTAATTGCTGTTTTCTTAAGCCTTACTATCAATTCTGTGACCTTTAATTTCCAATATCGTTTGCTGTAGGGATGGCTGTGCTGGGGCTGTGAGCTAGCCCAGCCCCTCTGTGCCTCAGCCCCAGCTCTCAGCTGCTGTGACAGTCACACAGGGACTGACTGCCAGGGTCTCCCTCCACGGTGTGCAAAGGAGACCACGAGCTGGCTCAAATACCCACCAAAAAAAAAAAAAAAAATAAAAAAGAAAAAAAAAAAAAAGTAAAGTCAGCCTTATTTCTTATTAAAGTCAAGCTTTGAGATGCTCATTTCTGGTTTTGTTAAACAACTACTCACTCTGGCGAGGACTTGAGTGATGAGCACCGATGTCCTCACTCCTTTTTGAGGCTGCTCTGCATTACAACAGAGAGCAGCCCCTCCACAAACCCCTTGGCTGTTGTTTTTCCAGGCTCATGGCCACGACATCCCCTGCACTGCAGCGTGCCTGCTTCAGCTTCCCATCCACATGGATCTGCTGCAGAATGGATGCATTCACACCCAGCTGTCACGGAGATCCTTCTCAAAGGAACTGCCCAGGCTGCAGGTGCTGCCTCGTGGTGGCCAGGCAGGAGCCAGCCTTGCCCAGCCCAGCCAAGGAAGTGCATGAGAATGAGCTCACCAGCTTTGAAAAGATGCTTTGGAAGCCCTGCCTTTGTCCTCTGCAGTTTGTGCTGTTAAAGCACCTCACCTGCCTGCAGAGGAGCCCTCTCAGCTCTGTGCATGGCCTGGTGGAGACAAGGCACCCACCTGTTCAAAGGGAGTTCATGCAGGAAGCTTGAGTGATGCTCAGCGTGGTCTCTGTGTGCTGGTTTCTTTTACTTTGGGCAAGTTTGAAAAAACAACAGCAAGGTTTAAAGTTTGGCACTTCTGAAGCTGATCTCAGGCTGGAGCACAGACAACCTCTGTCGTGTTCCTGCCGCAGGTGACAGCCACTGGCTTTACACTTTGTCTCTACTGGTGTTATTTTTTCAAAATCTCAAGTAATGACTAATTCTGGATCAATATACGAGTTTTACTCTTTGAATGTGAAGACAAAGCTGGAGCAGAGGAGAATAAAGGAATACCCTCTCTGTCAGAAGCGGCAAAAGAAAACCCTCTCACTTCAGACTCTGGTGTGAGGAAGGAAAGTGCAGGTTTCACCTTGGTTCAAAGACTCTTTGAGAACTTGCCAGGAGTTCAGAGCACATAATAGTAAAAGGATATTAAAAAAAAAAAAAGTAGTTTGCATGTCTAACAAAGAACGCTAATTTTTTTTTCATTATCAGATGTTACATTCTTTTGATAGCATGAAAAGATGCCGCAGAAATGATGACACAAGACACCATTCTGCTGCAAGATAACCATTTCCAAATAAATATATCTTAAGGAATGAGGTTTGAAGTTTGCATAGAAATTTAGATATTTTATAAAAATGCATTACAACACAAAGGAGCTTTTTACAATGTTCATATGAAAGGTTTAAAAAGAGATTAAAATTATGTCCTTGGAAGGCATATAGCCTTGTCAAGAAAAAAAAATAAATTCTACATTAACCCCGTGTAGGAAAGTTGTACTTTATCTCTATTTCAAAGGCTATAAAGAACCACTTTAATCAACCTACTTGACTTTGGGGACTTGCACATCTCACTGAAACTCATGAAATCTGGCATAGTGTGGTTTCCAGAACACAAAAGCCTTTAATCCGTAAACCGACACTCTTGTACATTCAAATCCTGATACTATCTCCTTGTTAGGAACTAAAATTGTGAATTTATCCAAAATGGGATCTCATCTCGTCTAAATGATGTAGCCTTTGCAACAGTGACCTTTAACAATGGTTATACCCAACAATGAAAGATTTTATGTCAGGAGCTGGTGGAAACAATATACATTAAAATTCTGATCTGATAGCACAGCCCTTTATTTTCCAGTTTTAGACAAGGATCCTTTGAACATTTCATTTGCTCTCTTGTCTAACATACCTTTGTTTCTTGCCTACGGAATGAACAGCAGGAAAACGTGGCTGATACTTTTCTGCAGACTATTTGATTGTCAGGTGTAATTAGCAATGCTCTCTTTTAAATAGAGACATAGATTTTAAAACAGCTGGAACTGCCTACAAAGCCTCATTCTTAAAAAAAACCCAAACCCTTATACACACACATTTATATAACAGAACATTTTTGCACAGATACATCATGGCTTTACAGTGCTTGACAGTCCTGTGCTTCCCTTCAGCTGCAGAACCAAAGGCTAAAGTGACTTGCCTGTCTCCCAAGGCAGCTGCAGAACGGGCTGGAGCCGTGCCCTGAGCTGGGGCAGAATCCTGAGAACATCATTAATTCATGTGTTACTTGATAAATCCATTAGGTCAGCCTGGATTAGCCTATCGATCTCCCCAGTGCATTGTCACAGAGCCCTGTGATCCTCGCTGAGCTGCTGCCACGGAACAGCCCCCGGCCGGGAAGGCTGGCAGGGAACTGGGATGAGCTGGATCACAGCACGGCTCTTCCCAGGCTCTGAGCTCCACTGGGGAGCCCAGACAGGTTTGTATGGGCTGGGGAAAAACAGGGCAAAAAACCAACCAGCTGGGAAGATCCACCACCTCAAATCCCAACCTGCACTGTTCTGGATACCCTGACCTCAAATTGCCAAAGCAGTGCCCCCTGCATCCCCCACCACGGCATGGGGGAGCTTTCCAATGTACTTTTACTCTCTAAAATAACCAGCTCCCTAAAAAGAGGATGCAATTAATCCATTTGTTGGCATGTCAATCCTTGCATTTCCTTCTCCTTCTGCAAACTGCAAGGCAGCAAATAACCACGCTGCTTTGAACAACACTTTGAAAACGTGATTTTCCTGATTCACATGTAAACCAGAGCAGCAAAAGTTGTGTGAGAGAGCTCAGCTCCTAAGCAAGCAAAATGTACTCCACAGGTCTGGCTCTGTATCTCTTGGTGAAACGTGTTTAGAAGGGGATATTTCAATTCAGGCACCTGTAATAAAGTTTCATAAAGAAGGGCCTTAAGCTGATAAGTCTGGTTTAGGATTTTCTTATTAACTGCCCATTCCTCGTAATGAGTTTTTAATTTAATTTTTTTTCAGATTTTAAGGCATATAAAAGCTGCTCATGTGCCTCTGGGATCTCAAGATGGGTATTTGGGAAAGGAAGAATTTTGAGAGTACTGAAACTGATTTTTTGCATATGCTATAATCCTGGTATTGAGATTTTTAACAAGTTTCCTGTGCAGCACATCTCAGCCCATCTGCACACTGACTCCTGCTCAAACCTCCTCTGCACTGCAACTGAAATCTCTGTTATTTCCAGATTAGTCTCAGAATTAGCACAGAGGGGGTTTTTGGGTTATTTTAATGAGTAGATTGGAACTCCATTATGAGGCACTGGAAGACCCTCTGGTCTGGCCATAAAAAGGATTCCTGACTGGACAGAGCACTCTGGCAGGAGAAAGCCACTAAAGCAGGTTCTAAAAGTGTGGGTATTCTGTGGTTTAAAGACATGATCTTCTGCCCTGGTGCCACAATGGCCAATTTTTTATGTCCTTATTGATGCTTAAAATATAATGGCAATGCCTGCCAGTGGAGTGAGAACTTGCACTCACAGGAGATTTGTGCCAGGTTCCTACAAGAAAGGATGGAGTCCCTAAAGTCTCAGAATTACAGAATGGTTTGTGTTGGAAGGGTCCTTTAAAGGTCACCTAGTCCAACTCCCTGCCACCTTCACCTAGATGAGAGAAATGCCTGCCTGTTTACAGTAACTCAGAGCACAGAAAAGACTAAATTAAATACCGTGTAATTAATCAGCCTTGCCGTGAAACACAAACTTCTCGCTGAAATTTTGTTTTCAACATTTCCTCTGGAACGGAGCAGAGAAATGCAGTGAGAAATGCAGGGTGCTGGGTCAAAGAAAACATGGAGTCATTCTATATTTCCAAATTTAGGAAAGAAAACAATGTTATTTCTCCTTTTTTGTTTTTTAGTAATTAAAACCTGTTATTGCACTATGCTGAGCAGCATGAAAAACTCTACCATGCTCAAGAAAACTTTGTGAAACCTTTCAACCATTCTCTGATTTTAACTGGCTGCTCTCTGTATTGTGACCTTTTTTTTCCACAACTGGGAGGCTTTAAGACATCCTGGACAGTTAGAAAGATTTGATAAGAGAAAAATCATTCACAGCACTCCCAAATTCTTTGCTAAATCTCGCTTCCCCACCCTCCCTCCCAGCATGTCACTAAAGATTTCATAAGTGAAATGTACTTAATGAAATTCCAGATATATATCCTCTTAAAATGACAGCCCTCAGAAGCAACTGTTTTTAAGGCAACAGAATATTGAAGAATTAAAAACCTGCCGACCCAAGGAAGCTAGCCAACCCCAGGAGGGGATTTATTTCAGTGCTTGCAATAACGGAGTTACAGAAATGTATTTAAATTTCTCAGCCTCACACCAGTGCCTGAAATGCTTTGGACTTTTAAGATAATGAAGTAATCCAGCACAAATGGTGTTTGCCTGGGACATCTGGCAGACATGGACATGCCACAGCTGTGTGGACATCCAGCCTAACCAGGATGGTGCTGGGTATCTACATTCAGAAAATTGAATTGGGCTCTCCAAGGCCAGGTTGGGGTTCAGGAGGAGATTAGGATATTTCATATATAACCAAAAGCACAAAGAGGCACAAAATCTACAAGAAATCACTAAAATTTGAGGGAAATGCTACAGGTGGAAAAATGCCAGATAAGAAATGTGGGTAGATATGTGATATAGGACCACCAATGTCTGATTTCTCCTTGAAATTTTAACCTGACTGACATGGCAGAGATGATGGGCACAGCGTCTGATCCACACACATGGATGTGGTGGCGGAGCCCTCGGCGATTTCCATGGCAGCACAGCACAGAGCAATGAGCATTTCCCTCCTCTGAGGCTGCCTTTGACCCCGGAGATGCTGCCAGTGACACGTGTCCCTGTCACACCTCGCCGCACACAGGGACCTCACACCTGCCTCCAACCTCCTCCTCCATGCACAAATCCACGGAAAGCATGGGATGGGGATGTGGTCTAGGGCTTCTCCCTCTAGATCTTGCACAGATTGAGCAGGAGAGGAGAGGGAGGAGGGGAATCCTTGCTAAATGAGACGTTGAACCAGGAGACAGCTCTGCTGCAAAAGAGAGGGCTCATGACAAATGGGGGACAGTGAGTGGTGGCTGATGGGCGCTGTCGTGGGCTGGGGGGTGTCTGTGCTTTCATAACGTTATATGACATTATAGTATTAATTACAATTTTATAATTACATTATTAATATAATTACATTATAATATTAATTATAATATTAACCCAGCTGCACAAACCAGCAGGCTAGAAAAACAAAAGTTAAACCAATTGATGTGTCACACACATTGTGCCCTATCCCCACGGTGCTGAGGATGGATGTGCCACTCACCCCCCGAGTGAGAGCTGCTGGAAGCACTGCAGAGCCAGGAGTGCTGAATGCTCCAGGTGGAACATGGAATCTGTGTTGCTCCTCCTGCCTCTGCCTCCCGTGGGTGCTGCAGCTCCGACTGACTGCCATTACACTCTCCAGCATGGAGAGGAGGTTGTATTATTCTTCATTTTACACCAGGTAGTACATGTGTCCAATCTGAGAGAGACCAATAGACTATGATTTTTTATGTTCCTCCTCCCTTTTTTTTTCATGATAGAAAATTGAAATTTGTAATGAAACTATCATTCTTTTTTTTTTTTATTTTTTTATTTTTTTTAAAGCACTGGTCTTTGGCAATTTTTCTGAGGTCGGAAAAATTCATTACCACTAACTTCCATCAAGGGTGCTCCTGAAACCAAAATTACTTAATCAACTCAATTTAGCTTCTTGTGTAGACCTAATTCAGAAAAAACTTTATCTTCTTGAATTGTTATTGCAATTAATTCCCCCCCCCTTTTTTTTTTCTGCAGCAGACGACATTTCAGTAATTAGATATTCTATAAAAATGAGTTATTCATTCAGAATAACTTCACTTTTATATTTGATTAATCATATTACCACTGAGGTCTGGGTTTTGTCTCCAAGGAAAGTTTAATGACCTCATTTTAATCCTTCTTTTAACCACCAGGCAGGTATCAATGAGGAGAAATAAAATTATCTTCTTTTTTCTTTTCCTCTGCTTTATTTCACAATCTCAAGATTACATTTGATGCTTTTTCTGTGTGACTGACCCATTTACAAGGAAGAATCTAGATGATTCCAATTAGGTTCAGGGCAGAATCAGGCTAAACAGAGCCTTGAACTGTGCCTTAATAACTAATGCTCAGCATAATGGAGAGGAACCAGAACTGCTTTACCACGTGGCAGCCAGTTTAAGGCTCTGTACATTATTAATTTGGTGATAATTTGAAAATGAATGTACTGAAAGGAAATAAACAAAACAAAAGGCACTGTAAATTTAGGTTTTGATTAATGGGGTCTATTAGGAAGAGACTTCTATCAAGGCTATAACATTTTTTTTTAAATCAATGCATATATACCCACACAATGTAATGGAATAATTCATATAAGCCACAGTCTATCTGGGAGTAGAGACCTGGATATAATTGATGACTGTTTGCCTTGTATCAGCATCTATCTGTGCTTTGGATCCAGCTATATGCACATCTATATTTTGTATTTATACATTTCCATCTCTGTATCTCTATCTGTTTTCCAGACTACACTAAGCAGTCTCAAAGGTATCTCATCCTTTCTCTCATATGTTACACTGGTGTAAAGGCTTAACAGACATCACAGAAGAGGCTGATGCTTTTTTCATTAAGACATGAGGAATTATTGTTTTCTCATAAAGTGAGAAATATCTTTCATTTTAGATGAAAGAGGTGATAAAATAAAGAACAAAAGTTGAGCATCCACAAGAGAGTAGGAAGCGTGTCCTGTGTTCCCTAGCACTGCACTGAAAGGGCCTCCAGGCACTCGGAGATGCTGTGCCTGGGAAAGCCACAGTGCTCCCAGGGAATCTGCACTTAGAGCCAGGGATCACCCTCATTCTCTAACAGAATGAAGCTGTGTGGGCTCCACACCTCCTCAGCTCCACTGGACAGGCTTTGCATCGACGCAGGGATCCGTCTCCAAAGGTTGGTTTGACTCCAAAGGCAGGTCCAGGTGTAAATAATTTCCTAACCATGGTTAACCTGCGTGTCTGCAGCTGCAAAGCCCTGCAATTATTGTGGTGAGTTCAGCACAGGGCTGAAACAGGATGGGAAGAATGAATTTTGTTTCTCCTTGTGCTCTCTTTGTTACTGCTACCTCCCACCTTAACATCCTTAATCTAATTCATTGTTCATGGCAAAGGTTTTCACTGGGACATGCAACGAGAGGCAGAAAGCCCATTTCAATTTATAAGCACTGGGGTCTTATTTAGGAAAACTAGACTGATTTGTGGTTTTTAAGACTTCACTGACTATATATTTAATGGAAATGCACACAGAATTAGGTAGGTGTTCATGTACTCAAATGCTACTGGGCATATTTGATTCACTTGAATATAATAATTTATTTCAGTTAGAGGATGACAGCTCTATAGCAGCCCAGGCTTTGCTGGGTAGTTTGGCTGAGATTCGTTTTGACTGGAAAATTGCAAGTGAACACAGCCATTTGGGAATTTCCATGAAAGCATAATTGATTTTTAACAATAAAGCCTGTCTGCAGGACTGTACAGAGCTCCTGGGTCTGTCTTCAGCTGTAAAAGAACACAGTCCTGTGCATTCCCTTACCACAGCACCTGGGCTTTCCCCTTGCCAGCTCTGACCTGTGCAATCTACTTGATTTCTGCCTCTTGTGACAACCACCTCTAAATTATGCCACAGGCACAGTTTTGATGATTTAAAGATGCTCTATGATCCGGGCTAATCTACATTCAAATGTCACTGCAGACTTTCTGAATGGCACAGGTGTAGTGACAGGGACAGGGAGATCTGAATGGACAACTACATGTGCAGCTTTAGTCTGTACACAGGCAAATCATGTACACAGTGCTCAAGACTTAAGCCCTTGATCTTTTCCAGGGTTTAGGAACAGGGAGGAGACAGATGGACATGTGCCAAGGTCCTGGGAGATAGTAAGCTACCCACTTTCACTAGTTTTTTGTGGATCAGCCTCTTAAGGTCTCTTTTTAGGAAGCCCTCGTAGGCATCCTGGTCCAAATTTCTGTCTGCAGGAAATCCCAGTGACATCCCACTCCTGCTGGGCTCTCCCTCCACGGTGTAAGATTCATTTGTAAAACATGAGCATGCATGTAAAAGGGATTTCTCATAACACTCCCATGTTCTGAATGCTTCTGGGTACATCTGCTTATAAATGTGTTCAGGAAACCCCAAGGCAGCCTGACGTGGATGCCGATTTTGGTTTCCTGCGACCATTAAATATAATTTATCCAAAGTAGACCTATTTGCATCTTTGCATCCCAGTCACTTGGAAGTCACAATCTTTCAGCCTGAAGGAAAAGCTGAGGGTTTTCCCTGCTGCTTTGCTATTTTGAAACTCACCATTGAAAATAGAGCTCAGCCGGATCTGACTGAGGGGGCTGGAGCCCAGGCAAAGCTTTCACCCCACTTGCAAAAAAAGTCACATTTTTACAGTTCACATCAGCTATTTCTGTGCAGGGCTGCTCTTGCACAGGTTGCTGCACAGCTATATTCTCTCCTAAAACAAACAAAGAACGTGAGAACAAATGCATACGGAACAGGGAATACGATTTTGGGTTATGCTTGTTTGCTTTGTTTCCACACTTTTGGCAAGTTTACAGAGCAGGAGGCTAAGTGAGAGCTACACCATGGCTGTGAAAAAGGAAATACTAGTGCCCTTGTTCAAGGCACTGAAAGTGGATTACTATATCCAAATTGGGTCAGAAGAACGAAAACTGAGTAGAGTGTGGAGCACAGCAGGGTTAGCAAGATAACCAGGGAAGGGAAGCTGAAAAGCAGAAGGGATTGGATGATCTTGGCTTGTTCTGCTTCACAGAATGATGGACACTAGTAAATCATGGGGGAGAGAAAATGGGAAGGAAAACATCAAAACAGGAGTAACAAGAACTATTTCTGGCAAAGGACGGCACCAGCATGGCAGCAATGCTCTGAGAACATCTTCACTCTCAAATTCCAAAGCACTTCTCAGAGTGGGCTCATTAACATCTCCCACAGTACTTGAGGAACCAGGACACCTGCACAGACAAAGGCCAGACATTTTTGGCAGTGTGGTGCCAAAACCAAGAAGCCCTTTTAACTTGGGTCTCTCTCCATGTTCTTTTGTTCCGGAAGCGCTGAGCTCTTCTCTGCAGATTCCAGCACTGCCTGATCCAGCCCAGCACGAGCCACGATAACTCAGCCTCACTGCAGCAGCCAGGGGTGAGCCTGGTCTGACAATATTAATTAAATAGGCCAGTTAAAAACTGGGAAGAACTGCTTTTCCCAATGTGCTTGCAACAAGGACTTGCTCCTTCACTGAGCAGCCAAGTCCACGGTGTAACCAGATTAACCTAACCAGAGCAACACATCCCTCCTGCTCCAACACAGCCTCTCTGAATTCAGGTTACTCCAGACCAGCAACTCTGCTTTGAGCTCAGCCAGTTTTGGCCAGGTGGCCTCTCCCAGGCCAGTGAATGCCAGCACTGCCCTGTGAGCTGGGAAGCACCCACCCATCCCCATAGTCCAGTCCTAAACCTTTGGAGCTGTTCCTAACTGGTGTCAGTGTCAGGATTAGCCAGTGAGGCAGGGAAGGGGATGCTGTCCTAGAGCTGCCTCTTTGAAACAGACTCCACTGGATTCAGCTTTGGAAGAGGAGATTCTCAAAGCAGTGCCAAAGGGCAAATTTTAAAGTAGATTTAAATAAGAGCTCATAAGGCTCAGGAGCTTAAAGAACTTGAATAGCCCAGTTTCTTTCTTCCCTTTTTTTCTGCATCCCTTCCAAAATTTTTTTTTTTTTTCTTTTTTAGAGATTGATTGCTGGGCAGGTTTTCCCAAGAATCCACAAGCTCAAGTAATCATGAGCACTTTAGCCCTGTGAAATAATATTTCCCTTACATGGGCTACTATAAAAACAAGTTCTGCACAGTAGGCAAATTTAAAATAACTTTTAATTAACATTTCAGACACAGAAGTCTGATCATGCAAATTCATCTGCGTCTCCTCTCTGCGCCTGATTGTTCCTGATTGAATACGATAAAAATAGACTTTGTATGAGTCAAGTGTAGGCATGGATTTCTTTCACTTCTCCTCCCCTCTGATGATGCATTTTCTCAGATAAAGTGGAAATCCTTGGATGGCTATTAATGGTATCATGGGTCAGACTGGAAAGGGCATCCTGCCTGAGAGGAGTTAAAGATTCCACTGGAATTAATGGTGTTCCTTCTGTGAGTAAGAAAGATGCTTCAATCTTACATAAAACCTCACCTGAGACTATCCAGCATTGTTCTGTCTCAGCTGACTTTTAATCTCTGAAATACCAACACTAATTTCACTGCACCCCGGTATCTGAGGTGAGCATCTGGCCAGAGGCTAAGGATCTATATTAATATGGAAAAACCTCAACTCACTTGTACACAGGAGATAAATATTTAAAGGGAGACTGAGGAATTTCCCCATAATTACGACATGTCAGAGGACATGACCCTGTTATAAATAACAAGGACTCTGGATAATGGAGGGCACAGTGATACCTTTATCTTACAACAGTAAGAGAGGCAGTTTTCCAGTAGAACTTCCTACAAAGCCTTTGTAACACAGTCCAGTTAAAATCTCGATATTTTACAACAGCTGGTGACTTGGCAGATTCAAAACTCACCAAAAGTTCCACAGAACTGAACAAGCACAGCTAAAAACTCTCAAAGAGCCATGAAGAACTTCGTCATGGGGGGGTTTAAAATACCTTTTTCTCTGGCATCTGACCCAGAGCCTGTGGGCATGGGCTGGTTGGGCACACTGAGGAGTCAGTGCTACCTCTCCTCTTTGGCACAGGCAAGAGCTGCTTCCCTTCATTTATTTTTGCAAGCAACAATGTCACATGAAGAACACGACCCTGTGGACAGGCTGAAGTCCCTTATCTAGCCAGAAGAGCATTCCCTGGGTTACAGTCCTGCATTAAATCATTAAAAATGCCCCAAACAGCTGTCTGTTTACAGCATTTCAGGGGATGCTCCAATCTTTGGTGTCTCTCAGGTGACACTTCCCCACTGTTGGCTGCTCTCTGATGCTTCTCAGCACAGGCACAGGTAGCCTGGCAGATCAAGAAAACATTCACCATCACAAAAAAGAGCTGGAAAGGACCAGAGGAGGCACCTTGTCCTTGCTGTGCCCTGGTCCCTTGCAGCTCAGTGCAGGTGGGACTGGTCACGACTGTCAGGACCTGCCATGCTGATGGAGACTGGCCTTAGAATTAACAGCAGACTTGAGTTCCAAATTGTTTCATCAAGAGACTCTGACTTCCTTCCTCCCATGTAATTTCAGAACCCTTTGTTTGAGAAGGTGGGGCTGCTTCCCCTGCCTTTCAGGGCTGAAGGATGTGAAACCCACTGACATCAATGTGCACAGAGGCACCCAGGCACTTTTGAGTTTTACCGAGGTATCTTCATTTTGTACCTTTAAGGATCTTCTCTGTAATTTTATTGCTCTTTTCCCACTTCTCATCCAGCACTACACTTGGATGCCAGCCCATCTGATATTCTGGATGCCCACTCACCAGCACATCTCTGCAGGTCACTCACTCTGCTGGATGTGTCATTTTGGCATTCCTGCCCCTGTGTCTGAACTTCCACATGGTCCATACTTGGAGCCTCTCTCTCTCTGCCCTGTGCTCAGCTACAGATGTGCCCTGACTCTCTCGACCATTGCAGTGGCTGTTTTCCTCTTTCCCATCCTGTGGTTAAATTTTACACAGGAACATTAATTCCTGCTGCTGAATACATGAGCTGTGACACCAGCGTGGTGCAGTGTCCTCCTGAGCTACATTCCCATCCAGAAACGATTAAGTCTAAAACCACCCTGGCTGAATGACAGGTAATTTAGGAGCGCTATAGGGTAGGCCTTTGTATCTGTCTGGGATGAATACAGCTCCTGAGTTCCTCTCATCTGGCAGCTTGCCAAGAGCAAGCCACAGTTTCAGTTATTCAGCCTATTTTTGTTTTTACAGCAGCATCTCAATACAACTATTTAAAATAAAAATATACAATATCTCTCCAAACAGTCCGCAGACTTAAAAGAGACCATGGGCTTTCTTACTCTCTGAGGAGCTGTAGATTTCCTGGAAAGTGATTTTTGCTATTTTTTTAGAGGTGTTAAAATGCAGATCAGACTATTTGAGGACAGCGAGGAGATTCAGCTCAGGCTTAAAGAAACTCATCAGCCTGATGCTGTTTTCTCTGCCAGTAAGGGAAAAAACATTATACTTTCATACTCACACGAAATTCAGCCTGCCTATACCCAGGAGTATATCAAAGATATTTGTTTCCATAGAATCAGAAAGTATTATTATAAAACACCCCTGGTTTTCAGCTCTTTATAGAGAAGTCCCACGTGCCACTGTGTAAAGCCCTTTGGCCCTTGCAAAAGTCTTTCTTTGGTGATTGAAATTAGAGAAATAATGGTACACATCAACTCTGCTTAGAGGAAGAGTAGCATTTTCTAATCCATTTAACACAATTCTATGGGTAATTCTCTTGATGGCTTTTATTCCTTCTAGGTTTAACACACACCGAGACATTACACACTCAGAATTCACCTGAAAGCAAATTCCCATTATCAGCTTTGAGAAGCGTTTTGGAAAGCCTCTAAAGCACACCACATCTGGGGGGATGCTGCCCTGCAGAAGGCACCAGCATACTCCTGCAAGTAACCCTGACCCAGCCCACCCTGCTCCCCAAAACCTCAACTCCCAATTTGCATCTGGAGACAAGGACCCCAGAGCCTGGGTCATGCCAACAACCTGTGCTGAAGTGACACAGCCACTAGATGTCATTCCTTTTTCACTCAAATGGAGGCCAGAGAAGCATTTACCTGGCAGAATAAAGTCCCCCACAGTCACCAGGGAGCTGCAGCAGTGCTCTGGTGCAAGGTCCCGTGGCCCCACAGATACAAACCTCCTTCTAGAGAGGATAATCCTGTCCTGGCAGGAGAAAGGACCACAGAGCCCGAGACCTGTGCTGTATTTTTATGGCTCTTCATAATTGCACCATACTGAAGAGGATATTTAATCATAACTTTGCAACGCAAAGCTTGGAGTATCCATGATGGACACGAAGCACACTCCTGCTGCCATGTTCATTGGAGCAGCAGCACAGCCTGGGGATTGATGCCCAGACCTGAACTGAGACTCAAGAGGAATTTAGTGCCTTTCTTCTCCTTAGAAGCTGGGTCCAAGTCACCTCATTAGAAAATGTGGGCAGTGTTCGGGAACTGAGCATATCAGAGCCCCAAGCCCAGCTCCTGATGGTGATGGGAGGGAAGGACCCAGATTCCACTACTGACATGAATCCAGTCTGGGTCCACAGGGGCATAAACTTGATGTCTGTGCATGACTTCCTTGAGTTCTGCGACATATCTGCAGTTTTTAAAAGTATAACTAAGGGGAAACTTTGGTCCTACACTAATAAATATTTAGAGACCCTTTGGGATGGAATGAAAATTTAGAATAATATAAATAATAAAAACATTCCTCCAAGGATGTTCAGTGACTTGAACATGAAGAAGTTAGACCTTCTGTATTTGAAAAGATTTGATGTCCATTTAAGATACATCACTTACTGCTCCTTGTTGACCCTCATATGAATACAGACAGGGGGTACACAAGCATTTCTCATTTATAAGCATATAGACCTCTGCACTGCTCTGTGATTTCTAAACTTACTATGCACATTTCAGATGTTCTACATCTATGGATTATGAAGGTTGGAATGAACCAGACTACATCATTTCACCTTCCAATTCTTCATTTTTACCTTAACCACCTCTAAAAATTTGTCACATGCAAACTCTGGCTTTTTTCTCTTGCCCTCCAGCAATACTTTGGAACACATGAGAACAGAACAGAAGAAGACTGTGCTAACAAAATATACGAAAAATATTTAACTGTTTAAAACCAGATGTACTGAAGAATGTCTACACCTGCCAGCACACACAAATACATCTGTTATATCCATCAGTGAAACACAAATTTTACTAGCTACCTGTTACCATTTAGAGTACTTACAGCCCTCTTGAAATCATATCCGAGCTATAAACCCCAGATATCTCTCACTGCTCAGGATTTCAGTCATAAGTATTAATAACTCTGATATGTCTGCAGCCAATTGCTGTGAAACAACTGCATCCTCTTTGGTGCAATCAGACATGGGCTATTTCCCACGTTATTTCAGCTCCTCCAGCGCCTTGGCCAAATCGGCCACCAAACAGTTTTGCTGCTTCATGAATCAGTCTTTTCCTTTTTTCTCCCCAGAAAGTCTTTATTCCACAGTTATCCATCAAAGTTCCTCCTATCTGCCCAACCAGCTCGGAGAGGCAGCAGATATCAAGGTGCAGGAATTCCCAACACCTTGTCCATGCCTCGCCCTGCTGATGTTGTGGATACTCACAGTGCTGGTGGTGAATTCAGGGGGGTTGTCGTTCACATCTGTCACGCTAATGATCGCTGTGGCCGTGTTTGAGAGACCATAGTTCAGATTTCCTTCCATATCTGTGGCTTGAACAATAACTATGTACTGCTGGACTTTCTGGAAGAAAAAAAAAAAAATAGAAGAAAAGGAAAAGATGAGAAACAAAAGCTCACCCAAAGCTCACCCTGTAAAACGCCTTTGTTTTATTTTCCATGTACAGGCACGATCTTTAAGCAGACTAAAAAGTTAATTGGATTAAAAATGTTAGTAAAAAAAAAAAAAATCAATAAAATTTTCTGCAATGTTTTGAAGCGATTTTTGCATAGATTGGTGGACATCACCTGTCTCACGGGAAAATAAAAGTCTTATGGGCAAAATTCCCTGGTGGAAGCTGACATTTTTATTAACTTTTAAGCATTTTCTGCAACATTAGCTTCTGTCTTCTGAAAACCAGTAAAAGTTTTGTTCATGTGTTTTGACTGAAAACATTGCTAAGAACATTATACCCCCAAAATTGACATCAACATTGCCTGGCGGCCCTCCAGCCCATTCTGCTCACACAGTTTGATGCCCACAAAGCATTAAAATGCTCTCCATGTTTCAATCCTTAACACAATCTTAGTAAATAAGGAGAATTTAAGTCCAGGATGTAAGAAAAAAAATAATTCAATGCAATAAACAGCAGTTCAGCAGAACTAATTTAAATTCCTGAGCACCCCCTACAACACGGCTCTCAAAGGAAAAACCTCACAGACCCAGCCATAAAAATCACACAGTGAAGTTCTAAGAGATGCTGTAAGTCAGTGCAACTGGAAAATAAACCTGAATAAAATAGGAGAGGCCATCTGATGTTGCATGTGTACACATCTCCCTGGGATGTCTCTTTATTTAGGAATATCTGCCTGCACCAAGAAAAGTCTCCTGATCTTTAAAACTGGCCTCAACAATAAATTTTCATTTAGATCTGCAGAATTTACTATTGATCACCTGTTGTGCTCACAGAGCAATTTACAGGCAGATAGGAAAGCAAAGCTCCTCTCCTGAAATGTAGGCAAAGGGATGCATGAGAACCAGGGGAGGATCCAGCCAAAAGCTCAACATGAGCCTGCTCCTTAATGCTGCAGGTGGCACATCAGAGCCCAAAAGGTGTGTAAACCAAGTGGAGGCAGAATTTTATGCAGGAAAAGCTTTTTTGTGAAGTCAAGTGGAGGGACTTTGATGCAAGGAAAGACCAACTACTCCCAGAACACAGCTCAGGTACCCAGGGCTGCTCCTTCAAGGTGCCAATGCTACAAGTGTGTGTAAAATGTCAAATGTCCTCTGAAATTCCAAAGGGCAAGAATTAGGTCAAGTAGTTATCTTTATTCCCATATAAACATCCTTGAAGTGCTGTAATTGGCTCAATTCTTTCATTCTTCTGAGTTGCCAGAATAAGAGATCTGCATTTTAGCTTTATCTTGATTCCAGGGCTTTTAATTGACCTGCTAAATTGACAAGACATCACACTCAGGGATCCATCAGCACCTTGCAACTGGAATATATTATGGAAATGCACTTTCATTATCTCTTCCTATTTTGTATAATAAAACATGAGGGAGAAACTATTGTTAGCCCTTGTTTTGTCTCATGCAAGAAGGTGCTGTTCATTACTCCATTTGTAAAGCACTGCACAAGGCTGAAATGTCCTTATTAATGAGTGTAATTTCTATTTCATATTTAGCTTTCTCTTCTTTATTCTCTGTTATAGACAACCTGGGAGGCTGATGGAAGTATTTCCTAACAGGCCAAATACTTTGGTTTAAATCACAGAAGGCTTAAATGATAGAAGTGGGGAGGATACTTTAAAAAAAAAGTAGCAGCAGTCAGATTTCACATAAATGAGAAAAACATGTGTGTGTGTGTGTGTGTGTGTACTCACAGACCCCAGGTTTACAACAGAGTTGTTTTATTTAACAAAGCACCATTCACTGAGCTCTGTAACATAGTGTTAATAAAAAAACCCAAAAACCTGCACAAATTCAGAACACTAAATAAAAGAAGTTTAAAAGAAAGATATAGATCAGATCATAGCACCAAAAAAAAAAAAAAAAAAAGAAGGAAGGAAAATGGCCAGAATTTAGTAATGTGCAAATGTACCAGCCATGAAGAACTGATGTAGAAGGATGGGAGGAAGGGAAGGATGGTGTCCCAGGATACCAGAAGCAGCTGCAGCAATCAGGAACACACCACAGGTGAGCTGCTGGGGGAATCCTAGAGGCACCCCCAAAGTTGCACTGTTTTCCATCAATAGAATGCAGAACTGTTGTGTGTAGAGCAAAAGTGGATTCTGACACAGAATATGGTGCAGGAAGTTGTATAGAACTCAGACATATGAAACTATAGAGACATTTAGGTTGGGAAAGACCTTTAAGATCAACTCCAGCCACAAACCCAACATTGCCAAGTCCACAAAATGGAAACAGTCCGAGATTTGATCTGCCAAACCTTCATGCACATGGTTGGCATCCACATCCAGCTCCATCCAAAAGACTGTGGGCATATAAGGGTGCTCCTTTCAAGTGCCTAGTTTTAGTTTATAACTAATTCAATCTCCAGTGAGATTGGCCCCAGCAGATAACAAATTACTGATTTTTTTGTTTTTCTCTAGCTAATCTTTTTGCTTTTGTGCATTAAGCTGATTTTATTGAACTATTCAATCAATTTCAATTTCACCATGTCCTTCCAATTTGTCACATCATCTCCAGGGGCATCTTAGTTTTTTGTCCTAATAGTATTATTATTGTTACGACTATTAAAAAAAAAAAAAAGGCAGCCTCATGCCCCCAAGCACAAGAGACATTTTCTCGATGGCATTTTGATCATACAGAATAATTCTCCTATTCTCTTTCTTTACAAAAATGACATTTTAAACAGCACAGGGCAGAAGCTACAGTGTAGAGGTAAACCAAAAAGGTCCTAACATTTATTATATGTTTGCTCTGACGGTGAAGCTGTGGAACTCAAGAAATGAGCCTGTGGCCCAAAGGGGTTTAGACTAAAAACCCAGCCCCAATGAAGCCTGTGGGAGGTCCTGTGGCAAGTATTTTTAATAAATCTAACAAGCTTTCATGCTATAGAAAAGCAAATGTGCTGCTTCTACTTCAGCTAAGGAAAAAACCTCATCTTGGAAAGCGCAGAGATTTTAGTCTGACCTGAAAACTAAGAAATTTTTTGAAGGAAAAAATTATAAAGGAAGGAATAATTAAAGGAACTGTGGCAGATCTAATCTGTCTGCTTGTCTGTCAATCATCTCATACAGTGCCCCAAAGAAACACATCAGCTACATTCCAGAAGATGGGAATTAGTTGAAGAAATTTGTTAAGATGGTTAATGAGAAATTAGTCCAGGGCTTGGTTAAAAAGGCAGCAGTGCAGGAGGAATGGCAGCTTGGAAGAAGGGTAAACTGGCAATTAGGTAACGGAAAAAAGATGTGATTTAATAGCACAAAATGCAGGATAATTTATCAGGTGGCCAATAAAAAACCCTTTCCTGGAAGCGTTTTTATCGGACACAAGGAAGGAGGGCTGTCCCCACGTCCCAGCAGCTCCCTGCTGCCGAGTGAGGCACGAACACCCTGGCAAACACCCTGAGTGCAGCTCTTAGCACTGCACATCTGGCAACCCTGATTGCCTGTGCCAAGCACCCAGGGCTCATCGGGATGCTGAACACAATCCAGGCCCTTGTGCTCTCTGCTGAGCCCCCGCATCCAGCCAGGTGCCGGCACTGAAGAGCCCATCACCAGAGAAGAGCCTGGAAGAGCCTGCCTTGTTTAGTCTAGCAAAATGAAGGCTGATAGCAGATATGATTGCTGTCTATAAATAACATCAGGAGGATAAACACTAGGAAGGCAAAGAAGCAATTTAAACTAAAGGACAATGTTGACACAAGAACAAATGGGTATAAACTGGCCATGAATAAATTTAGGCTGGAAATTAGTAGGTCCTTCACCACTAAAGGAGTGAGATGCTGGAACAATCTAATACAGGGTCTGGTGAGCAAAAGCGTTCTGAAGAATGTATTAAATTAGGGCTAAATCCTCTTGGTCTAGGTAGAAATGATGACAAATTGAGCTAAAGCAGAAGGCAGATCTCTCACCATTCTCGGTGTACAAACAACTTTCTAAAAAAGAAAAAGAAGAAAACCCTGTTCAGTCCAAATAGCATGGGATGTTCATGTGAAAATGGTTTAAGGCTTAACACTGATGGTTATCACTGAACCAGCCTGTGCCATTGGCACACACAAAGGACCAGGTGCCCCACACAAAATTACAGTTATTGCAAGTGGCTCTCCCCATCGAGACAGAGGCTGGCACAAAAAGGGCCAGCTCAAATCCCTGGCTGAGCTGAGCACAGTCTTGCTGAGAGAGGGTATAAACAAGCATAAATCATATTCAGAGACAGAGTAGAAAAGAACAAAGTATTTTGAAATGAAGTCCTAGTAATGGAGTGCTACCTGTGATCCCAATTTTCAAACGTGCACACGCAGTATTTGGGAAGTGCAGCTATTGCCAGTTTACACAGCCAATTATTATACATCACACACGGGGAACTGTGTATACCAAAGTCCAGAAATGCAGTAATTATGTGATTAAATTAATCTGCATTATGGACAAAGGGTTTGCAAAATTAGGACCTACATTTTCAAAGCTCTGTACAAATATTGTCCAATTAATTACTACTTCCTGAGAAATGTATGACTAACTAATTTTAGCATCACGTCTGGCAAAGCAAATAAGGTTACCAGGATGTAGGATGTATTAGCAGGAAGCTATTGGTGAAGGAGATAGAAAATTTAAATTCTATTTCCTCCCCTGGTGATCCTCACATCTTCTTTATATCTGTGTTTTTTTTCATCTCCCCTTAATTTTGCAATATCAATGAGATGAATATGAGATGTTATTGTGATTTGTTTTCTAAATCATTTCTTTGCATGCTACTGAAGACTTGACGTTCACATTTTTGGGTATCAGAGATCGCAAACACACCATGAATAAAAACTGCACCAGAGCCTGGAAAGACAATTTAAAAACAAATAAACAAACTCCCCCCCAGGCCTCTGGGGTACTTGATTTTATGAGCTACCTGTGACGGCAGAGCCCCAGGCGTGGGCAGTGCTGGTCTGTGCCTGCCCACCAAGGCTCAGGTCACTCTGCTGGGAACAGCCCTGTGCTCACCAGGCTGCCTTTCTTCCAAAGGTTGTTGATGTGACTCCCTGACCTGGGATGTGCTGGGCAGACCCTGTGCACTCCTGTGACCCTCTGAGCAGCCTGGCCACCACCCAGATTCCAATGAACCCCTCTGTGCCAGGAAGAGCCTCGGCCCCAACGCCCACAGCAGTTTCACCCACACCTCCAGCGTGGAGGAGCTGTTCCTCTCACTTCCAAAAACCATTCTTTCTGACACAAGTGAAGGTTCATAGCCAAGCTCAGGATTTTAACTTGACACTGGAGCTATTTTGACATCCACCTTTAACGGGGTTCTCCTGGCAGCCTCATTAACAACCAGCAGTTAAACTTCTTTTTAACATTTTCCCCCTCTGCATCTGGGACCTGTAACCTGGGGGATCTCACACCTTACACGACTCATCCTCTCCTAATCTACTGCACTTTATGATAGTATATTAATGTGTTTCAATTTATACCTTTAAACCCGTTTGGAACCACCAGACACCTGGTGGTTGTTTCCAGCTTCTCCCAGGTTGGGTGTTGAATCTCCCACATAAGTGTAAATGGGACCTGCTCCAGCTTTTAGCAGCTATCTCCTCCTTTGTGTGGCAGCTTCTGAAAGCAAAACAGCCTCTGGTGGTGGGTACAACACCCAGCAACAGTGAGCTGAGCTTTCCTATGAAAGCACAAGGTAGTGCTTTAAAAGTTACCTGAAAGAAAGCGAATATGATCTTTTTATCACACAGAGGTTACAACATCAAAGAATGCCAGAAAGCCTTTCAGGAGTCTACTCTGTTTGGCCTTTTAGTAGCGTGAGACCAAACAGTTCAGTGGCTGCTGCCCACGGCTGGCTTTTTTTGTGTCATTCAGAGAGGGGAAGTGGTGAAGTGGAAACCTTTCCTGTACTAGGTACAGAGCAGACCCCAGCAGGCGTCCCAAAAGCCTTCCAGCATCCTGGCCACATCTCCCTGGAGCCTCCAGACAGAAGGTCTGTGAACCAAGCAGAATTGCTCATGCACCTCATCTCCTGGTGAGTGCCAGGACGCTGCTGAACAGCTCCAGGAGCAGGGCTATTGACTGAGCATCTCAGCTCCGACAGCGCTCTGCCAGTTGTCAGGGATACACAGGGAAGCTCAGAAATAGCAACTCCAAGCACTAAAAAGCCCTGAAACAAGACCAGAAAAAAAGAAAAAAAAATAACAACCCCCCCCCAAAATCAAAACCCACCCACAGCAGACAAATAACTGGAAATGATAACACAGACTGGGGATCCTGATGGATCATTTTAATGATTCTTTTAGCAATGCCTGCTGCCAGCAATACTGTGCATAGGAAGGGCTGCAATTAACTGGAACAGAGGTGCTTTGAATGCAATATGCTGCAACCACATTCATCTGAGATAGAGACTTTTTTCTTTTTTTTTTGGAGTTTTACCCCTAAGGGATTAGACACTGAGCCTGGGCTATCAGGGTTTTGAAAAAATACCCAAGCTGAAGTGGAAAAGGTGGAATTTCAGTGTAGCAACTTCTGCCCAAAGAAAGGAGTCTACAAGGAAAATACATCCACCAAAACTGTAAAGTGACCCAAACACACCTTGCAGAGAGCTTGCCAGGGTCTGACCCCAGCTGGTCACCACTGGTGGCAGCAGCATGTTTAGAAATGTGCTGTGTCCAAGGTTAACAGCATGGTAGGATTTGTTATTAACCTGGTACTTGTTCTAGATTTCGACTTGCAGAGGGTGGGCAACAGAGGCCACAACATTTCTCACTGGATACTTGAGCACAGGGATTTGTCAAAACTTGAATGAAGCTAGCCAATCTCATGACTATGAGCTGACTTCAAAACTGTTATTAGAATTATTATCAAAATTATTGTCAGAAACTCTGTTATTACAGTATCTCTGTCCTCAAATATCAGCTTTTCTGTTCAGAAAGACTGGCAGTTAATGAGCTTCTCATATGGCTCTCTCATGTAATAGCAACATTCGAATCACAGGATCACTAGAAATGGGCATCTCTCTTTTCAGCCATCCCAACTCCAGATCAGATGTAAGCCCTCAAGGAAGCAGGAGAGAAATAAGGAAACTGAATTACCTGCTTCTGACAGTCATGAAAGGGGATGGCAGTGAGCTGGCATGAGCTACAGATAAATTTCATTTAAAAAAATAGATGTGATTAATATCTTGGATAATGTATTTCGATTCCGACTATAGCCACTCTGCCAAAACAGAGGAGGGTTGTGATTAAGGCTGCAGCTTGGAAGACCTGGATTTCTTTAGCATTTTCCCAAACCCTCCCCAAGTGACCTTTAGCAGGTCATTTAATTTTTCTGTGCGTCAAAAAAATTGAAAATAACACTTCAAAATGAAATTAAAACTCTTTCTTATCTAACAGTGATACCATGTGAAATGGAAATCCATTTGTTGGCTGAAGCACTCGGCCACTGGGGTGAGAGAGGCTGCAGAGCTCCTATCTCCAGCCCCCTTCCCTCTGGCACAGAGCTGGTGTCCATCTGCACCTCCCAGAACAGGAACCAGCTCCGACCCCACTCCCATCAACACTTTCCAGGCTTTATGCCCCAGAGATTCCAGGTCATCTCACAAAGAGCACTTAAAAGGAGACCTGAGGAATAATAAGCCTTCTAACTTTTGGCTGAGGCAATTTCTGTAAAACCATGAAATTACATTTGGCTTTTCTTGAGCAGGGAGAGAGGAGCAATAGTTCAAAGTCTGGGTGGTCACACAGCAACTGGTGCTGCAGAGAGGTAAATATGCCAGCAGTAAATTGATGCTGCTTCCAGGTGGTTTCTGCCACTTACTGACAAAAGGAGTGAATGCTGAGACAGAAAAACCTCAAAATCTCAAGGCAGAGAAGGGAAAGTAAACAAGAATCTCAGAAACATTTTTTTTTCAAAAGTAAAAAACAACCTTCTTTGGGCTTGTGCAAAGCAAATTCCTCCTACAGCATGTAACTTCTTGGTGATTACCCAAAGGCCAGGCTTTAGGATAAAAAAAATATCCTAGTTATGTCCATTGCACTCTTATAATCCACAAAACCTTTGCTGTCAAATGCTGCCAGAGCAATTTAATAAACAGGGAGAATGCCTTAATGTATTCTGAAACCTGAAAACCACCCATCATTAGCCCCACATGCTGTTTTCCTACTTTCTCTGCTTTAAGCCATTTAGCTGCTACAGCTGGTATTTTTTTTGTAAGCCTGACTTCTGTTTTTATCAGTCTGATTTGTTTTCTGGTATATCACACTTGATTAGAAAGAGGAAGAAAAACCTTTCACAATTCAGGTAAAACTGCCTTCTTCTTTAAGCTCTGTCAGGCTGGAAGCTTTAAAAAGATCATCAGGAGGATCAGTGTAGGTGAATAAATATTCATAATATTGCTCATTATTTATACTTGGTCTCATTTTTGCAGATAAGCTTGAAATTCCACACTCATGACACCACTGCTGTAGCCAGACCTTTTTATTCTCAGGAATGTGAGGTTTTTTTAAACCTATCAGTGCAGCAACTAAAAAAATAAAATCAATGTAATATATTCAAACCATTTTGTCTAATCCTATATGTATACATGTGGCATGTACAACACTAAGATCCTGGATTTTAAAATTACTGGCAGTCAGGAGCACAACACAAGTCTGTACTGTGTTGACTCCTTATGGTCTGGATAAAATAAACTCATCTGGTGTCATTTGTTATTCATTGCTGAGAATTATTTTAAGAAAATAGCTTGGCTAAGTCCCTGCTGGCCACATATCATATGTGCCTTATGAATAGAAGGGAATATCCAAAGAGTGAAGGAACAGGTTATAGCCACAAAAGCAGCTGATTTAATTAAATTTGGCAGAAGGAAAGGTTAGTGGGAAACAGTCAAATAACAGAGAGGAGATTAATGTGAGATGCTCCCTATTGTATTTCTCTTAAGAGCTCTTTCACCCAGCGTGGGCAGGGTCATGTTGTGTCGATTTGCTGAGGGAGAATGTGATTGACGACCTCTGGAAAATAAATTCAGTTTGGTTGTGAAGTTAGAAATAGTAAAGGGGGATTTTGTCAAAACCAGCTCTGCCTGCAAAGGCTTCGGTTCCCTGACTTGGATAAGAGCTACATGAAAACAGGTGCAATGAAAAAGATCCCCAATGCTGTGGGAAAATTAACTGAAAGCTTATCCTGTGAGTAAAGGGGTTTTTTTTCTGGCTGGAAATTCAGACACATGACAAGAAACAAAGGCATTTGAACATGAGCAATATTTGATATTTCTAATTTTGTTTATATTAAAAATGTTAAAGATGTAACACACAGAAAACAAAGACATGCAGTTGGTTCAATACTTGACTGTTGTACTATGCCTTGGTGTAGAACAAGGGCAACAACTCAGACTGAATCTGATGGAAAAAACACTTAGGTCCAGAGCAAAATAAAGTAATAAAGTTTGAGACAACTTTTCAAGTGCTACACAGCTACAATTACTTCAATGGTACAAATCACTCACGGAGCAAGATCTAGGATTAATGGAGGATAAAAAGTGCTATACTTTTCTGAAGGAGGCATCTCGCTTTTTTTACAAGCTAATGATCCTGACGTTTATATCTAGTTGTATTAGACAAATAGAAAGATTTTTTATTAAACACAGTATTAATGGATTTGATTGAAGTCACGAGTGGCTAATTATGTGTACTCTTACAAAAGAAAGGTCACCAAAATGAAGAACTATTTGCAGAGAGCTGTCTTCACAGCACAGGGCTTCCCATGGAGCTTCCCTGGTGGTTGTCAGCACTCACTGCTCCCTGGGGTACAGCATTCAGGGAAGGAGAAACTGATCCCAGGAAAATATTGACTGCTGTATTGACCCACCACGGGTTTGCAGCAGGAAGTGGCTGCAGGGCATTTGGGCAAACTTAGTTTTGGGTTCAGTTATGCCCAAAGAGCCAGCAGAGAAACAGCACAGTGAGGTCTGAAGCCCAACCTCAGGTGACTCAGAGGCTTTGGAGATGCCTTTTGAAGGTGCTGTGGCCCAGCTGCAGGGGGGCTTCACCACGCTCCAGGTACCTCTGCTTTGGAGAATCACTACACCTCACTGCCTGCTCACAGGGCTCCAGACAAGAGATAAAACCGGGCAAGTGAGGAACAGGAACAAATGACTTCATGATAAACTGAAAAACTGCTGATAAAAGAAATGATTGAGATGCCAGGCTGGCAGAGTGCCACTGAGAGAGCTGCTGTGATGAGCAGGGACGTTTTCCTCCCCATACTGAGCCTGTCAGCCTTAATCAGATCTGCCTTAGCAGAGTCTCTGCACATCCAGGTGAGACTCCAAAGAGAGCAGTCACTGCCATCCGGAGGAAAACTGCTCCATGTCAGCTGCAGGAGAAGGTCTGGTCAGAGCAGAGCTCCAGAAAAAGGAGATTGATAGATGGAGTGTGAAATTAAATGCCCTGTTTATTAATTTGAAAGAGAAGGGAGCAGACCAAGAAAGATTTTTGATAATCCTAAATTGTCCCAGCTGCACAGAGAGACCTTTGGAAGGGTACCTTGGGCCCTTTCTGGTGACTGTGCATGACAAGAGGATGGAGCAGCCGCCACAAGCCACTGCAATAATTGAAGGAAGAATTTAATTTTCCCAGATCAGGGCCTTAATCAAGCAGCATTTAATTTCTATGCTTTTTGTCATCTAAGGGATGTGCAGGGACACTTTGCAAAGTGTCAAAGGCCTTTAGGTGACCGGGAGCAGGTTCCATTGTAGCAGGGGAAATTTTATAAAGGAATTGGCATCATAGAGACCCCCTTGACAACCTCCCAGCCTCCTGTAATATGGAATTAACTTCACATTGCCACGAGGTATGAAAGAAGAACTTGCCAACCACCTTTATGTGATGAAATGCAATTCTTGCACTTACAAAATTGGAGGAATGTAGCAGTTTCTTGGCTATTAGCTGCAAGAGGGAATTTCAGCACTTCAGCCCTCTCCAATTCTGGCTACGCTTCCTCTTAAAAAACATTCATGTAGGGAAGTGTTGAATTTCATACAAGAAGCAAAATGATCCTGAATTTAGTAAGCTACATTATCAAATACTCAAAAGTAACAGACTGAAATGAAAAATTGCAAAGCATAATTCTGCCAAGATAATTAATCCTTGTTAACCCATGACCTGATCATATATGATGCTGCTCTGACGAGCTTACTGAAATCCTATAAATAATGCCAGCATATTTTATTTTCTTTGTAGGCATAAATATTGACAAATTCATACTCATTAAACTTCTGCAAGCTGAGAATTATTCCTGTTTCTCAAATGGGGAACAGGCAGAGGAATTAAGGCTCTTTTTTTTAGAGGGTTTCTTCCATTTGGAGCATCCAGTTGGAGATGCTGAATGCAGATTTAAGTCTTCTTTATGCACAGAAGCAAAACTGTATTGATTAAATCCACCCTCACAATGTTACTTCCTTTCACCCCACCCTCAGCTCAGACCTGTTCCTATGTGCAAGACAGTCCTTTTGCTGAGTTGCATCAGTTGTGTGAGCAGAATTATTCCAAAAGGGAACTTTTTGCCCCTGTAAATAAACTGTAAGTTCTGGGCAGCAATTCGCTTCATGCTCAGTGACAGAACCAGTCCAAAAATGTAACTGCAGACTGAGGATATAGGTACATAAAAAAACTGTTGTGAGACAAGCTGGGGTGTGGATTTACAGTCCCTCCACAGGATCTGCTCCATGCCTCCCATCACCTGCCATAAACCTGGGCTGTCTTATCCCACTTCACGGTACCATGTGTGAGTTGGAATTTATTCCAGCTATGGTTAGTTCCAAACAATAGTCCTTATTCCAGTATTGATAATTTCTGGCAATTACAAAGGAAAAGGGACACTGTGGGATAAAGAATTCCCTCAAAACAAACTATTTTTGCCTTGGCTGCGATGTGGAATTCAAATGAAAACATCTCATCTGTGGTCCATGCTCTAAAATCTCAGCTGCCTGTACACCCCAAGGGCAACGTCCCCAAAACTGCCCTGGCATCTTCTTCAGAATCCAATTAACATCTTATCCCTGTAGCAGATGTAGAAAGACCTGATGAGATTCTAAGTTTAATACTCTCCAAAATACTGGTGAGACGTGTACTTTTGGAAAAGCAAATTAGTATTTCTCCTACTCCTACAGGAGTTAAGTTTCTGTGGAGCTGCTGACCTCAGGTTCAGGTGTATGAACTTACACTAAGTAAATGTATGTGTGTTGCTGCATTTCCTCCACTTCTCAGACAAAACCACGCTGTGAGAGTAGAAGAACCAGAAGCTGAGGTACTTTACTGCAAGAAAGAATCAGGGCTGTAACATCAGGCTCCATGTGGACGTGGTGAGACCATCCTCTTCAGGCAGAATGCAAAGGGATTGAGGACTCTGCTCCTTGGGTCTCTCCCAAAAGAAGCTGGAGGCTCTGATAAGTATGTGTCAAGAATTTCGTGAGATGGATTAACTCCCTGTGGGGAGTAAGGTGAGACCATGAAATGTATTTAATTTTATCATGAGTTGAACTCACATTTGTGTCCCAGAGTGAAAAAGTTTTATCTCACCCCATTAATGGCAGTGTTTACCTCTCTCTCTTGGTTAATGGGAGCAGTATGGATTTTTTTTTTTTTCCTCATAGGAAATGTCAGAACAGTCCAGATTTAGAGATGTATTATCTGACAGCAGAAACAAAGTGCTATCTCACACCAGCTGTAACAGGTCCTTACTTTGAGTCATTAAGCTCTCTAACTAAGCCATTAGCCCACGGAATCACTGATGGGAGCCTTTCCCATAGAAAACACAACACACACCACAGAGATCCCATTTTCACCACTCTGTTTGGAGCAGAAAACACCATCCTGGGCTGTCACCTTCTTTGGTCTAAGCTTTAGAAAGTGCATGTCTGGGGGACGGGAATTATCCCAGACATTCTGCATTGCCTGTGGAGAGATGCCATGAGCTGGGCTCCTGGCATGCTGAGAAGGCACAGAAGGATAAGATGGATGCAGGAGCATCTCTTCAGGCACTTTTCCCCCTGTTCTCCCATGTGCACCTTGGCATGTGGGGCAGGCTGAGCACAGTGGACACACAGGGAATTCCTGCTCTAAGAAACCTTCCTCTCTCTCTCCTGGAAAGCTGCCAGCAGGGCTGTGGCCACACTCCAAGGGCAGCAGGAGGTGTGGATGTGGGGTTTTATGGGTAAGCTCCTGGGGTGGCAGGTGGGGTACATGTGTTTGATGTTGTTTTCCAGATCCCTTTCCAAGGGGAAGGGAATGTTCAGCCCCATACCCAGGGGCTGGGTGTGCAGCAGGACTGAGCCTCGGGATTTTTACAAAATGGGAGAAAAGCAAACAAACACCATCAACAGATGGAAACCCTCAGATGGAAGGGGACATACTGGTTATTTATTTAAAGAGCTGTTAAGTCTTAATGGAAATTTTTGAGAACCATTCCATTTAGAACTAGCAGAGGTTTATTTAGCCTATATTTTCTGTTTGTTTTCAGTCATTTTTCATGTTAAAGAACATTTGCTACCAGTACTCATCTCCAGCATCTTTAGTTGTGTATTCCCCAGCATTACCCTGGTTGCTACGGAGACAAATGAGACGCCACAAACAACACAAAGCTCTTCTGGTGCAGGACCAGTGCTCCAAGGAAAGAAATAACCCTGGAAAACATGATACCTACCAGCCCTTGCACACAAGCATGGAAAATGGGGGACATCTATGGGACAATCAATGTGCTGGACCCTAAGTCTAAACAAAATATTTCCCCAGAGCTGCTTCCCTGTTGCCTGCTGCTTTTCAAGCTGCACAAAAAGCCATAATCCATATTCCTCTAGACTTGATGCCAAAGAACATTTTCTATCTGGATTTGAATAATGTGAATATATTAATTAAAGTTGATAATGGCTGATAATGATTTCCATCAGCAGTGGAATGTTGCTATATTTATCATTATTTATGAGATCACTGTACCTCGCTGTAATTTATACAGAGAAGACTTGAAGTAATGTGACTTGACATCTCAACAACTTTTCTGATCACACCTTTAAAGCCACAGAATGTTGTTTTCTCAGAAAACCAGATCATTTTGCAGTATGGAAAGGAAAGTAAAGAGAGGAGATCAAGCCCCTCAGGTTTTGCTTTGATCAGCTCTCCCTTGAAGAGGAGTTGACTTTGAGACTGTCCACACCACTGGCAAAAATAAAGGGACAATTTAGCATTTGTATTTCTTATGGCCATTGCTTTGCCATAAGAATGCAGATGTGGTCTGCAGACAGAAGTAGGGCTTAAAGTAAAGAGAGAGGAGGGAGGGAGAACAGAAACTCTGTGTCTTGTCCCTTCTAAAATCCCCCGGGAACTGTCCCCAGCTTCCCTGGCCTGAGCAGCAATGTCCCAGGGGTTTGGGAATCCTCCCAGCTCCCCCTTGGACTCAGGGAGAGTCCTTAGGTGGTGCTGAGGGGCACTTCACAAGGGGAGCTTTGGCAGCAAGAAGAAAGTAGCATCTTGCAAAAGCCAGAGGAGGCAGCAGGAAGAAATCTGGAAGATGTTGGGCTGGATGGGTGGGCAAGGACTGGACCCTCCCTCAAGGGGGAAGAGAGGGGATGATCCCATTAAGGAAGCACCCAAATCCTCACACAGTGGTGGAGGTCTATAACTCTGTGGGGTGGAACTCAGGATTGCCTGGTTCTCAATCTGGAAGCAGGAGGCATTTTTCCTGCTGCTGCTGCTGCTGTGCCTGGGCTCAGTGGGGCTCCTGGTGGGGAGGAACCTTCCAGAAGAAAAATTAGAGAGTCAGACACTGAACATGAGGCACTCATAGTGCTTTCACAGTGCTTTCACAGTAGTATAACCTAAAACCAGCTAAACTCTATCTGACTTTAAAAGTTCTGTTTTATATCAGGTCACTGGCTATAGACATGTGAGTGAAAATTCTGAAAAAACCCACCAAAATATCAAAATAAGCATTTCCTATAAAACAGGTCTTAGTGATATAAAATTTATAAAGCATGGATTCATAAAATATGCAAACCAGATTCACTTTTCGCTGGCATGGCCAAAACTCAGAAACATCAGTAAGTGACAGACTGAGGTCAAAACAGTTCATAAAATTAGACAAGAAAAAAACCATCCAGGAACCACCTCATCTCTCAAAGCTGCTGGCATCACTGCTTTTGGTCTCAGCAGACTGAGGCACAAAGACAGAACAACAGGAATCTTCTTAAACATTTGTTGTTAAGGTAAATCTAAAATGATTGTCTAGCACAATGCTAATTACATTGTACAGCAATCAAAACAGAGACGCCGAGTCTAATGAATCCCTACTCTCACCTTTGGAACTGAACTGGAGTGTCTTGTTCACCTCCTTATTAGCCCATAAATATTCTAATTAGGAAGCAACTCCAGATGAATAGGATTAGCAATAAGGACATTTTAGACTAGGTACACAAGAGATACTCAAAACTCTCATGTCTTATCTAAGGCTCTCCTGACATTTATAATCATGTAGAAACGCTAAATTTACATAGCTCTGCCTAATTAGACATGGTTGCAATTATGTTTGTGGGCTTCCTTTTTTTCCTGCCCAAGTATAACTTACACTGTCAACACAGGAAGCAGGAACTGAATAGAAGCTCAGCAAGAAATAAAAGTGTTTTCTGCTATTTATTTTTTCCTGGTTTCAATTTGAAATTCATATTCCTAAGCATTTTTTTTTTTTTTCAGATTCCAAGCAAGAACCGGCTGTTATGGATTCAAGTCCAGATTGCTGCTGCTTTAGATGTAAAAAATGTGCTTTTCTTACATCATCAGCATCTCAAAAGCAGGCACTAAACCAGGGCAAATTCTGTAAAAGGTGACATGTTCTGCCTGCAGCAGGTGGGTTGTTCATGCTCTCGGTGAGAGCAAGAAACAAAGAAACTTGTTTTCTTTGAGGAGTGTAAAGTCCCTGAAATTCTCACCCTGCTTATGAATTTTACTAACTGCCCTGGTCTTTTTGATTTCAGTCCCTCTCCCCAGCCTGAAGTTGACATTTCTACAAGAAACCTGCGTTTATCTTCCTTGGCCTTCAGAAAGCTGGTGGGAAGCAGGTGATCCATCACGTTGTATTTCTCTGCAGCAAATGTTGGCATTATTGGGCAGGGATTTGATAAATGATGTGTACATTATAAAACTGAATTTCAATATATTGTCTTTGATGTCCATAATCACAGAGATAGAGTTCTTTCACCTCAGCTCAAATATAAATCAAAGTAAGTTATATGCACTCAATTCAATGTGCTTACAAATTCCTCTTTCAGAACTAAACCGTAATCATGAGAGCTCACCTGTGTCAGCAGACCCACCTGCACAGAGCTCAGGCTACATACAAACACTCAGGACTGGGATATTAGGGAATTCCCAGGGCAAACATCCACAAATCCTTTTTACTGACTGCTAGATGTCTAATTATCTCTACTCCTAAATACTTTGTTTATTAGAAAACCCTCATCTTATTTGTCTCCCGAATCATGTTCCAAGCTCCATGCCAGTGATCAGAGAATCATGAAATCATGGAACAGCCTGGGTTGGAAGAGACACTAAAGTTCATCTTGTTCCACCCACTGCCATGGGCATGGACATCTTCCACTATCCCAGGTTGCTCCAAGCCCCATCCAACCTGGCCTTGGACACTTCCAGGGACACTTCCAGGGACTTCCACACAGCTTCTCTGGGCAACCTGTGCCAGGGCCTCACCACCCTCATAGTAAAGAACTTTTTCCTAATATTTAATCCCAACCTGCTCTCTTTCAGTTGGAAGCCATCAAATGACTCATGCCAGCAGAGTCACAGAGCCCATGGAAGCCAGGCTGCTTGGTGGCAGAGGTCAGTGGCTCCAGGCAGAGCAGGACTAAAGAAAATTCTCTTGATAAATACTCCCAAGGAATGAGAAAACAACCAAAGAACAGGATGAAAACCTCCTGTTTCCAGCTTCACTGCCTGGAACGTGGGAGAGGTGGAAAAACAACAGTTCTGCTCCAGCAGGTTTATAGAAGCCAAAATTAAACAATTAGGAAACCAAGTTCCCTCCTTCAACTGAAGCTAAGCAGATCACGCAGCAAACTGACCCTCGTGAGCTCTCCAGGCTGTTCCTGCACAGCCCACACTGGGAACATCCTGCAAGGCAGCCCAAAAGCCCAACTGCAGCCTCCAAGTGAATTCCACACTCCAGCTCCACGGAGCTGCAGAGTGGGGGTGTCACTGAATATCTGCTCCTCAAAAGGATGCACCCAGCGTGTTTTCTTTGGCCAGGACATCAGCCCCGTGGCTGCTTTCTTATCAAGCTTTCTGATCGGGGCTTGGATCCGATCTGAGAGCCTCTGATGACAGCCCAAGGAGCTGAAACAAAATCAATAACCATAGAAACCCCATCCCATCCCCTGCTCTGCTGTATTTAAGATCAATCAATATGCATAAACAACCAGTGCCAGGCACATCTGCACTAGTCGTGCACATAATCAACTTTGTCTTGTCTCAGCTTAATACAATTTTCCACCATATTAGCAGCCTTTATGATATCCTGTCTTTTCAAATAGACATGATTCGGAATCACTACATAGTTCAATTGGATTACTGGAGTCGCACACAGACCCATGCTCACACCCCCCCACATCTGCTCTCAGTGACAGCTCTCCTCACTCCACTGAGGTTGGGATTACAGCCATGTTCAAAGTGTTTGCAAGGAGGTGACATCCGAGGCCACAGCCAGCTTCCACCGATACCTCTGGCAGAAGACTCTGTGTGTGTACATATACTTAACAGACTGGGAAAAGAAATGAACAAACTTATCAAATGCCATGCTGAAGCATCCATTAAAAACTACACACACTTTTAATGACTTGGGTGAGGGTTGCTGTTGCATAAATTTATTTAACGTTAATGTCCCTAGTTTGCTGTAAATTTCACACTGTGAAATTACCAGGGCAGTTCTAATGGAGCTGAAGCCTCCAGCTGCACTCCATGATAAAGGAGGAAATAATTATGAATTCCTCTGGGAAGCCAAAGAAAGTCAAAGATCTCCTTCGAAACTGCTCCCAGCTGAGCTGTTCATCAGGCAGCTGAGGAGGTGCAGAGCCGCTCCCAGCGCTGGGGGAAGTGGGATGAGCAGGACGCTCCCGCTGACGATGGCGCTGCCATCAACTGACATTTAATTTGGAAGGATTGAAAGCTGGTGTCTGCAACAACTTCTGCCAAGAAACATTATGAACAGTCAAGACAGAGCATGGAAGTGGTTTAATGTTCCAAGTTCGGATGATACTGTGTAATTTTACATCTAATCACCTAGCGCGAGACATAACCGGCGCACGCAGCTCCAAGAGCTCGTGCCTGCAGCTCTGACAGATGCCTGGATCATCAGAGGATGCTGCACTATGTGTGCTGTTCCACCTACAATAGCATTCTCTATAACCCTTCAAATCCAGAGCTAACAGCCTTTGCAAGAGTTTACAAGAGTGGAAAAAGGAAACTCCTCTCTTCCACCCCCCTTAATCTTCTATCCCACAAATGTCTTTTCCTTTCATTTCTGTTTTTCCCTGTTTCTTTTTGCTTCCTCCAGACCACCATGGGCTGCCCTGGCCAACAGAGCTCTCCCTGCAGCAGGAGAGCCCACCTGGACAGTGAGCAGCTGGGGCACACCTGGAGACCCCAGCCCCTGCCTCCTCCCCAGCACCACGCTCCTTGCCTGGCCGTCAGCATCCTCCCTTCTGTCAGCTTGGAATTCAGGCCCAGTCACGAGCAAACCAATCATGGCTCACCTCTGAGTGCATCTCTGAAATGATGAAACAACTCATTCCTGGTAAAGGAATCAGAGAAATGTGAGAAACAAAGCCACCTGATGGGGCAGACAGGCAGTATTTATTCAGTTGCTCCTGGTGTGTCACTCATAATAATGTCTTGCAGTGTACTTCAGGCTTGTTTCCCAAGAACAAATATAATCCTTATTTATAATGCAACAAAGGATAAAGCAGGTTTCCTGATTCTGATAAGCGACTCTCTGATTACTTCTTCAATAAAAACCGCCACATCTTTCAGATTATTCTTTCATGTTTTATTCTGGTTTGGAACAGAGACAGCACAGATGAGCATCTCTGCACCTTGAGTCACTTGGTTTATTTTCTCATTTATAGAACCTGGGGACCTGCTAGAGAGCACTTCAGTGGCGCTTAAGGACTTTTGGACTTCTGGACTGGACTTGCAGCAGCGATTAACCAATGCCTGGCTCTGGCGAGCCACACCCTTTATCAGGTAATTGATCTGTGAGATGATAACGCGGGCGGAGGGGGTGAGGCGTTATCGCCTCAGATCGTGACAAAGGGCTCTCCTGGAATAGCAACCACCAGCCCTTCCCTACAAACAGCAACCCAAGATGCTGCTGGGAAGCCTGTCAGCAGAACGCCTGCTCAGTGCATCAGCACGCTCCAGACATTGGCTTGATGCACCAAAGTGGGGTGAAAAACGTGAAATGCCATGTGATCACCTCTTTGGACTTTCTGCTTGCATTCTAATTTCTCTGCAAAATATGTGCCATATTATTTACTGCGTCTTCTTTTAAGGTAGCTGTCACCATACGACTTAGAAACTCCAAACAGACTAAGAATGGGATTTTCTGTGTCAAAATGTCCCATTGAAATTCAGACACCTCCTTCTCACAGTCTGTGCAACACTGCGAAGCAAACAGGGCCCGGACCTTATTGGGAAAAAATCCCCAAACAAATGTTGTGTTTATGTAATGTTGTATTTATTTAGGGCCACTTCAATCAGATACAGCTGGTTAGACTTGAAAATAACTGCATGTGAAAACGCAAACAATAATTTATGTAACTTTAAAAGAGTTTTTGCAAGATGTTTTGATGCATTTTCCTTGAACGCTCCCCTGCACATCTGGATATGAAGTCTGTAATTTAGATTTCCTTATTTCCTATGGAAGTTGTATGGAAAGGACTGTGCCTGTGCCCCTCTCTGAACTGCCCTGGCACAGCATCTGGGGTTAGCAGAGTAACAAAAAATCCATTTCTCAGATGTGTCAGTCAGCCTTTGAAGATGCTGATACTGCAGGCAATGGTCACTCCGAGTTACATTAACAGCTCTTCCTGCAAACACTGGAATTAGTTTTCAGAAGAACATCCCTAAATACCCATTTTGATATGGTTGGATGACAGTAGTGGCAGAGACCATATAGAGAGCTGAAGGGGCCTGAGGATGAAAACTGGTGGAGAATATTATGACAAAGTGGTTTTTCATCACAAGACGCTAAGAGTGAAACTGCTTCCAAGGATGGGCACTTGAAAGCTCTCCCTCACTTGGAATTTATTTTTACATTGCAAAAGAGTTCTTTTTAAAATGGTTTTAATGGTCTGAGCTAGCTTTGACAAAAATTGATCCTCTAAAATGTCAAACATCATTTTAAAAGACCACTATCAATGTAACATTTTTGCAGACATTAAAACAAAAATACTGAATCTCTCCAGATTTTTTTTTCTGACTGGTAATTACAATTAAAAAAATTCAGTATTTTATCCCAATCTGGGGGTGGGGAAAATGTGGGGTGTTTCCTGCTTAATCAGGATAATTTACATAAATGAATGCTGATGCTTCAATTTCTGATCTGATGGATAAAGCTGAGAAGTTCTCCTGCTTTCTGCTTTAGTGGTTTTCAGAGATGTGACCATGGCCAAAGGAGCTGGGGGTGGGCTGCCTGTCCAAAGAACCACCCAGTGTCCTGCAGGTTTCCCTGCAGGCTCTTTTTCTGAGGAATTTTGCTCAGCTGCTTTGCCAAGAGCTGATACCCTGGAGCCATGAAGGCACCCAGTGCCACTCCAGCTCTCACCGGTGGAAGCTGCTCTGCTGCTCATCTGCAGGGCAGATTTCCTGGTAGTGCAGAGCACTGGTAACGCTTATGGATTGTCTCTTTATGCTCAAATATGCTTCTCTCAAACCACATCTAGCTGCTGATTTACCAGCAAATACTGTTCATTACCTTCTCTGTCAAACATTGTCTTCTGATATCAAACATACAGGGGGAGGGAACTGCACATAATGCACAAATCTAGTAATGCATTTCCCATCACACTCCTCTGCATTGCCATGGCCACAAAAAGATGGAATCAGCCAAGATGAAAGCATTTTCAGGGCTGAAGTTTAATGGCTAAAATAATTGCAGAAACATACACATCTCCAAAACAAACCACTTCCAGAATGAATAATGTGTGGATTATCCTCTCATCTACTACTTCACGTCAGCACAGGCTCTTCTGTGAGCAAAACACACACAATGTAGGGTAGGGTATTTCAATCACAGCAGATCTCTGTGGCTGGGCCAGCTCTACTCTACTGCAACCAAACCACAGGGTTTGCCCTGAGTTCAAGAGACAGGGATGCTGCTCTTCTGATCACTCCGAAATTCACCTTCAGAAGGTGACCACAATGCCTCCTACGCAGGCATTTTATTTGGCATGTTCCTGCTTGGATGGCAGCAAACCCTCCCTGTAGAACAGAAGATACCTGGCAGAAAAGCTTCCCAGTTCTACAAGAGCCACTTGCTGTTGACTTTCAAATCCTGATTCCCATCCTCAGGCAGCAGGAATCAGTCTGACCTGTTTACCTCTCTTTGGGCATCTACCCAAACCTTTAACCAATATAACAAGATTCTTCCCCATAAACTGATGGGGTGAATTCCATGTTGGTATGCATATGAAACTACAATTTATTAATTTTTCAGACAGATGTATAAATAAGACTGGAAAGAGCAATTTATTGAACAACTGGATAACATGAGTCACTGCATTTTTATGCAATTAGTTCCCTTTCTCAATTTGAGCCATCAGATTTAAGGTCACTCAGTATGTGACCTGTTTACTTAACTGAAAACCACATTTATTTTTCTAGAAAGGCATTTGGAACAGAAAGCATTTTAAGTGCAAAAAATGAATAGTGTGAATAAAACATGATTGTACTGACATGTACTCTATTTAATGAGGATTTCTTACACAAAGTCCTCAGAATTTTTTAAAAACTGGAATAACAGAACAACAACGAAAGGAAAATATTTAGCCTAAAAATTGGAAGAAAAATGGTGAGGTTACCATGACAAAAGAACAAACTGCCTCACTGTTTCAGCTCTGCTACTACAAGCTCCTAGATGATTTAATGTGCAGTTCTGGGAAGAATAGCACACAGCTCCATCCTGCCTGCACGTGGCACCTCTCTGGCCTTATCCACGAGCCCTTTCTCAGCCTGCAGTGAATGGAGAATATCCCAAACCTCACTACCTGATGTTGTGATTATTTATAGCCAGCCTAGCGACACTTGCAAGTGTCTAATAAGAACAGCCCTCCCCTTCAAAGAGCCACCTTCTGCCACCTTTCTGGATACTAATTAGTACAGAGCTCAAGGAAATAGACAGTATTCATGCTGCAGAACAGCAAACGCCCACATTGTGGTCCCTGTGCACACATTTCTGTATTTTTGGAAGTATTACATCCTCTGCAAATACAAACTCTATGATCCAGAGTTCCAGATGAGATGTACTATAAAAACACTAGATACATCACAATTTAAGTTATACTTTACAAAGCATGTAACAGCCTCTCTACTGTTTACACTGAGACCTTTCTATTTTGAGAATATTTCAGAATAGAAGACTCTGTATCTGGCCTTCTGACAGTCACAGTCCTTTGCATTCAAGCTGCCTTCTTCTCATGCTCGGTTAAGGAAAGTCACTGATGCAGGGTGAAACATCCCATAAACTCACTCATGCTCTGGCAAATGTGTTGAAGATAATATTAAAAAATGGAGCCAAAGATGCTCATAGGAATGAATTCTGCTATTAAAAAAGTAGTACTAGGTCTAGAAAGAAGGAGTTAACAAAGCCTCTCTTTAAAATGCTAATAACAGACAATGGTCTGTGGATAAGTTAATTAGTGGAGCCAGCTTGTGTTTAATTATTTCACTTGACCTGGTGCAGATTTAGACAATAATCCCTTTAGAGAGGGGAAGGGGCTGTTGGAAAGTATGTGATGTGCCAAAAGAAAAAGTTTAAATCTGCCTGAGCTGAGCAGGTAGTCTTCTATCTAAAATTGGAATGATACACTCTTCTCCACTGTAAGACAAGCTCAAATAGAAAAAGAAATGCAGGTCTGAACCAGAGAGATTATGCTAAGGACCTGGTGAGCTTTCCACTCCGATACTTAACTTTTTTTTCCTCCTCCCTATTCAGCTGGGATTTTACTACTGAATAATGTATAAACCAACCCACTGTAGTCAGAGGTGGGATTTCATGAGCAACTTGAAACAAGTGCAACCAGACTGTACCAGAACTCTCTGTACATATTAAAATGTGTGAAGAAAGAAAAGGATCTATAGACTATTAGTATATGTGGAATTTTTTTATAGGAGAGGTTCTGAAGATTTCCATATTTAAAGGAAGGGAATGGATTAGGTGGGGTATCAGTCCTATTCTTGCTCAGACTCTATGATCGGATCCAATTAAACTCAAAGCTTTGTTTTATCTGAATAGTTCAACCCCAAATCATGCAGCTTTTCAATTTGGTAACATCTCTTCAATAGCTCACCCAAATATGAATAAAAAGTCATTACAGTTCCACATGTGAGTCAGTACAACCTCCTCCAGAGGCTCCAGCATCTAAACGCTGGCGATACCAAAGGAAAGCCAGGTGTATAAAGAGAATCTAAGCCAAATGGGAGAAAGAAATAAAAAATCAAATAGGGAGCTACTCTGGAAGGCAATAAGTAGTGTTGATGCACTGGTGTAATTTCCCCCACAGAGTGGGAGAAATTCTCCATTTCAGCCAGAGGGCAGGACTCCCTCTTGGTGGCATCAGCTCCCTGGGAGATGTAAATTGGCTGCAGGTTTCCATTCCCAGCCCAGCTCTGAGGCTGGAGCATCCTCCTGTGCACACCTTCAGGAAGGACACACAGTGCACTGGGACCTGAGCTGAAAAACTGCACGGAACAAGCAGAACCACAGAACCAACAAAACCAGCCCTATTGCTCTGTTTGATCCTCTTTATTACAAACGTGATCTGATGGGGAATGAAAGGCCTTAGGACAGGACAGGACAGGACCAAGAGGAGGGCAAGCCAGGCTGAGCTCACACAAACTCACAGCCAAACTGTGCCAACATATTCTCAGTTTGTTCAGCCAGATGATCTCCAGCCCATTACACTTGTGTCCTGATCATCCTCCTGGTGTACCTTTTTGGCAGATAAATACCATGGCTGTGTTGCTGCCTGCTCATAGGACTCCCACAGGTTTCAAGCTATATACCAGCCTCTTTCTTTGGAAAGCTCTTTCATTCTTTAAAAGTGTCTCCTATCATATCCACCTTTTTTTTTTTTCCTACTCATGCTATTTTCTTCCAAGGCCACAGCTCAGAGCCCTTCCTCTATCAGTTTTACTAGACTATCTAGCTATCAGGCTTTTTTAAAGGAAAAGTAATCAAAAAACCTTTTCCATACACAGGAGCTCTAAAACTGCTTGTCAGCTTCTCGTTTAGAGAGTAGCAGCAATCATGAAGAAGACCAAAAGGTACAGAATATTCCAGAAACATCCACCAGAAAGACACACAGGCACTGCAATTTGAGGAGCTCAGACAGGGAGACATATTCCTTCTGGGGAATGTGACAAGGCTTCAGAACCACTGTCACTGTCACTGTTGAGTTCAGGGATGGCGAAAAATAGCTACATAAACTTCAGATGAAAAAAAAATACTTATTAAGAAAATTTTGCTTTTTATATATCCAGGGTCACTAGAGCAGGGCACAATTATTGGTTCCTGGGTGAACACTTCTTTAGCATCATTGGTTAGTTACAACAATGCTTGAGAATAACAAGTTGGAATAACAAGATGTAAAAACACTACCAGTAAAATATAATTTACAAAAAAAGATAAGATGGTTTACATAAACTTCTCCTGGTTCTCAGCTCCGTTTGTGAGAAAGCAACTTCTTCTCACAAACAGGGCCGGGAGCTGGAAAATTTCTCTCTGAACAAACTTGTCAGCGTCCACATGGCATTATTCCCTTCTTAATTAAAACAAATGGTGTGATTTCTATGACAAGGATTTGCTCACATCTTTCCCACCCCACAACAAAAGGCTGTGAGGGATCCCTTAAGCAGTGCTGGACCAACAGTGCTCACAGCAGATTTGAGCCCTCCCCCTCTGCTAACTTCTGGGATCTCAAATTACAGCAAGTGGCCTTCCACTGAGTGCACAACACACTTCCAAAGGCACTGAACAGGATTAATAAAATGAATCTTCTTCACTGATGAGTGGTACTGCTCCTCACCACAATTTGCTGAAAAAGGTCATTCTTGTCTGTAATGAGAAAATGAAATGCACTGGAATGATGGAGCAAACTCACATCAGTCCTATGTACAACACAGAAACATACACCAGAATCCAGCATAAATCTGCTGGCTAAATTCAGCTTATGGCTAATCAGCTCTTCCTTTGACAGGATATGCTGCTGTGGAAATGGGATAATTTTATAACTGAATAATTTAACCAGTTTTATCTTTAAGTAATGATTTCAGGCATATTAATACATAAAGCTTCAGTATTTACATTTTCGTTACATGGCCCTGAAAAATTACAAGGTATCAGGGACAATGTAGTATTCAGTGATAAACGACGTGCGTAGAGTGGATTTCATCCCTCAGAGTGACTCTGTGCTCCACAAATCCCTGGGATGGCACGTGGCTGCCAGGCAGACAGCGAGGGCAGAGCCTGTGCTGTGACAGCAAACTGCTCCTCAGTGGCAGAGGGGAACTGTTTCCCCATGTGTCAGAAACACACCAGTGCCAAGGCTGGGAGGGACACGTAAAACATAGTCTGACAGAGGATGCTGAAGTATTTTACCTGCTTATCCCTGCTAAGACTCTGGTAGTTTATGTCTGGCTTGAAGACATGTTCCACAAGGACTCCCAATCACAATTTGAATGCTGTGAGAGGTGGAAAAGCCACTTAACCCTGGAAATCTGTTGCAGTCCTTCATCATCTCAGCCACTGGAAAACACTTTGGGAGCCTGCAGGTCTGGAAGCTAAATACAGGGGCTTGTGGTCCAAATTCATAGAAATGGATGTGCCTCATTGGCAAAATAATTACTAATTCCTCACTCTGGTTCTCCTCCTGTGGGTTCAGCTGTGGAGGCATTTTTCTGCATGTGTTTTAATGCAGTGATGTGGGGAGTTCATCTTGAAAAGCAAGATACTCATGGCTCCACAGTCTAACAACTGTGTTTTAGTTCTTTGGAAAAAGTAATGAAAAGGACACGAAAACCAGAATCCCTCTCACTTTAAAGAACTCCTGTGATTGATAAAAATAGCAAAGAGGGTGGATGCTGGATTGTGCTTGTCAGAAGGTGACATGCTTGTAGCAATTCTGCATTGCTCCTCCCTGCTCCTCAGAGAAGGCTAATCTGACTGAGGAAAATGGGAACAGAAGCTCTCAGGACACAGCCAAGCCATATAGATGTCACTTTCCCTCATTCTTTGTATTCTGTCAGTACACACACACACGAATGACAGCTGCCCAGGTAAACTCATCAATCACTCGTATGGTGTGGGATTCTCCAGCCTCACACTGCAGCAGATGTTCTTCCAGCCCTGCTTGGAGGAGGAGAGGCAGCTCACACACATTGGGATGCAGTGAGGGGAATGATTAACATGAGCTGTGGTCATTCAGAATAAAGTTCCTTTTGCTGTATTCCAGGGATGGATGAAGGATTGAAAGCTGCTGGACTCCACCGTCAGAGGGAGGTTTCCTGGTACAGAAAGCCAGGTTCAGCCTGAGTTACCTCTTGGTTACACTTGGATGATTGTCTGGCTGGAAAAGACAAACCCAGACTGAACCCACCGTATTTGGATAATCTCAGACTGGTGGATGTCTATCCATGGGAATGTCTCACAGCAGTCTCAATGGCTAAAGTCATTCCTGTACCAGGGCAATGCCTTGTTAACTCCCAGCCAGCATTTGAATGAACAAGGAGGTTTTGAAAAGCTATGGCAATGACTTGGAGATAAATGTACCCAAAATAATTACTGCAGATGGTAAAAACTATCCCTGCTCAGTGTTTGGAGCAGTTGTTTTTTTTTCTTTAACATAACATTTCAAATTCTGCTCTATCAGAAATGTCTAGTTGCACCAAAACCAGAGTGTTGGAAAAGAAATCAACTGTCTCTGCTAATAAGAAGAAGTTCTCCTCTTCCCCACAAAAATCCTGCCATTTCATTCATAAATAAAATAAGCCTCTAACTCAGTTGTTGGCAGGCTCTCCCTTTTATCTTTCACTCACTTGAGAAGGACCAGCAACATCACATTTTCGGAAAGCCAAGTGCAGTAATCATAGAATCGGATTTCATGTATTTTTAAAAGCATTTGCAGCAGCAGAGACCCCATCACTTTTAAAAGAAATACAAACATACAGAAATTTGGAAGAAGCAACTCAGAGCTCCCGACTGCCTTCATTTCTCCAACACCAGATGAATGTGCTGGGAAGGGACTCCTTTCTAAGGGACACCTCAAAAAGTTAGCAACATTACACTACAAGCACGGCAGTGCTGAAATACTTATTATCTCAAATAAACCTGGATGACATTTGAGATGTCTCAACATTTATTGGCCTGCCAGCAGAGCCTGGGATCAACCACCTCCTTTCCTCTCATTCCTTTTTTTTTCCCCCCTCCTGCTTGCTCAAAGTTGGTGTTCATAAAATATTTAGGGAAAGCTCTTCAGAGGATGATACTGCCTATACTATACCCCCAGTGCAGGTTTACTGTGCTACTGAGACAGATATTCTGCCTCCAGAGAAATCAAAATTGGTGATGGGGTTGAATTACTGCACCAGGAGCACCATCAGACTGTCAGTCTGGGTTTGATCCCACCTGGGATGCTGGGCTGAGTGGAAAGAACTAAGAAACACGTGGAACAGAGCTGCTCGCTTTTGCAAGGTTATACAGAGAAATGCTACTTTTCAGAATGGAAAACAAAAATATGAACATTCTACTTCCTTCTGGGACCCAGCTGACCCTTTCTTGCATCTGGCAATTTTCTTCCCAGTGCAAAAAAAAAACCCAGCTCAATGAAATGTGGAATTCAGATGTGCAGCTAAATGAAGCCATCAGTCGGGAAGCATCTCCTGTAGTAGCACCCACTTCTACAGCAGCCTGCCATAAATTAAATCAACTACCACTGTCCCTTCCTACCCCTGAACTTTGCCACAACCTGTTCATCTCATGCATTCACAGCCTTCCCCGCAATCCACACATTTTGTGCTCCCACCATCACGTAATTGTTCCCTCCTAATTTCATTAAATCAGCTACAGATCTCCTATGTTACTCTGATGTTTTCCTGCATTACAGCAAGTATCTGCTTTTAACCTTCTCATCAAAGCCTGGCTGCCTGAATGTATTTTTGAACCTCTGATGATTCTAAATCCCCACCATTTTCCCTCAGTTCAAGGGATAGGTGTTCCTTAGTTCCACCCTTGGCATTTCTCACCCTTAGGCATCCAGGCTTACATCATGCTGTTGCTAAACTGTCTTCCTTTAATAATTTTTATGAAGTGCAGTCCAATTAACTTTATCTTCCTTGGGGATCCATTCAATTAAGTGCAGTCATAATGAGCGAGTGGACACAGAGCATTGTCACCATATTTACATGCAGATTAATGGGAATCAGGTAAGATAACTTTAAAGCCATCAATATTTTAATACTTTGGCTTTTGATTGTGCTATCTTCAGTGTCAGACACATTTAGGAGAGACCAGCACAATCTGAGAGGCTGAGTTTTTAATTTCCTCCATGGTTTGTAGGAATGGGGATTTAGAAACAGCAGCAAAAATATGTGACTTTGTCTCAAAATAGGTTTCTTGCAGGTCAAACAAAACACTTCTCACGACACAAAACACTTCATCCAGTTTCAGAAGTGTTTCAGAAGCTGAAACACTTAATCCAGTTTGTTCTTTCATGGATTGAAGCTAATGTAGGAAAACAGCAAAGAACCAATATTTAAGTGGAGATGCTGAGAACATCAGGAAATCTCATTTAATGAGCATGCAACAGAAATGCTGAGTTAGGAACACCAATTCTGAAGTGACTTTTCTTCTCCTCCTGAAAGACAAATGTTGGATCTGGAACATGGACCTGTCTCTCAGCTATGGAATAGCTCCGGAAGTTATTTTTACACCAGCTTTGCATTGCAGAAACAAGGGAGAAGGGTCCAATGGAGACTGACAACCTGGTTCTGTATCACTACAGCTTAACTTAATCATGTCTCAGGCTCTGATAAATGTGTCAATAAGCATTTTGAGAAATAACTGGTATCCAGGGAATTTATCTTGGTTATAGTAGTTTCAGCTGAATAGGTCAGATTTGTTAACATTTTAATTTACACAAATCTGCATTCCAAATATTGCTCTTCGTCTCCTTTTCCTAATGACAAGGAAATGTCAGCAGCAACCCCAAATTCACTCCTCTAATAGCTTTCTCAAGTTTTCAGGAAAAACAAACAAAAACAAAAAACCCAGTCTGTGATACAGTAATGGGAGTGTTTAAACACAATTTTCAATTTAGACGCAATACAACTTTACGTTAATAAACCAGAAAGTTTTGCCAATTCCAGATGTAATCCTGAAAGTAGGAGAGAGAGCTGGGAATAGGCATGCCCTGTAGCTTCAGGGCAGCCCCAGGGTTATGCCCAGAGCTGGTTGTTCTGCCTCAATCCAAGTGTCCCTTGCCCAACCTCGTACTCAGCTTGGGACACCCAACACCACATTCCCACATACCCTGTGCCAGCTGTGATTTCCTGGACCCTGTGCCCAGGGGAACTCACATGGAGCACAGGGTTCCCCTGCAACTTTTTAAAATACTTCAGGTGCAATGAGAGCAACATGAAAAAAGACAATCATTCTGCCTTACCTTTTCCCCCTAATTATTACCTGCCTCCTTTTTCAGCTGATTTGTTGAGATGAAAACCTCTTTCCCACCAAGTTATCCCAATCTGTGTTTCTGAAATTAATATTAACCGACGACCTTTCTCTGCCCATAAAGCCCTAAATTAAAATGCTGGCCCCCACCGATGTCAGGGGGGCAATAATAGTTCTTTCATTTCCATAAAATCAGCATTTTCCTGCCAGAATTCCAATTTCTCCTCCGAGTACTCCACTACTGTCCCCCCAGGGGCTGCCAGCAATCTCTCCAGCACTTGCTTCTCCTCTTCCACTGCAAGCCTGCTGCAGGCTCCAGCACTGCCTGGGATATCTACCTGCTTAAGATTCAGCCAACTTCCCAGCTCTTGGAATAAAAGGAGCAGAGAAAGGTCAAATCTGCCCTAGGTTGTGCTCGCAGAGTCTGCCAGGTCAGGTGGGAAGGAGCAGGCGCCGGAGCTCCTCCTGCTCCCCCAGCTCTGCTTCCTGCCTTCACACCTGCAGAGCTCTCCGCTCTCCTGACCTTCTCCTTGGGAAGCTGTTTCACACAGCACATCCCCCCTGGGCCAGCTTGCCCTGAAACGGTGCCGAGGGCGAGCCCTGCGCTGCTCCCAGCCAGCATTCCCAGCCAGCATTCCCAGCCAGCATTCCCATCCCGTCCCGGCGGCTGGCCCAAGGCTCCACACGTGCTGCTGAGCTGCTGCCAGGGCTTTTATCTGCTCTCAGCAGCTGCCTTTGGGAGTCCTCCCCGAGCTGCTCTGAAGCAAAAAAGCAGCCCCAGACCTGGGAATGAAACAGGCACAATCCCAGGCAGGGAATGGCTCCTGACTGGAGCCTGGCACAGAGCTCAGCAGTGCAGCCAAAAGTGTGCTGCTGGCCTGAGGGGCACAGGAAAAATCTCGAAGGGGCTTCACTCCTCAGAGTTTAGGTCCCAGGCCCACGTGTGGGGACTTCTGTTTGCTCTGTCCCTGCCATTGTCACAGAGCAGGAAAAGAGAGAAAGAAGAACAAAATCGGTTTCTGGTGCCTTCTCCCAGAAATGCAGCACACTGGGCTCTCCCAAAATGGGCTTTTCTGGACTTGTTACCCCTGGGGACTGCCTGAACATAAACATCTGAGCCTCAGACTAAGCAAGTCCTTCTTTCCATTCTCTCTGTGGCCCATTGCTTCATGAACAAATGTTCCTTTCTATCATTTAGTTGACCGAGTTGCACTGAGGTGACACTCCATGACCTGCACAGTCCAAAGGGGAATAAAAACAGAACTGAAGTTCTGGGGTTCTCTCCCTTTACACCCTTTGACCCCATCCACTCCTTCCTCGCTCACTCCATCCCATCCCATCACTGACACTGCACTGATTTTTGTTTAATATGTGAGGTATAAATGACTTGTCCTTGAGCTACACCCACAACTAGAGGAGGCAGAGTTCTGAGAATCACATTATATAGTTTACACTGGCAGAGTATTTTTTTGTCAGTAAAAGTGAAATTTCTTCTGCATTTGGAAAAGCTGCACATTGTAAAATGCCAGAAAGAAGTGGCACTAAAGGCAGAACATCACACAAACCCCAAATCACTGGAAGATATTTTACTAGTTTGGAAATGACACAAGGACACAAAGTAGGCTGAGTGCAGGCTGTGTTCCTTTTTCCAGAGATAACATGCACAGAACTAAGCAAGACAGGTCTGGAAAAGGCTATAGACACCTTTGTCTATTGTCCCCCAACAGAAAGGGGACAAATGACCACTTTTTCATCCCCCTTCACCTCCTGGAGTATTTTCTACATCTTTGAGTTTCACAAACTTATGAAAGGAAAATATCAGCTCCAGGAGTTTGAAGATTCTCTCAGGGTTTCATCGACCCACATGGATTAAGACAAAAATATCACATCAAAGCCACAATGTCCCACAGTTGCTGCAGAAGCAAAGACTGTGATCTCCACACCTCAACTCAAGCTTTTAGCGGCTTGGGATTAAAGACAGCGTTTGGGCTTTTCACGTCAGCAACCCTCAAAAGCACCAGGCAAGACAGTTCCCAACTCACCTCCCTGTCGAGTCCAGCAGCCACGGTGACAATGTCCCCTGTCTCGCTGTTAATAGTGAACATGTTTTGTGAGGGGCTCTGTGGGGTCTGGGTGACGATCCGGTACCTCACCATCCCGTTGGCCGTGGTGCCATCGTCGGCGTCGTTCGCCGTCACCGTCATCACGTAGGTCCCTGGCAACAAGAGGAATGATCAGTGCTATCTCATTGCAGGGCAGACTGCAGTCTCATTGACCTGGGGTCATGCATTTTGTTCAGAAATGCTACGGAATAGACATCCCACTTCAATCCAGCCAGGCAGGCAAGGCGAGGATTATGGAAATAGCAACACTGCTGAGATAGATGATCTGGAAGGATGCTGATTACACATAACTGGTAGATAGAGAGAAGTCATGTGAGGGTATCTATGATTAACTTCTAATTCTTTCGGTGATTGTAAGTTTTAGGGCAGCATTTTTTGCCCTGCAATTTCGCAGATTTTGACAGGAGATTTTTTTTTTCCCATCCAATCACTGCATTCACATGCATTCAGAAGTAGAGTTAAAGAGTGGAAAGGCCATCAGACTTCTCAGCAGCTTCAGAAGGACACCATCAACATGCCCATGCCCAGTGCAGGAAGCAACTGCCTGCTGCTTCCAGTTCTTAGAGAAACATCCACCTTTCTGATCCCTCCTGGATTAAAAAATCCATTTCTGCAGAGCAAATACAACAGCTGCTGCCCAGCAGGACAGAAAATCAACTATTTGGTATGTGTGGCCAGTGATGTATTGAATTGTTGGTTTGTTTCTTGCTAATCATCAGTGTCTGCATTTGCCTTGCAAAAAACAATCCCTACTTTCTCGATACTGTCGGGAGCGCACTGATGCACTGACAGGCTCATTAGCACTGGAGTTTGGCAGCAGGGTGTTTTGCTAAAGTGGGAAATTATCATTATGAGGGTAAAAGATGTTACTTGATTGGATGGACTCCTGCAGCTGCATGGTCCTGTGACCCCCCCCAGAGCTTGTAGGGCCAAGCTTTACACTTTTATATTGGTAGGAGGGAATGAATAGCAGGGCAGGCACACACTGCTCACACAAGGCAGTCTGCAACGGTGGATGAATCTAATGACATGAGACCTGAGAGGAGGAATGGGATGCAAAGAGAGACAGTTAAACCAGACATAACCTCTTTTTGTGATCACCAAACCCAACAGCATCCATGCAAAGAGGGGAAGGTGCCGCTCAAACACTGCACATTTGGGAAGTCTGAGCAGATGGATCAGCTTATGAGCCTGCCGTGCTGGAGAGACACAAAGTGGTCCCAGCAAGAACCTGAGCTCACTCAAGACAGAGCCACACATGGCTTTCCAAAAAGAGCTGAGTTTGTTCTGCTCTCTGGGTTAAATGTGAGCTAGTGGCAAACTTGAGGACATGTGGCCACATCAGCATTGTGCCATGTCTCCTCTGGTGCGCCCAGGTCCCCAGCCCGGTCACACACCGGAACCACACTCGCAGTTCAGGAATACCAGAGAGCTGGAGAGATTGCATCTGTTTGCAAAAGACTTTAAAAATACCCTGTGCTCTAAATGAGCAGATCTAGAAATGGCTGCAGCATTCTGTACCATAGCCAAGTGCCTTTAAACCACTCAGCATGTAGGAAATCCCCCCAGGACCTCCCCAACTCTGGGAAACCAACATTTCTCAGTATTAGCAAGAAGTTTGTATTTTTGCACTTGTGTGAAGTGCTTTGCTGATCTTCCATCTGCCTCAATCAGGCTCTTTTTGTTCTCGGTGGTGATACATATATTCCTGTGAGTTTTCTTAGTTCAATAAGAATTATAGATTAAAAAATAAATGAATGTGTAAAGCAAATCTTAATGATGAATACGTTCCTGTTTTTCTGCAATAATCCTGATTCACATTTGTGAAATGAAAACAAACTATTCAACAACTTTAACATTCTCCCGATCAATAAACTTCAGAAGACGGAAGGAACACTGAATTGAAACAAGGCTGTGCAAGCAACAAATTTTCTCTATTTTTTCTACAAGCATTCGTTTTTTGCTCTTTTGCAAAACCAGTTTTCACAAGACAGCTGATACAAATAATGAAACAAACCCTTAGATAACTACAGGGAAAATGTACGGGAGAAATTTAAATAGGAAATATGCTGAATGAGATGTTTGATTTGGAATTTATGTTATCTTAATGCATTCAATACTGAAAATACCTCTGAACAGAATGTCAAAACCTGGGGCTAATGAAAACAGAATAGGAAGAGGAAAACAGAATCTATTTTAGGACATGTGCAGTCTTAGGATGTATTCCAAAAAACAGGTGGTATTTCATGATGCACTTCTAGCTCAGAAAAACAGCTCTGAAAGTCACTTGGACTTCCAGGTTCAGACAAGGGCAGCCCAGAGTTGTGGTCCCTTCCCATGTGGGATGTCTCAGACTGTAGATTCCTAAATTAACCAGCACATGTGTGAGATGGTGGGTTCCCAACTTGGCAGGGGAACCTGACAGGCTGCAACTGTGGTGGGAAGGGGTGGTGGAGAGCAGCTATACCATGGATGGAGAGCACAGAAGGTCTCCTTCATTCTTTTCCTGACCTTCTGGCTTTCCTGCAGTGCAGCACTGGACTGAGTGCATCTGTTCTAGAGAAAAAGGACTATTTCAACAGCATTTGACCTACATCTCCATAAAGGGAGATGGGACTGGACAAATGTCTCTGAAGTCATGAACTGAGCACCACGGAGCTGTATTTCAAGAGGCAATCTGCTCCCTATCTCCCATCTTTAATTTTGATTATGAAACCCAACCACAGAGAAAATAAAGAGAGGAACTTGGCATTAATTGCTATCTTGTAACTTAATAAAACGCCCTCTGCAAAGGGCCCTGTGTGGCTGGAGCACTTTGCAGCACATGATGGAGTTGCAGCAGCCGCTTCCTTCCTGGCTCTCCCTGGGACTGCCTGTCTGACCACAGTCTGCTGTAAACTGGCTGCAAATTGCTTCTCCCTCTCCCCAGTCTGGACAGTGGCTGGTATCTCCTCTCCCTTTCCTGTGTACACACTTTTCCCACCTGGCAGTGTTGACTGACAGCATCTCCTGCTCCCCGTGCTGAGGGCACCATCCCTAGGGACAGGTCCCGAGGGATCAGCTGGGGTAACCTACACCACTGCCCGTGTTCCACTTGGTTTGCTTTGTGTTTAGTCTGTCTTTAAGCAAGATGTATCCTCCAGATACCTGTGTGCTGCAGTGAATGACATAAACATAGATCTGTGCACGAGAGTATTCAACAGAGCGATGTGGATATACACAGATAAAGTGTTTAACATCCTCTGGGTGCTGTATAAACCCTTGCACTGTTCTCACATGGTTGGTGGTGATTTACCTGCAATAAAAGTAAATAATGGCATGCTTCTATGCCCTTTGCATGGAGATACATCTTCATGAACTTTATATTAAAATAAAGGCAATATATCCCCATATCCAGCCCCCAATACCACACAATTTAGGCAAATATACAGTGGCAGAGAGCACAGCTCTAATGCACTCCAGGACTGAAGATGGTATGGTTTGGTTTTAGGTGACAAAGCACTGACTGCCCATTCTGGCCCATGGGGTGTGTGTGTTTTGTGGAAATCAAAGCATTAACCACACCATATTTACAGCCCTATATCCTACCCAAACAGAGACCAGAAACACTGAGAAAAATCCTCCAGGTCACACGCAGGACGTCCAAACTGTACTCTGCCAATTCTGCATCAGATCCTGCTGGTGGTGGTGAAGCAATATCAGGAATAAGTTAAACAAGTGTAAACAGGGCAGGAGGGACTTTATGCTTTCAGTCTCTGAGAAGAGCATCACCTTTATTTTTCTGCTATTCAGGGCCTGCTCTCAGGCACACCAACAATATTAAATGAATGCATAAAGTGCCAAACTCAGAAATTTGCCCCAGCCTGTGCAGTGTATCACAGGATGAACAGCCAGTGCAGATATAACAGATATATGTCTGATATAACTGCATTAAACTACACACCTCGCCTAACTCAGGTATGTAACCTGTTGAAAGAAAACAATTTCTCATCAAATAAGGGACATGGTATGTTAAATAAAATACCAAACCTAGTACATCATGTCAATATTAAATCAAATTTGCTGCATGTTGAACAGCTCTTCTGAGCAGCAGATTGAATTACCATGCACAGCTAGTGATGACAAGATTATTGTGCATTAGCCTTCATTAAGTAATGTGCAGAGTTCATATATCACCTGAGTCAAAATTAATGGATGGCATGACGAAGGAGATCTATCAGTAAAAGGCAACACCTCCAGAATCTGTAACTTCCCAATGCATTCCCTTTGATTCTTCCAGAGACCATAACCTCCCAGACGTTATTTTATCAAATGAGATGGCTTTGCTTCTAACCATGGATAAGACACCTGTGAGAAATGCTTGAAAGCAACCTTTATGGAAAATATTCCCATTGGATTAATTAAGCTTTCTACAGGATAGGCAAAAAACAAAACAAAACAAAACCTTACATATACAGGGGATAGAAGCAAAGGGAGATAATTTATACCTGTACATTCAGTTCTGTTTGTCAATTTTAAAATGAATTGCATCTCCTTGTAAAAAACTGCAAAGAGATTTTGCTAGGTTCACCATATCTCATTCCATCTGTACATGTTAAGGAGAAAGAAAAGCAAAACAAGAGAGATAGCTGCCCTGAGCATGTGTAAGCAGATAAGCACAGTCATAAACAAATGTCCCCCCGCAAATCACGCTGGAATCTGAGAATCAGCTCAGTTCTTTGTAGCTCAGACAATCCCAAAGCATCCTGAGGGCTGCTAATTCCCCTCACGCTGTCTGCAATCTCTGCTCTCCCATCTATGCAACTTCATTTCTCCATAAAGATGGAGCTTTCATGAGTTTAAGGCACGCAAACAATATTTTGGCACAGTTGTGCTCCCAAAGTCTTTGTTACGATTGCTTTATAATTGCCATTTTTCTGAGCTGGTTTGATATCCATTAGTTAGATTTAATGCATGTTATAATAAAGAGCTAATGGGCACTTATCAGGAAGCCAACACAAAATAAAAATAAAAACTCCTTTCACTTTCCCCTTTATCCCACATGTCACTGCAAAACCACATAATCCTCTCTGTCTTCTCCTGTGATATAAACAGAAAATGCTAAAACTTCACCCACTTTTTACTGATAATGCTGTTTCTCTATCCAGCTTTATCTTACAGTTTATGTTTTTAAATGGCTGGTAAATAGCTGCAGAATCATTAAAGGTTGGTTAACCTTCTCAGTCTAATTTTGACCTACAAGATACTTAATTTAATCATTCCCCCATAGAAAAGGACGAAATCATTATGTGCAGACATGTGGTGATGGCCATATTACATTAGATCTTCATTAACCCAAGTTAATAATGGCTTTGTACTAATGGGAACTTCCCCTTCCTCCTCATTTTTCCCCCCAAATTGGAAAGCTCACTTAGTGAATCCTCTGCATCCGATGCTAGATAGAGAAGACAGTAAGAGTTGTGGTGGGAAGATTAAATACTGAAGAACAGTGTAAAATACACAGCATTTCCTAAAACCAAAATTTTCCACTCAGACATTTCCTGATATTGGTTTCCTTCCCCTCAGGGACAGAGAGACATGAGTAAAGCAGAGACATCAGAACCCTGTTACAATGATAAGTATGATGGGATCCTGAAAAGTCCTCAGAGTACAACTGAACTTTCTGTAGTGTTAAAGACTAAAGCATTTCATCTAACAAACCTGCATCCTCCAGTCAAAAAAATTTAATGTATTCAATGGGTGATGTGAAATAATTTCACACACTCGTTGTTAAGGGTTTCAAATGAAGTTGGGTAGCTGACCCAGCAATGGTGCTGAGTGGGGTCACAGAGGGGAACAGGAACATGGACAAGACATCAAGATGACAGAAGTGAGTGCAAGTAGTGCCGACTTAATAAATTGCAAATATACTTGAATTAAACTGCATCTCACATGCTCTGGATAAAAAAACTAAATGGAAGCAGCACTTTCCTTCCGAATGATATTCCTTCCATCATAACTGATAGCTACTGTCATTCTCCTTCACTGTAATTTTTGTAATCATTGGCAAATTTTGACCTTTCAAGCAGCTAACCTAATTTGTAACGGATGCCACTTCCTAATTAGCAGAGACATTGGATTCTCAGCTTCAGACAGGGCAAGAGCCAACCTAATGAGAATAAAGAGAGCAAGCAGGTCTGGAGAGACAACAGAGAGAGCTGAAGAGGCTGCTGTCACCCAGAACGGAAATAAGACCTCCTTACTGTTAAAAATGGAATAAATACCTCCAGAGAGCCAACGAGCAGATGCACTGACGGCAGCACACACATGGCCCTTGCCAGATTTGAAGATCACTCCCCTCCAGCAGCCTGCAGCCTACTGAGACCCCCTTACCCAAGAGAAATCCCACCAGTCAAACATCAAGATGGGCAAAAGCGCATCCAGCCTCTGAGCAAATGTTGCCGCCTGCATAAATTCATGAGGTTCAGCTCGGCTGAGCTCCTGCATATGAATCCTCTCAATTTCCAGGGCTAATTCAAAGAAGGGGGAAAGCATGACTACTTAGGAGAAGGTGTCCTGAACATCTCCACTGAATTGTGTGAACAGCACAGCCAGGTTTCATGCTGAACTGGAGGCATGTGTGACTCCACACATGCACAGAACCTGACACTGAACACATCCTCCACAAGGCTTCAATCCATTCCCTGAATCTTGACACTATAAGGTAATACAATATCATATAAAGTGGTGTAATATAATATAAACATTATTACATATATCACACTGTGCTATTTGTAGTAAAAAGGAGGCAGAGTAAGCTATTACAGTGTTCAGTTGTAACTCCCTCCTAGAGTGGTGTCAGATCATGATTTCTGTATTTTTTCCTTTACATCAACTTGGCCATGTTTTTTTTAGGAGGAAAACCCATCAGTATGGGGATTTGCTTTTTTTTTTTTGCTCACTTACAGTCCTATAATTCACTTCCTTGCTCTTGGGACTGGATGCTTCTGAAAAGGAAATTAAGAGCACAGATTTCATAACCACTCACCTTGAAAGAAAATGGAAAGCACTACCACATGAGTCTGCAGAAAAACAATTTCTTATCTTAAAATTGTGCTTGGCTGAGCAAAAGAACTTGAAAAAGAATATTGTGTATCCTAAGTCTGTGTGTAATGTGTGCGAGAATAGAATCAGGTTGGAAAAAAAGCCATTTTTAATAGTATATAAAGTGCAAGGGTAAGAGCAGCACCTACCCAGGGTGCAGAAGATGGCATTGCCATTGATGAATACATTGAAGCTTGTGATGGATCCAGAAGTAATGCATCCAACCTGTGAAGAACACTGGGATGAATGGAAGAATCTGTTGAGTCCTGCTCTGGCCCCCTGGAACATTTGTGCATGATGTCACTGAAACATTCAGCATTTGCATTATTTTCAGCTTTTAGTGCTACAAACCAGACCCATCCATGAACCTGTTCAGGTGCTCTCTTGAACTGGGACCTTCCTAAATGAAGAACTCTAAAATTAACTTCCCTCCAGACTGGAAAAAACATATTGAATGTTTTGACTATGAGCAGCACTGTGGCATTTTTGGAATGGGTTGCAGCGGCAGGAAGAGGGATTCACTCCGTGTCCTATTCATTTTTAAAAATGAAACATCTTCTCTTCAGATCTCAGGCCCTGCCACCCAGCAACACCTGCTCTGTTCCTTCACTGAACAAACAACCTGCAGCACACCAGGCATTTCTTCATGAATTGCACTGTCAGGTCGGAGAAGAGGAACAAGCCAGAACTGCAGAATCCAAATTCTCCCCATGAATATATATATGAATGCAACTATATGCCTTAAAAGATTAATTTCACAAGCCTTAAATTGCAGTTTAATTTGAAAACTAATTCAGCCTCATAATTGGCTTTCTGTTCAAATCACTGAGGCTAAAGATTTAAATTCTTAATATTCAGATGACTTTTGAGTTTCTGGCCCCATCTGTGCATTAGTCCATGGTGTTAATCTCTGAGGGAATCTCTGCTGGCATAGAAATAAAATAAACAAACTGGGACACCAGTAGAATAATCGGCTTTTAAAATCCTTGAGTTTTTTTATATACTGCTTATTTTTTATGAGATTTCTTTAACTCAATTTGCCACATATAGATTTGGCTCCCAGCTATTTCATTTTTCACGTGGCATGTTATCAACAATTATTCTATCAGAGTTCCATGGACTCAGGAGGAGATGGAGAAATTTTAAACTACAACATTTCTCATGCAAGAAATACTAATATTCTGTTATTTTGGAGGAGTCTCTATACTCAGCTCTCTTTCACACCACTCCCAAGGAGGGTGGTAGGAATAAACTATCCTACAGAACTCCAGGAGGATGAAGGGGCTGCAGTTTAAAAGAAGTCACTTGGACTTGTGCTATTCACTTGAAAAGAACCAAGATATATCCAGAGAGTTAGTGAAGTGGAAAGGATGAATGGGAATGGAAAAGGCCAGTCTGACAGGAACAAATTATTTGGAGAGATGAGTTAATTTTTGACAATCTTTCTGTTAAAACAAAATAGATACAACCCAGAGCAAAGCACTCAAGTCGCTGCAGAGCATTTCACATTGACCTTTTCAGAACTGAACGCTTCAGCTAAGTAAGACATCCACATCCTTCCGTGAGGAAGGGTTTGTGGTGGTTACAGCAAAACTAAGCTTCTGCAGAGATGGAAATAATCTTTCTCCATCACACTGTTGTTTTGTGATTAAATTCCCTTAGTTCTTTTATATTTAAGCATTTTCATGCCATCTTATTGAGCAATTTTTGTTTTTGGAGACTAGAGTTCCTGCTGAAAGAGCCCTCCCCAAGGACGCCGCTGGGGTCCCGCACACCTGCCAGCACAAGTTCGGGGGCTGCGCTGAGGGCAAAATCTCACTCCGAGCCCCAGTTCCTTCCTGCTGTAAGGAGCTGGTGTGATGCAGCTCGGAGATGTGGGCTTGGAAAAGGCAGCAGAATCCTCACAGGGCAGGCAGTGCTGGGCAGCCGAGCTCTGCCACCCGTCCCGCTTTGTCAGTGCTTGAAAGGCAACGCGCAGCTCCGGGAGAGCTCTGCTGATTACGGCTGCCAGAGGGAGCAGGGGAATTTCAGCTCCAGCTTGCAGCTGCATTTTTAAAACTTGGCTGTGTTCTTCACATAGAGGCAAAGTTCAAAGAGGCAGAACATTATTCAACATGAGTAAAACATGGTCTTTTAAGATACACTTTCAAACAGTGGCGTGTTAAATCAAAACAACTCGTGAAGGGGGAGAGTGAGGAAGAAGAAAGATGGTCCTGTGGAAAAGGAAATCCTGCATCACTACTCCTGTTCTGCATTTTTGGAAGAGCCTGCATTTACACATTTCAACTGCCCAGCTACATGACCTGAGGCTAAATAAGCTGCATTAAACTGTTTTTCCAGAGAGGATCAGAAAAGGAAAGATGCAATTCAGTTTAAGAGCCAGCACATCTGAGGGTGTCCAGGGGCCAGTTGTCACTACAGAGAACTTCACCAAGAGTGAGCTCCTGATTTCAAGAACACTATGCTATGGCTCAAGACACTATTTCAATTAAGTTATTATAATCTTAACCAGCAACAACAACCTATTATAATTAATAATACTTGATGATTTCTTTTCTATTCCTGTCAAGGGTTGCTTCAAGGTGACTCACAGAGAGAACGCTCCTTGGGAACCCAGGCTGAGTGCCCTGCAGGCTGGGAAGCCCCTTCACTTAAACCCCATCAGACTGTCTAATGAGTCTCTTCACATTGCAGCCAGTTTTTCCAGCTCTTGGACAATTCTGTATATCTGTATTCCAAGCTAAAGCAAACTTGCTTCTGCCTGAGGCTGAGTGCCCAGCAGTGTCACAGTGTGCTACAGGCTGGAGCATGCCTCCTTCTGCATTCCCTTTTCCTTGGTTCACTCTGCTCTGTTTTTGGCTTGTTCACTGTTGAATCAGTAGGTCACACCTTACTTGGCCACCCTCCACGCCCTGCCCTGGCCTGGCACAAACTGCAGCTCCATGCCAGGCTCAGAGGTGAGGCCCCACACTCTGTTCCAGGTCACCACGTCCCAGCCCCAGGCAGGGACCAGGCTGCACCTGGCAGGATGCTGTGGAGGGACAGCCCTGCCTGCTGTGCACACACAGCTCTGCCTCTGCTCCACCCCGGACCCCAGAGTGCTGGGACAGCACCACAGGGTCCTTCCCTCTCACTGGAACGGGATCTGCTCTATTGATCCTGCTGAAGCCTTGCTGGGGCTTTCCCCACAGCTCAAGGTCACGGTGCCCTGCTCAGCCTCTGCTCAGCAGCACATTTTTGATGGTCTTGCTCGGCAAAATTTCCATGGGTAGAGCTCGAGCTCCATATGTCCTTTTATATCTAGGTTTTCTTTATTAAATCTGGGCAAAATTCCGACTGACTTCAAACAGCCATTGGCTGCTCATTCTAGATGCCCTCAGCGTCAGCATTTATTTGGGATACTCTAATACTTTTCTCATTAGAGGTGTGCAAAATTATTAAGAACATTGCAGATACTGCCATAATCAAGTAATCCTGCATTTTTAATCACAGCCATTATAAATGGACATATGGAAGATGTGAGAAATAACAATTGCACAGGATATCTAGGGAAGCATTTTCAGTCCTCAGGCATAGTTCAGCAGCACCGAGCAGAGAAAAATGAATGCTGAACTCCTGTAACATTTAACAAGATTTTTCAGTTTGCTTGAAGCATGGATATTCACACATATGCAGATATATTTTTATAGATGCATATACATATCTAATTTGCTGTTGAATCAGTACTGAACACATTTTGCTGTTACCTCAAAGAATATGCTGTGTCTTTCATTTGTCAACCACTGCCAGAAATAATCATAAATTCTGATCACATATTTCTTCTCTTGCAATGGCTGGTGTGGTACCTCCTTAGTTGTTACAATACTCTGAGGCATCTCAAAGTATAAAAAAGTTTCTAAATCTTTGCAAGATCTACCCTTAGCTAAATACATTGTCTGCTCTTGTCTCTGCACAAAAGAGGGACACACAACTCTGAGGCAAAGGAGGAGTATGCAGATATTCCCTTTAACTCCATGACCTCTCTATCACTTTCTCAAAGGCACAAGATCAGGTTTCTTGCCAAGCACACAGAATGAGGGCCTCCGATACCCAAATTCCTAGGAGGCTCTACAAAAGCAAGGATGAGAAATTCAATACTAATATAAACTGTTAAAAGAATACCGATTAAACAGGAAAGAGAGAAAAACCCCCGACAAATACATCAAAGACAAATGTAATTGCTTTTGAATAAAAACAGATTGCTTTCTACCTTCCTGCCTTAAAGGCAAGCACTCCAGCCTGGGAAAGAGAATACCAAAAATCACTGCTAGAAGCAGAGGCACGAGTATTTTGTAGGCAAAATTATCCTGTTCTGATTTAATAGCTCAAAGGCTTATCTGGATTTCAGACAAGAAGAGGATGCAATTTACTGCTTCTTTGACAGATGAACAGAGCTAGTTAAAACATTTGGGAACACTTTGAATATTGATCTGTCCTCGAATAAGATGTAAGAAATTTGATTTGCTATGGAAATGTTGTATCAATCTTCAAACCTTGATATGCCCCAAAGTGGCCTTCAAATGAAAGCTGGAAAAATTCTCTGGGAAGATGTCATTAGAGCCATCAGCTCAGGGACTTTTCATGTTCCCTCCTCCAAGCAGGACCGGAGGATCAGGACTTTGAAGCTGGGACATCACCACCCAAAGGAATCAGGAAGGGAACTGTACCTACTCTTTGCTCAGAAATAATGTCACGTTCTGTCCCCACCATGTGTCCCCCACAGCTGCCCGTCCTTCCCTGCAGTGCTGGAAGACAATCAATCATGACTGTGAATCACCTTGTTAAAAACAGTGCCCACCGGAGACTTCCCTGTCACACCCCTGGCAGCGGAGCCGCCGTGATAAACGTGTGCTGACACGAACCAAAGTCACGGGGCATTTAACCCCTCAGCTGGCAAACAGCTGAGGAGAGAATCAAGGAAAAACCTCCCTCAGATTTCAGAAGACTTCCAATTGTACTGGTGATAAGGAACAATTTATGTTCAAAGAATGGAAAGACTCATTTTAGGTACGCTCAGCAATGACCTAAACCAACCCTGCTCCCATCTTGGAAACTGCAAGGTTGCACCACACTTAAATAAGAAATCAACAGTGGACTTAGAGCATTAAAGACCTTTACAGCTCTATTTTTTTCAAGCATATAAATGTGCTCATGTAAAAATCATCACTTTTCCCCATACTACTTACATCCTCGCTAATTTTTCACTCACAAATTTTCTGAAATTCTGCTTCAGGTTTTTCCCCATTTTACCCTCTGTTAGAAAAGTCTGTGGGGACAGAGGATGAGCCTGTGATTTCAATGGGAATATTTCCACTTCTGCATCAGGTCCCAAGTAAGAAAGTGTTTTCTTTAGACAGAGCCTTTGGAGTCTGACTGGATGCCAGATATTGAGCTGGCAAATGGCTGAATTAAATATCAAGGAGGAGGATATTGAGCATTTGAGACACAGGGTCAGTGAAAGGCCACTTCCAGACTGGCTTTCAGTGCTCTGTAACTAGAACAACAGCCCTGTACGTGTGCAATGAGTGTATGAGAACAGCACCACAGAGCATTACTCTGCAAAACTGCTGCTATTACAAATTCCACAGCCTGGAAGGGACCACCAGGATCCAGGTTCCCGCTAGCCCAAGTCTGCACTTTCTCTTCATCCAGGAAAAGAGATTCCAGATTGTTCTCACCTCCATCAGTCTTCCAGTAGGAGCGGCAAGAGCAAACCTTTCAGTCATCCCCTGTGCTCCCAGCAGAGGCCAAGCCACCACGCCAGAGGAATGGCTGAAAACCTGTGAAACTTGGAGACTCTTTTTTCAACTGTACCTGGTTTAGAGCCTTCATCAACAGATCCATTGTAGACTTGGTTGATGAACTCCGGCCTGTTGTCGTTCATATCAATCACATAGATGTAAAGGTCAATAGGATTCTCCACCTTGTTTCCATTCATATCCACTGCATGAGCCCGGAGCTGGGAATAAGCACAAGGAAAGCACAACATCAGCGACTGGATTTGTTGCAGAATGAGAGATTGTTTTGCAAGGATTGACTTTACATCATAAATACTTTCTCAAAATTGAAAGGAGCCAGTATCTAATTCCAGCAGAAAGCACTGACATGGTTTCCATCTACTCTCGACTCACAGACAGTTTTTCAGAGCTTAATATAATAATGAAATAATATTTTAGAACAGTGATTGTCAGTGGAAACACTTTAACTGTGCTGTAGTGATGCTATCTCCTTCACAGCTCACAGACCACTCTATTTTAATTTTTAAGACATATTGAACCTTGTCTGACAATCCAAAAAGCAAATTTTGCTTAGTTCCAAATAAAGTGAGAAAATTATTTTGAGTGAGAAGTTTCTTATGGGAACCTGCAGCCTTTCACGCCCATAATAAGAGGGATTAATAGGTGAAGAGATCTCAGGATGACATTAGTAATGTTTATTCTTTGTTTAATCATGGTGTCCAGGAACAGCAACAGCTACCAACCTCATTGCTTTGCACACTAAAACACATTTAAATAAGTCCCTTTCCTTCAAATAATGGGAGCCCCCATGGTACTAAGAATGAAATTACTTCAGGCTTGAATAAAATGCCCAGTGCTGAGGCATTTCAATAACCAGAGCCACAGTGCTAAGACCTCAGTTAAACTGGAACTGCAGCTTTATCTTATTAGCAATAACCATCAGTAATAATCCCAGAAACAAGAGCATCTGTTTTCTGAACAAAAGAGACAGATACAGCATGTCAAAATGAGTAATTAATAAAACAAAGCAATCAACAATAGTCTGGAACAATCAGTAACCAGGTGAAAAAAATGGATAGCTTTCTCATTAGAGGGAACAGATGGCCACTCTAAATGGTGTGTGGCTGAAGGCACTGCCGGGGCTGGCTCTGAGAGAGCTCTGACAGCGAGGGAAGAGCTGCACGGCCCCGACCACTGGGGAGGCATTGGCTGGCTCTGAGTGCTGCAGATTTTGGCCATTACCCCTCTCCAATCCAGCCCCTGTGAGCACTGTTGAACCTCCACTGTAGAGAATGATGTGGCCCTATTTTCTAGGGCCCTTCCACAAAGACGACTGCGTGTTCATAGACTGAAATCAGAAGGCTTTATTATCATCCAGGAAACAGCAAGTCTTTCTCTCCCTCCAGCCATGCTAGCTGGAGAGGTCGTCTGTCTGACTGTGTCTATGTCTCTGCAGCACAGTCACCAAAACTATGAACAACAAAGACAAAACTCTTTCACTGGTCAAGGAAAGCACCTTATCAAAACATCTCATATTATTGACATTCTTTCATATTTACAAGTCAAGGATTTCTCCTGGGAAGCTACAGAACTTCCCTTTAGAAATGCAGTTAACTACTAGATTCGAGACAAGTTAAAAGGAACTTGCCCTTCTCAAGCCTTTTGCTGAGATCTCTCTAAAAATCCACTGAAGAGGAAGCACCACACCTCCCCCCTGCCAGGAGAGCTGGGAACAGCACTCGGGATGGCCGCAGGACATCCCTCAGGGCTGGTGGGCTGAGGAACGAAGGCTTCAGAGGATGCCAGCTTCACCGAGTCACAGAATCACACAATGGAAAGGACATTAAAGCTCACCTAGTTCCAACCCTCTGTCACAGGCAGGGACCCTTCCACTGGACCAGGTTACTCCAAGCTCCATCCAACCTGTCCTTGAGCACTTGCAGGGATGGGGCAGCCACAGCTTCCCTGAGCAGCCTCTTTGTGCCAGGGCTGGCTGGGAGAGTGGGGCTGAAGGACAGGGGACGCTCCAGTTCGTGCCATCCAGAGAGATGGAGGGCTCTGGTTCCTCCCAGCAGTTCCCCACACCACTGGGCTGCTGCTGGGAGTCAGGGCTGACATGCCAGGGAGGTCTCCAGCTCCTCTGATGCATGACAAATAAATGTGCTAATTGCATTAGCACTGGTCCCTGTCTTTCACTCTCGCTGTGCTGGTGATTGATGCAACTTTCCCCTTCATGCATGGTGCTCAGAAGTCCAGACCTTACCAAAAGGAACTACACACCATTAAGATGGGCTGGATTAACATTTAATCAAGCAAAAAGAACAAACTGCCATGTGAAATGAGCTGGGAGAAAAACTTATTTTTTTTTAAAGGAAGTTAAGCAGCACGTTTTCCTTAAAGCCCAAAAAAGTCCACCTTTGCTTTCAATACAGGATGTACCATTTGCATTTAATCACTTGCAATACTCTTAATATCTGCATTTCTTTCCTGCATAGGAACTGCTTTGGCTCCCACCTGTTGAGCTATCCTTCATCATGTCAGATGGAGCAATTCAATAACTTTACAGTCAGAGGTCAGACTGTCTTTGAAAAAAAGTAATTCGGAGCTAAAATTAAAGTTATTATCTTCAAACTGAGGCAGCACCAGGCTCTCTCTTACAACACTTCCAGCAGCGGAAATGGTTCCATTCAGAGATAAAGCAGAGAGCAAAGCTGGTATCTCCCCCCTCAGATCTGACTCTCCCCCTGCAAATTTTTAATTACATTTGATAGCTTTTGTTTGAAATCTCCAGGAGTAAGGGATTTCTCAGCAATGCACATCTATCTGCTTGTTGCACTCACTGAGCACATGTACTCATCAGCGTGTTACTGCTTGCACTCAAGGCAAAAAAAATTCAATAAGCAAGACTGCAGGAATCTCATCTAACCTGTGGTGACATGTTCAAGTGTCACCTCTGTCCTGAGCCCAACACCAGCACTGGGCTGAGCTATGGGAGGCAGGGCAGTGCTGGGCACACTGGTGTGGCCACTGGTGTCCTGATGCACAGCATCTGGGGTTCCAGGAGGATGGCATTCTCTCTCCTGCTCTTTTTTCTTTGGCCTGGCTTCAGTGAACATTTCTACTTTTTTCCTTTTGTGTGCTCGTTTGCATTAATTTGAACAACTCTCATGTGCCAACGCCTCCATATCTTCCACAACACGTTGCTTCTCTGTGGTCAGTGCCAGCCATGGCAGAGGAGAAAGGAGTCCTGAGCCAGAGGGTTGAATTTCAACTCAGCTCAATGGGAGCTCTTCTTGTTAAAAAACATTCCTTGTTAAGAGACAATTCCTCATTAGAGACCATCCTCGTTAGAGACCATCCTCAGCAGAGAGAGCCAAGGAAGGAGGGACTCCAGGGGGGCAATCTGTCTACCGGGAAACTGGCTGGATCTCCAAGGCAGATCTATACTACATTTCCCTTCCTTAATTAATTCTCTCCCTCATTCTCTTGTCCTACTTTCTGTAGTCACGAGGCATCCTCAAGCTGGACAACACACTTTGTTCTGGAGTCATTCTTCAGTGCTGAGATGGGGCTCATTTCTGCGAGGCACAGTCTGAGTGCTCGTGGTGCTCCGTGGCTCAGGCTGCCATCTGCACTCACCTGTGACCAAGGCACCTCTACCACCTCTATTTTGGCAGCAGAGTGATGGAGGAGATGAGAAGCAGATGCATGGGAGTGCTGTGCGGCACTGGGCAAGGAACAAAAGGTGATGGGTGAGCTCCATCAGACACACACATATCATTTTGAGCTGGAAAACACACCAGTGAAAGGTCAGTGAGCATCACCTGGGCCACAGAACACGTGCCAGACATGGGGCACACACAAGGATTCATATGGGAGCTGGTGGGTGGCTGAAGAGACAGTTAAGAAACACTTATAAAGTTAGTTTGAAATATTTACACTTTCCCTGAGAGGGAGAACATGACAGGAGTAAAGAAGGAATAAAATCAAATTAAGTACCTTGCAAAGGATTCTGAAAAATTAATACATGGAGCCAGCTAATCTCTAGCTGATGCATCATTCTGCTGTACCAGCCAAGGAGCTGCCTTGATATTCTCTAACAAATATTGTTTAAAAGTATGACAATTATTGCTATCATATTCAGCAGCAGCTACCACAGGTCTCTGAGGTTTTCCTACTGACAGTTTCCAGTGTAAATGTAGCTGTTGGCATACAAATGATTTGGTATCATGATTATTGATTACACTGGAGGCCCGTGGTATCTGAAGGTAGTTAGTCAAAGTCAACAGAGTGAATTGTGTTAAATATGAATATTACTTAGGCACTAATACTACTAATACAAATATACATTATCAATCAGTGACAGAGCCTTTAAGCAATAAGCACACAATGTCATGCCTAATTTGTGTGCTCTTAATTGTGATTAAAAGTTCAATTTAGAGCATTGTGACACAAATGGCTGGCATTACTCAACATGGTTCAAAATACTGGAATTAGCTCTTGTATCCCTTCATTTGTAGTAGAATTGTTTTGTTCCTTTGCATTTAAAACATTTAACAACAACCCACCTGTTCTGCTTCAGCCATTTCTGAGGGAGTATTTCATCAGCTTGATGCCGACAGTGCACACATGTGTCTGGAACTGGATTAGGACTTGCTTCAAAGTTTCCCTATAATGCATATTACTTGAGTATCATAAGCAATGATTACTTACTGACATGTTTATGCTGATGTCTTTTGAAAACAGAGCTTGAAAAACGTCTTGGAAAACTAACCTACCAATTTTCTATCCCTTGTACTTGCCAGGCCTAACTGCAGCTTAATATGAAACCGGTGTCTGGATCAGAAAAGACATTCAGAGCCACTAATTCTGTCAGCAGCACAAACGAGACTTGGGGAGTGCAGTTAAATAAAGCCAAGAGAACTCATGCATATTAAATATTACTACCTGCTGAAACTTATTTGGAATGCAGTGAACATTTTAAGGGCTGACTGCAAGGGGAGATGCAGCACAGACTGCACTGAGATGGCAGAGAGATGTGGGGAATGTGCCCCATGGCTGTGTGTCCCATATCTGTGTGTCCCATGGCTGTGTGTGTCCCATATCTGTGTGTGTCCCATATCTGTGTGTCCCATGGCTGTGTGTCCCATGGCTGTGTGTGTCCCATGGCTGTGTGTCCCATATCTGTGTGTGTCCCATGGCTGTGTGTGTCCCATGGCTGTGTGTCCCATATCTCTGTGTGTCCCATGGCTGTGTGTGTCCCATATCTGTGTGTCCCATGGCTGTGTGTCCCATATCTGTGTGTGTCCCATGGCTGTGTGCCCCATGGCTGTGTGTGTCCCATGGCTGTGTGTGTCCCATGGCTGTGTGTCCCATGGCTGTGTGTCCCATATCTGTGTGTGTCCCATATCTGTGTGTCCCATGGCTGTGTGTCCCATGGCTGTGTGTGTCCCATGGCTGTGTGTCCCATATCTGTGTGTGTCCCATGGCTGTGTGTGTCCCATGGCTGTGTGTCCCATATCTCTGTGTGTCCCATGGCTGTGTGTGTCCCATATCTGTGTGTCCCATGGCTGTGTGTCCCATGGCTGTGTGTGTCCCATGGCTGTGTGTCCCATAGCTGTGTGTGTCCCATATCTGTGTGTGTCCCATGGCTGTGTGTCCCATGGCACTAATGATGCTGTGATGGCTCCCAGGGCATCACTCAATGCCACCTGTGCAGTTCCACACCACAACGTGGTGGTTAAGTGCTTTGTTTCTCTCTGCTCATATTTTCAGCTGACTCTGCGTCTGGGCTGCCTGTGAGGTCCCTGGAGAGTTTGTGCTCTGGTTTGGAGTGCAGACAAAAACAGATGACACCAAAATACAGCTGAACTTGTGATTGCTGGGAGTACCAGCACACAGAGCACCTGGGCAGGGGCTGTGAGTCCCAGAGGCACATACATCTCTGCATACCTCAAACTTGGAATAATACTTCTTAAAAGTTCAAGAATGCTCACAAAAACAGGGGAAGTTCTGCTGCAGAACTCCTGATCTAATTAGAAAAAAATCTGTTTCACCTTAGGGAACGAGGCAGGTTTCATCAGACAAATGGCTTGCTGAATGCAGGGAGAGTTAAAACACTAGTATTTTAAAAATGGTAGTCCCGAAGCAATGCAGATAATTATGCATAAGAAAATATGTGTTGAAAATGTGGGAGTTAATGAAACAGAACTCTTGATATGTAGCCTCACAAACACTTGCAAATTATTGTTCTTTGTTTTATAATTAGTTTTTAGATTACCTGGGAACAAAAGCAGCAAGGACAACACTCGACAGTGACAGAGATGCTGGAAAGACTCGGTTCTGTTTGGGGCTGCAGAAAACCTGAAGCTGTGTAGGAGCAGCAAGGCTGTACCAGACACAGAGCCCATATCCTGCTGGGTCAGAGGGACCAGTGGTGCCTTGCAGCTCCACTGACATTCTCTACCCCAGCTGAAGAGCAAAGCTACTAAACCAAGCTAAAGGAAACTACAGAAGATGGCAAACCAAGGCAGCCAAACTCTCCAGTTCAGATCCAAGCCTACACTCACAGTCACTGCTCTTCCAGCACTCACTTCAAATCTGGCTCCACGTTGCCTTTCCTGTCAGTTAGAGACTGGGCTCTATGAAGTGCTATAAATTCACTGACTTCTTCCAACCCTCCACCAGGCAAGACTTTGGACTTTACCTTCTGTCTGGAAATGGGTCAATTTTTTTCCAGTTTTCATCATTGTTCATTCCTATTGTAAGTTTCTGCTCCAGTGTTTGGGTCATTGCTTTGTGCATGGTGAATCTATAAATGCTTTGTGAAGGATTAGTAAATGAACAACTGATGGTTCAAGAAACCATCAATCCATTGCTACTGAGGCTGAAGGATCTAAAGGTCATTTACAGCCACAACTTTAAATGTTCTCCATCACATTCTACTGTTTTGCTAACAAAGATTTTTCTGTCATTCGCTGTCTATAAGTCTCACACCATACTGATCAGTTATTCTCTCTGTAAAATACATCTTCCTGTAACCTTCAGAGTATGAATATGCTTATTTACATATGGATGCCACTAGTTCAAGATTTCTGCGAGGAACAGAAAAGGCTGGAAACCCTCTAGTATGTACAAGGCAGACCCATCCCATCACCTTTGACAAGGCAAGAATTCAATTTAGTGAATTCACTGTGACTGGTAGGTTCAGTTCATTTTTAAGGGACACAGGGTTTGTTATGATGGAGGACAAAATCTGTTTCATCTCATGTTTCTGACTGAGAGTGTCTGATGGCAGACATCACAGCGGCTCCATCAAAAGTCTTAACTTTTTTATTATTGACTAGACTGTTAAAATAACCTGGCACCGCTGAAACAATATCAACAACGCTGAGATGACACACACTTTATCTCAAATATTTCCACACCAAAACAACCTCTCTTCATATTTTCCTAGGCACAACAAACAAAATAATTGTTCTTGTTCACAGAGGATAAAATAATTTTTCTTCAGATCTCCTTTTACCCAGGGGAAATCTCTTTTTCCACCCAACTAAAGAGGTAATCTATTTTCTTTATCCTTCCACCCCAGCCTAGAAGCTGTGTCAACACGGTTAACTGGATACCTGATAAAGCTGACAGGATGTGCCTCTCCGATGGCGCGGTTTGGGATGCAGTGTCAGTAGAAGTGACCCGTGCACTCTGCTGACATTAGAGCATCCCTGGGAAGGGCAATTACCACGCCAGGAGATGGGGCTAAGGCTGATAGCAATCCATGAAACAACCTTTCACAACCACTCCAGGAGACAACTGAAGTGCAGATGCAGAAAATGTTTGAAATTTTGTAGGGCTATCATGCAAGGGGCAGCCTGTTCTTTTAGTAATTTGTGGGGCTGGAGCTGCTGTGCAATTTCATTGTGCAATAGAGAGGCTGGGATTTATATCAAAACATAGCAACCTATTACACTGTGAGCAGTCTGAAGGTAGAGCATTTTATGAACTATGATAGCATGAGGCACCATCACTTTTGAGTGTAATTAATCTTAATTAATTCCCTGATATTTAATATTAGCCTATCTGCGTATTTAAAAACCTATCTGACACACCCCCATCACACTGCCTGAACATCTCCTGGTGAATTAAAGTGAAAAATGACTATAGCAATTATTGCATGTTTAGATGCAGTAATGATTCTTAAATTAGTAATTTCCCAAGACATGCTAATGTAGTGAATGGCTTCTCATGGTTTTGGGTGGTTCAGTCTACACATAAATTTGCATGGATTTAACAAGCAGTGTGAAGTTCCACCATTTTAAACAAATGACTCTAACTTTGTGTCTGAAAAAGACATCAGTTTGTCTCCACTTTTATAGAATCACAGAATTGTTTAGGTTGGAAAAGCCCTCTCAGATCAAGACCAACTGTTCCCCCAGCAAACTGTGTCCCCAAGTGTCAAATTGACATGGCTTTTAAATCCCCCCAGGAATGGTGACTCCACCACTGCCCTGTGCAGCCTGTGCCCAGGATGGACAACCCCTTGGTGATGAAATTTTTCCTGATCTCCAGCCTAAACCTTTCCTGGCACAACTTGAGGTCATTTCCCCTTGTTCTGTCACTTGTTACCTGGCAGAAGACACCAACCCAGGGGTGGTTACCACCTCCTTCCGGGTAGTCACAGAGAGTGATGAGGTCTCCCCTGAGCCTCCTTTTCTCCAGGCTGAGCCTCCCCCATCTCCTTCAGCTGTTCCTCATCAAACTCACTCCCTCTACTCTTCCCCAGCTCTGCTGCCCTTCCCTGGACATGCTCAATGTTCTTCTTGTGGTCAGGGGGCCAAAACTGACCCCAGGATTTGAGGTATGGCCTTCACCAGTGCCCAGCACATGGGGACAATCACTGCCCTGGTCCTGCTGGCAACACTCTTGCTGATACAGGCCAGGTGCCATTGTCCCTCTTGGCCGCCTGGGCACATGCTGGCTCAGGTTCAGCTGCCACCAACCAGCACTTTGCCTTGGTTTGGCTGATTTAGCACGTCCCTTCTTGAACCCAGCAATTCTGCTTTGAGCTTGTGAGCCCAGCTAAAAGCGAGGATGTTTGATGCTCACGTGGTAGGAAGCTCTTTCCTCCCTGTCCATCGGGCGTGTCACATACATCCTGCCAGACACGGGGTCGATGTTGAAGACCTCCATGGGCGGCTGGTCGGCTCCCACGCCGGTGATGCTGTATCTGATGTGGATCTCCTTGTCCTTATCGGAACGGATCTGGAGGAGATAACAGAGACAAGAATCCGTAAGTTCTGGACAAAAGCCATGTGGGTGTTTAGGCACCCTTAAAGATGGGAGCCTGAAGGCTGCAGAGGTGCAATACCACTGTCAGTCCTGACAAGGGAGCTGATTGCCAAAGACTTGGTGAAAAGCTATGAAAAGTATATTCCGCATAGTTTCAGCTATTTTACTCCTCTTTTATTTGTGAAGATCCTCTAGAAATCATTGAAATTGTGACTTTTCGACTGAAATGTGGAAGAGCCTAAAATGCACAAACCCCACTGTTCGCATATTACTGAAACCGCAGTCTCCTTAAAGCGTCCCAATTTTTCAGCCATACCCAGAGTCTCCCAGCCATTAATCACTTCTGAAAACGCTGTCTGCAAGCTCCCACATGGTATTCTCAGTCCTGGTGACTGTGCACACAAATAGTCCCGTGAAATTCAAAGAACAGGTCTGTTTGCTCCTCTTTGTCCGAACCTGCTGGCTTGACAAGGCCAGGCTGGGAATGCCCAGTGGGATATAACCATTTCATGTGATTATTTGTTGAGGAAAAGGATGTTTTGGACACTGTTTCTGAAAGCCCTTCCCTCCTGCACCTTGAGAACAACACTGCAAGCCGAGTACAGCACAGCGAGTTCCATGAACCTTGGATACCGAGCCGAAGAAAAAAAGAAGGGAGGTTAATATGTTGTCCTAGCAACCCTGACTATCTCTTTAAACACAAATTTAATTTTCTGATCAAATGCTGAAAGAAGTTCTTGCAACAGCATGACTATTCCCGAAAGAAAGTGCAAGGTACAAATAAATTACCACCCCCCGCACCATCACAAAGTGTCTTGGCACTGTAAAAAGCGATGTGCATAAATTTTTCCCTAACAGGTCTATGAATACAACGAAGTTGTGGGAAGATAATAGAGTCCTTGTAGCTGAGTGCACACTGCTACGGCAGCTGCACCCCTGCAGGAGCCTGAGTGAACTTAGTGGGGTCCTGTGTCCCCCAAACAGCCTCAATTTGGGGAGAGAAGGTCATTTCCCAAGGGAAAACGAGGCTTTGCTTGTCAGGCAAAGGAATTGAGATGGGGCTATGGGCTGCTCCACACTCCTCCCATATGTGACCTACTGCTATTCCTTCCTCTCTTGACACAGGAGGCTGACGAGACACTGAACGTGTCGGTGCAGGGCAATATCAGATCCCTGGCCCCCAGAATCTCCTTTGACAGCTGTGTCCAGATCATTACCAAGTCTGTACACTGTTTTCTTTGTGCTTCCCCCACCAAACTGTCTGCTCCTGCTAATGGCTAATCATGTCAGTTATTACAGACACCGCCAGGATTGATCCCTGCGGCACCTGCGCTGCTGGAGCTGCAGGTCAGGGAATAGAGACAATTCCATTTGTCTTCTCTCCAAAGGATTCACTGCTTGTTACACTGTTAGCATTGAGGAAAACTGATTGGACTTACACTGGTATAGTCACTTAAAAGAGGGCCTGGGGACACTGAAAGTGCCCTCACAGTGCACAGGATGATTTTTCCAGCTTTATGTGGGGCTAGTGGGTATTTGGAAGAGAGACCTAGGCAGACAGCCACGAATACCACTTTCATTAGCAAATCTGTGAGTGAGGAAGGGTATACTAAAATAAAGCCTTGCTTGCACAACTGTGGTTTCAGTGACAGCAGCTGACCCACTAGCTCAACAGCTGAAGACCACAGCCCCTCATCTCAGAAGGTTGGCTCTGCCCTGCCAGAGGGAAGTGTTGGAAATCAAACTGGTGGCAATGTCTGTGCAAATGCACAGCTGAAGTTAGGGAGTTCAAGCTCCAACCCACCACATCCACATCTGGAGCCAGGCTTAAGGCAAGTGAAAACAGGAAGACACTGCTGGACCTCCAGCTTTGAGCCACAGTGGGGATCCCATCTTACAGATTAAAGACACACAGTTGTGTGTTGTTATCAGTGTGTGTCTGCACAGCTCCAAACAACCTTTAATGTAAATTTTCCCTTAACACAGGTGGAAAAACCCCATAACAACCCATCCAAGGCATCTGCACTTCTCCCCAGCCCCAGCCTGGCTCAGCTATGGCTGTGCTTGAGCACAAACACCAAACAGCTAGGCAGTCACCCCAGGGAACCAAAATGGGAGCAGTTTTAACCCAAATCACAGAAGGGGAGAGTCTGTTAGTGGACATTTTTCTGCTCTATTTCCTGTTGCATATAGTACCCAGATCTCATTGTGATAGAAGCATTAGAAATGCATAGAGAGAGACAGAAACAGGGAAAAGGAGCCTGGATTTAAATATTCAGTGCTAAAGGCACTATATTTTATTTTTGGGAAACGCAGATAAACAGAAGCTCTCGAAGAAAGCGATGTACAGTTTAATAAAGTGCATGCTATAGGATGTCCTTGCAGCACTTTTATTAGCATTAATAGGGTCTAAGCTGTCTGTATGTAAATCCTTGCAAATTTAGGAGATGAAATACATTGTAAGACCCACACGACCCACCCAATTATACTCAGAGAAATCCATGAGCTAATTATACTGCATTGAGCAAAACAAAGGTGGGGGAAATACATTGGAAATATTCAGCAATGACTTGTTATTTGCTGTTAATTGCAATCACAGCACAAGGGTCTGCCTGCTACCTGTACTCAATCCATTTCCATTAAAAATACAAGGGTGTGAAGTGTTCAGAAAAAAATCATGTAAGAAGTAGCACTTGTCACAGAAAGTTGCAAAGACCACTGACAATGAAGCACAGTACCTTTTACTACCAGGGAGATATTTATCACACACGTTTTTTATATTGGAACATATAATTTTAGCACTCTTAATGAGATTTAAAAAAAAGGGATTCTTTGGTAATCCTGTAACATTTTGACCAAAGGTTTCATTTGCCTAATTCCCAGGGTGCAATTTAGCAAATCTTGTTGAGAAGTTAAGAACATTATCTGAATACAATGCAAGGTTTACTTCTTTTGTTGAAACTGTTCCTGGAGCAGTTTACCATAGTAATAATAATAATAATAATAGTAATAATAACAATAATAATAATAACAATAAACCCCTCTCTATTACCAAGGAGCTCACTAGATCAGGAGTAAAAATTACTGGTTGGAGGAATTTACTGATTCAGAAGGGCGTTATACTTTTTCCTTCATTTAGCCTGGGAAGTGAAAAGATTATAACAGATCCATATGATAATCTTCTGGCTGGAGAACATACACATGAATTTTCCTTTCATTTATCTCTCCTTTTATAATGCAGTCAAGAGGTATGCAGGGCTCTGGGTTACAGAACAGATGGCAGAGAGATGGTTTTCCTTAGCTGCATTTATACATTTTTTACTCAGAGAACCCTTGGAGCTTTGAGCATCTCCAGTGCCTGGCATGATACAACTCTGCATATGATGATGTGAGCAGGATGAATGATGATGGCTGATGACTGTCATAAAAGGAATTTGCTTGCAAAGCAGCTTTTATGCTCTAAAAAACTCCTCTGGGATGGAGCTTGGAGTGGATTGATACACTGGTGAGGGAAAATGTCCCAGATCAAAAGGCAATTTATGTTGGAAGATGCAATCCCTTGTTCCTGTCCTACCTCATGAACACAGGTAGCATTTTCCATGCAGGAGCCCTCACCAACTCTGACAGATACAAATGGACCATCTGGAAGCTGTGGGATCAGCCACCAAAGCCCCAGAGGGGACCTGCAGCAGAGCCAGGCACTGCACTGGCGTTGCCATCCCTCTGCTTGGCTGTGGCCAGCAAGGACAGGGTGGCCTTGCAGCCCAGCAGTGAGTGGTTGGAGCTCAAATCATCGAGGCATCATCCAAAACAAAGCAATGTTTGCAACTCAGAACCAGAACATCAGGACTCCGACTCAGCCCTTGTTTCTATACAGCGATCCCAGAAAGAGGAGAAATGGTGCAATTTCACAGATGGGTATTTTCCACTGCAGGTCCTGATCTAATAACTAAAATGTTTGAAAATGAACATTGCAACTCTTGAGACAATACAAGGCTAAGCCCTTCCAAGATGGTTTTCTCCTCTGCAGCAATGTCACATTTAGACAGGAAAGCAGTGCTTGTGGCACAGGATTACATCCTGCTTTTACAAATAACATCTTATGCTTCATGCATCTCCATCAGGATTTACTAAAGGGTAGCTAAACCATTCCCACAAGCTTTACTGGTGAACAGAATCCCAGGTGATGAGCTCCTCTAAGGTACCAGATTTCATCAGTTTTTCTCCTGTTCATCCACACCCTTGTGCTCTCAGCGCTGCCCTTTCTTGCTGCAGGGGTTTGAATTCACAAGCCCTCTCCCTCATCCTGGCAGTGACTGGAACCACCAGAGATCCCTGCAATGCTCCAAAGCTGGGGTGGTACAGAGCATGGAAAGCTGTGTGGTCAGCAGATTGGAGGGCACCGGTGAGACTATAAATTACACAGTTTTTGGAGCACGACATTGCCAGAAAAAAAAGTGTTCCAATGGAGACTGTTTAGAGAGCAGTAAAGAAAATGCCTGGAGGCCCAGGAAATGGGGTGTGTAAGGAAAAGCTGAAAGAACAAGGACAACTGAGCCTAGAGAAGAGAAGATGTGACCGTAGCGATAGTATTCCTGTACCTAATAGACTATATTTAGAGAATTTCACAAGATGTCCATGGTCTGGGTTCTGCCATCCCTGCACTGTGCCTGGAAATGTATCTGGAGAAAGCAAAGCAGGACATTTATTCTCTGTTACATTTTCCTTCCACAGAACAAACTGGAAAATAAATTTCCTTTGAAGTTCTTTGTCTTGCTCTATAACATATGGAGTAAAAAAATGCCCTTCAAAAAACACTTCATTTCCCAAATCTCCCATAGAATAGTATGCAACATTTGCACTAACATGACCTGGGGATACTTAGACTTGATTTTTTTGTTTTATAAAACCCATTATAATTATTAATGAACACATAAAATAATGTAAATGATAAGCAGTAAGTGTCTTTTATTATTAAGCTCTTAGCTATTTTGCCCATTAAGAAAACCAAATTAAAATAATTGAAGATTATAATCTGTCATGCATTCAAAATGCTCCATAGAAATTCAGACAGGCAAACATATTCAAAGCCTTTAAAAGAGCACACTTAAGAGTCAGTCTAAGCATTCCAGGATTGGCTCATTAATTTTAGTGGAAATATTTTAATTCAACTACTCTTACTGCTTATTGAAATCTTTGCTAAGGACTTACTTATTTATTTTTAACCGAATTTGCAATATGTTTAGCACTCATTTGTATAAAAGTTCTTAACTCTTATTTCACAGTTGTTTCAGAAGCCAGTAAAGAGACACATCTCTAGCCTTGTATTTCCAAACAAATTACTGCATGTTGCTGAAAGAATCACATATGGTTTCGATAAAAAGATGCAAAAGTCAAGCAGAGAAAAATTAAGACGATTTGGAGACCCAGACAGGTGAAGGTAACATTTATTAACTTCTGTCTCCTTTTATCACACTTGCCAATGGTCCCAAGCTATGTCCTAGAACAAAATGAAAAAAAAAGCCAGAAGATCCTCTAAAATACTTCTGTTGTCAGAGAAAACTGTCTCTTCTGTGCCTTGCAAAGAGGATGCTTGGACATGGCCAGGGCAGTTTGTATAAACCCAGCATTTTCACTAATTCCAGCCCTAGATTTAACAGCCCTAAAGTGTTCATCCACCCCTGGACAAAACTGCCATTGTCTGAGCCAAGTGTCCAGGGTGGTGGCATTTCCAAACAAGGTTAAGTAGGGAAAGACCTCTACTGGCAAAGAAAGAAGAGATGGAATTGCACATTTTTTAGGGAGGATTTCTTTCTTTCCTCAACTGGGACTGGTTTCATCTCACACATGATTTTCTGAAAACTTTGTATCTGGTCTCAGGTAAAAAGAAGAGAAGCTAATCTTTCCAGGGTGAAGTCCATCCTCTTGAAGCCTTAAGTATACATCACATTTCCTGGAAGAAGTGGTTTTCTCTTTCCATAAAGAGAAAGAGAGAACCAAGGACTACACCTAGACTAGTGACCGAATTTTCACATGGTTGAGATTCACTACTGTCTGAGAGCTTAAGTTTCTTCCTCTTCTTTAAAATACAAATCCAAAGCCAAACTAACAAACTGCCCCTTTGCCCCAAGGGCTGGATCTCTCCCATGTCAGGTTAAATCTTCCAGTTGAAATCTGTGCAAAGTGATTTCTAACATTCTCTATTTTGATGATAAGACAGAGTACAAGTAGTGCTCCAGAGAGATTAAAGCTGTCGTTTAAGCCATTAATGGAACTGATGATGCAGCCTGCGTTCACGAAATTGAGCTAGGAGATGTTTGAACCCAAATGAGAAGAACCTCTCCTGTGTGACTGGCTTGCTCTGTGGCACTGGCAGAGGAGCCCATTCCCATCCAGCCCTTCCCATCCAGCCATTCCCATCCAGCTCTCCTGCTCCTTACCAAGAGGATTTGCTTCCTCTGCACGCACCCTGCGAGCACTTGGCTAAGGTGCTGCACCAAATGTTCAGCTGCTGACAGCTTCCAGCATTTCACAGGTCATTTGGCTTCCACAGGGCTCCCTCAGTCCAAGGGCTCCTCTCCAACCCTGCTGCTCCCTTCAGGCCAATTACATCCACATGGACACACTCCTCTGGAGCCTTCCCTGTGCCCATGGGTAGCTTTGATAGTTTTCACTCCTTCTCTTGCTTCCAAGTGTTTTGAATTGTTTACTAGGATTTTTCTCCTCTACCTGGATGAAAATGTAACACTGAGCAGATGGAGAACAGCATATAAATCAGGCTCAATAAGGAGCTGGTAATGTAGTGGGAGAGAATTTCTGCCCAAAACTCTGGCCAGTAACTGTGTGTGACCCCACACATAAGTACAGGATAAAATTGAACTTGTCAGACTCACAGTCTCATTCAATACTAGCATTATTCTGCTTGGGATAAAAGCAAAATAACAATCCTTTTGCCTAGGAAACCAAATTTTGTACATGATGAGATGACACACTACAAGCACAGAGCACCTGGTGTGCAGCACTGCATCCAGGCCAAGGATCTGCTGCAGCTTAACTCTGCTTTCCTACCTGCTGAAACAGCAAAGAATTTATGTTTTAGGTTGAGTTGTCCTGACACAAAAAGACTGAGGTCTGCAGGGCTCATGGGGCCAGTCTGCTCTGTGTAATTCTGCAGCTGGTCAAAGTTTCTGAGTGATAACTTGGGACTGCCAGCAGCTCCTGTCAGGTCTCTGTCTTTACCAGTGAAAAACTCAGTCATCTGCAATTTGTTGCATGGTCTTTGTGATTAAATAATTAAGTAATTTTCATTACTCAGTATTATAAAGGTCAAGAAGCCAAGGTGCCCATATCAGGAACTGGCCAATGCTAATAGATCTTCCACAGTAATTGATGTGGCACAGCCATTTCTCAAGCAATAAGTGCCTTTCTTTGGGCCTTTTGCAGCCTGAGAACTCCACTGTGGAAATGCCTCAGACTGTAGCAAGGCAGGAGAGAGGGAGGAGGGCAGCTCTGATGGGAAAAGAAGATTACAGAACACCTCCACGTGACCAACATCTTATCACTGCCAGAACCTTGATAGCAGAAGCAACAAAACTAATTTTTACTACTCTTTCCCTTATCTCTCTTACAAGAGAGCAGATTCTTCACTGCAGTGACTGAAGGCATCCCAGTGGAGCTGATGTGCTGCTATCAGGTGAATTTTGGGCATGAAGAACTGAGGCTGGTTCATACTGTGCAAGATGCAAGGGGCTGATACTGCCTGACTGGGATTTGAGGCAGATGCACAAACCCTCTCCTCTGCTGTAGAGGATGCTCCATGACAAAAGGTGAGAGGAAATACCTCTGAGAGTTCAAAACACACTGTTCTTACTTCTGTGACAGAGGAGTTTTGACAGGCAAGAGATCATCCTTCATAATCTATTTAAGAAGGGCTGCCCACTGTTTCTTTGCAGAGGGTACCACCCTGCAGCACCCTCCTGCAGCTGACCCCACTGCTGCCTGTGATGGCTGAGCCTAAATGAAGACAAAGTCAGAAGAAACAAATCATGGCAGTGGGAATTTGTCCTAATTTCTTTTTGAAGTGTATCTCTCCTGAAGCCTTATGTCATTACATCATGTCTGCCACAAAGCCAGCCTGGAAAAGAGAATCCAGCACCTTTCTGGGTGAAACTGAACAGGAAACTCGAGTGCTCAGTGCAGAAGATAAATAAGGGTAGCAAATATTGACCTACACAGGAGTAACCTGATCACTGTAACTAATGATTGAGGCCCTCAGCTGGTATAAATCAGTGTAGACTCAGGGGCTTCAAACAGAGGCATGCTAATTTGTTTCAGCTGAAAATCCAGCCCATGGCGTTTAAAAATTCAGCTGCACAGCAGAAGAACAAGTGAAGAATGATCTTCACACGACACACAGCAATTTACCACAGGCAGCAATTCCTCTTGGTAGGACAGTGAGCTCGGACACAGGGAACAAGCATTCAGGGGAGAACAAACACACTTGTGTCCTCAGCAAGGAAGTTTTTTCCCAGACTCAAGGGAATAATTGGTCTTAGAGTGTGTGACCTTTGCTTTTGTTGTGTGCTCTCGCTTTCCCAGAGTCATGTGCTGAACTCCCAATGGCATGGTGCCTACATATATTACTGATCATGGAAAGCTGATGCTGTGGCATGATTGTGAGTGCTGGTCTCAGCATAAAATAAAGCTTTTGGACCTGCCTGCAAATAGCTAACAATGGGAAACAACAATAAAACCCTCCAGTGTGTCTATTTTGGAGAACAAAATCTGCTGAGGCTCATGTTTGAGACGCTACTTTGGGATGCTTGCAGAGCAGGATTTAAAGCTCTGCAGCTCTCAAAGTCTCTCAAAAAAGTTTAATTATAGGAAAAGCAAACCCATTTGTTTGTTCTTTAGGGTAGATTACATAGCACAGCATATACAGAAGTTACTTCAATAGTCAGTAAAAGGAAACACAAGTGTGAGGAGGCAGGGAATGAAATTCTCTCTGTGCACTGTGGGAGCAACGCTAAAAGACATCAGTGCAGGTCTAGATTTGATGATCCTGAAGGGTCCTGTCCAACCCCAGATATTCTATGATTCTGTGATTTATTGCCCGGTGAACAAAGACAATGTGAGACATCTTTGGTCCTAGGACTCATCCTCTTTTAACACAGACAAAATACTGAATCCTCCCTAACTTTTCCCTGATGGCCAAACTCTGCCCATGGATGCACACATGTGTTTCCCTCCACAACATCTGGCATGCAGGTACACAGCTGCATGCAGGATGCACCAGCTACAGGACACAGTGCCAGGCTCATGCCAGCACCGCCTCTCCCAGCCAGCTCTCCTGTGCCCTCCCTCACCTTCCCACAGCCCACACTGAGGGCACCCAGCAGCTGCAGCTCCTGCACACACACCCTGAGTTCCAAGGGTACCTCTCCCTCTGGCGTGGGTGTCCTCAGCTCCAACACCCAGGGTTTGTGCAGGTGTGCCTCGCGCATCAGGGATGGGAGATTGCCTTCGAGGAAATTTCAAACTGGCTGAACTCTGCTCGTTTGGAATGAATTCACAGGGCTGGATTTTTGGCAAGGCTTTTGCTTTCATTAACTCTGTTTCTGTGTGGGTTTGATCTGAGACCCCTGCTTGCTTTGACTTGAATTCACGTTAGACTTATTCATGTGATTTATTGATGTGCTTCCCATCCACACGCTTTTAACGTAAGAGGCAGACAGGCCAGCTCGAGGACACAGTGCCATAGATGAAGAAAAATAAAAAAACCCAAACCAGTAATTTCTGACAAGTTACAGAGCCTTTTCATATCTCACTTCCATTTATGGCACATCCTGGTTTTGGATTTAACTCTCCAAAGCCAGTAACAGTCCTCAAAGATCACAAACACAAGCTTTTCACCTTCCAAAAAACCCCAACAACAACAACTGCATTCAAGTCATTAAGGATTTTAGAGTCCAGCCTGGTCTGGGATGCTTATTCTCAACTCCCCTTTTAATTGCAGATACTCTGATAGACATATGGAATTTCTTGTTTATTTTTTTTTTCCAGTATTATTAATTGATAATTTAATTTTTGATCTGGTGAATTACATGCATTACATGAATCCACCATCAGTGAAATGACAAGTTTAGAGCAGAATAGTTTAGGTAAGCAGATTGTCAGTGCTTATGGCTGTAAGACATAATTATGTACAGCCAACTGTGTAACGCGCTTGAAAAAATTATAAGCCTAGGCACAGAAATTAAAATTATTTCAAGATGAAGTTGTACAAATACAGCTGCAAAAAGCTGCAAAATCCTATTAATTTATGCCAACTGTAGTGGGTAGTGCAGGGGGGATCCAGCCCCCACCTCCCTGCCAAAAAGAAGTTTAACACCCAGTGAATAAAGGGCTGGGTGTTCAAACATGGCTCCAGAAGACTACTTCAGCTATTCTTTATGTACTCATAAACTTGTGGGCCTCAGCTGGCAACTTGGTATGATGACTCCTCAGCGTGTCAGGGCAAACATTAAACGCTGAATTACCATATGTCATCTTAGGGTGGTTAATAATTCTACTGCATCTTGGACAACTTGAAGGTTTTCCTGAAATTGCTGTCAAATCGAATCTTTCTTTCGATCAATAAAGCAGCACAGCGAAATACACCATTTGTGGTGTCAGAAAGAATAGATTAACAAAACACTGTAAATGCAGCTGGCAAGGACAACAAACTGCACTCTCTTAGCTGGCAATGCCCAATAAGCACATCAATACCTCCAACGAGGGGACCCCCGTGAGGAGACAGCAGTGTCTGCTCACCACACACCTATTGCTCTGTTCTGTGCTCTTCGGTTTGCCACCAAAGCCCCCCTGACCCTCTGTTACCTGTGGATCTAACAGGCTGCAGGTAATTAGAGCAGCAGTATTTGTTCTACACCACTGGGTCTGTCAATTGCAGCCAGAGGAACGAAATAGAGAACGACTGAGAGCATGGAGAACCTGTCTGACCTGCTGCTTGTTTTCCAAGCCGTGTAATAGAGACATCTCCGGCAATACTGAGGATCAGGACTAGCTGGGAACAGCCAAATCAGGTAGGAAATGCAGAAATCTGCACACTTAGGCTTATTTAGAGAGATACCACCCAACCCAGATCGTGCTGCTTCTGCCACTTTTGCTCTCAGTCGAGCACAGCTACAACAAACACACGCTACTCCAGAAGTAAAACAGATTGGAAGAGATGTTGTTTCCTCTGTGTATTTGACAGCATCAATGACACATTTCAAGATATTCAGCACTGGGAAATCAGGACCAGATCTCCAGTTCAACTGCATTTCCTGTCAAAACACCTGAAACCTAAATCAAATTATTCCTACTTTGTTTTCCTGCACATCTTACTATGGATATACAGAATACCTGGCCATGGGCTCCTGTAGTGCAGCCACAGGATGCTGTAGCATCTATGTGAGCCCTGGAAAAGATTTTTCCTTAACATTAACTGACAGAAAAGGTGTTGCACTGCAGATGGCTTTGCTGAGCAGCACCCAGGCTGCTTCTCACTCCCATGAGCAGCCCTCCAGGAACAGGGCTGGGAAGCCCTGCTCCAGTTTCTCTTTTTGAAGCACTAATGAAATCTGAGCTCTTACAATATCTCAGTGTTTTTTCCTGCTCTTTGATCTCTTCACTACATTCACAGTTGTGTCAGATTTTACAGTTCAGTTGTAAGTCAGAAATATGTTCTCTGGGTTTTATAGATCCATCCCATCCAGCACACATGCCTCCCCAAAGCCTTGGAGCCTGGTGACAGCAAGAGTGGACCTAAAGCACAGTGGTCCCCAGCAACCTTTAAAACCATCAGCAGTGTGTAAGCAAAACCCATTTCTTATAGCACATTTTTTGAGCATTTTGATTTTTGGTAATTCAGGTCTCTCCATCCACTACCCCTCTGCTGATAGATTTAGTTGTAGCAGTTGTTTTCAGGCTGCAGGGCCCTGAGAAAGTGATGGGAAAGTTGCTGGTAGCAGGAAATTGCCTTCATAATACTTTCAATTTAAAAAAGTTGGTAATGACGCAGGGAATAGGTCCTGTGGGAACCAGAAAGGTTGAAAATAATCCACCAGCGAAAGAATTGTGAACTGCTGACTTTGGGCATTTAATTGGGATGGAATTACAGGTCATCTCCCTCCATCAATCCTGTGCACACTCCAAAGGTGATACTAAAAAGGAACAGATTATTATTATTTCATACAGTATCTTTTTTTTCTTAATCAGAGGAAATTAAAAGAAAACATTCTGCCACATACCCAAGTCACACAGCTGCTTTATAAGCTGTGCCTTGCTCTCAGCTGGTGTAAACCAGCACAGCTTCTCTTAGTTCAGCTTTACACCCATTTCCAGTGGCTGCCAGGCTGACCCAGTATTTCTGTGGTGATTAGAGCGAGATATCGCTTCATGTTTATTTCTAGGAAAGCTCAAAGTTGGCTCTTGTGCTTTTGAGGAGCTGGATGTATGTGAGGAAATGATGTTTCTTCAAATTCTAAATCTTCAGGGCTTTTTTTTTCTTTTTTTTTTTTTTCCTTTTTAATAAGAAGCAGGAAGAAGATTTCCTGACCCTCTCAGCTATCCCTGGGTTTGAATACGCTGCATGGCATGCCTGTAAACACAAGAAGAAAGCTCTTGTGCGAAACTTCTTAAACTGCAGAGGATGAAGGACAGCAAATGGGAAGCAAGCCAAGGAACATGACAATTAGCACAGAGAAAGTTTTCAGGGTTTATTCCATCAGTCAGCACTTAAGGAGGCTTTGAAGGGGAAAAAGCATCCTTTTTATATTAATCCACTACTTCTGCACTTTCCCCCATTCCATGGATTTAGTGCTTAGCTACTAAATATCTATATGCAGAGCCTTATTAAGAGGAGTTGGTTTACTTTTTGAAAGATTCCATATCCATTAGTTCATAGAGAGAAAAGAGGCAAAATAATTTCTCCCGTTGCAATACCCAGAGTTTAAATGACGATTTACTCTTCCCCAGCTCTTAATACTTAAAGATGTGGATGAGAAAAGGGCTAGCATCTCTTGCAATGTATTTCTGGTCATCACCTTACTAAAGACTTGGTTGTGCTACTGATGATAAAGTAACTCAGTAAAAGCAAAGGGAAAATCCCCCTTTTCTCCCCCTTTTCTATCTTGGCAGACTTCACATCTGAAGAGGCACCTTACTGTTCCAAGATAAAATATTTTCTTTTTTCTTTAAAAAGAAAAAGTTCTCTCAAGCAAGAACTTGGGCAACAGCAGGGGACATCGCCAAGCCAGTATTAATTAGCAAATTCCAAATGAATCATCGTTTGTGCTTAGCAGGGTATGGTTGAAAACGATGTGAACTTTAAAAACATTGTGTTGAGCATACTAGCTACAGCTTACTTCTTATATATGTTTTAATAAGACTAACAAAGAAAGAGTTGCTTTGGAAGGGCATCTTATTAATTTCCTCCATGGCCCTGTTCCCAGGCATTTGTGATCTTGCCCATCTCTTTATCTGGAGGTTGACATCCCCCCTTAGCTCATCCTTTTTGGTTCGAGGCCACGACTGGGGGGTGGCATTTTGCCACTAATTAAGAGGTGGCATGTGGGGTTGTCCCCACTGTGACCTGAATCACCTAGCAGGGGGTGCACAGTGACATGTCACACCCATCATCTCCCTGCCTCTTTGATCCCAAGTCCCCAGGGCTCCAAGATGTGCCTCCCCCACTGAGGAGTGGTGCTCTGGCCCCTCCGTGCCAGGGCTCTCCACCACAGCACTGGAGGCAGAACTGGGCAGTGGCTACACCTGGCAGCAGTGATGGACTCTAATCTTAATTTCTGGATTATTCAGGTTGTGATTAAGATGGGGCACCTGCCAGTGCAAGGCTCATCAATTCTCTTTGATTTGAAAAAACTCTGCATCTGTGCCAGAACTTCGATTTCAATGCAGAGCTCTGTTGCTGTTTTTCCTCCCTCTCCCTTCAATATTGAGTTTAAAAGACACAGGAGTTGAGAGAAGAGACTGATGCACAGGTCTGGGGTAAGCAGCCATGGGAGGCTGTGAGCATTCATTCAGGTAGCTACAAGGAGAAAGAGATGCCCTTGGCAAGCTGAGAAACGTGAGATTCCCAAGTCTCCTTGTGCTTTCCCTTACCCTGGCAAACAGAACTGACAGTGCACAGAAGAGCTGGGGGCTATTGCAAACTAAAGAACAACTGCAACATCCACTGGGATCCAGAACATTCAGAGCTATTTTAATCAAATTACTATCGATTAGGGACAAACTAGAGTCTACTGAAGTTAATGGACACATTTCCATCGACTTCAAAGGGCTCTGAAACAGCCTGTAACCAAAAACAAGCAAGTACCAAAATGAGAAAATGCATTTGAGTCTCACCCTAATTGCATGAGATGAAAGAACTGTTTCAGCTGGAACTTTTTGAAACTATTCTGCCCGAGACAAATGTCAAACACCTCAAATGGTCAAAAATTCAGCAAAGCTACCAGAAAAAAGGGGAGTCTGACAGCAGCAAGCGTGGCCAGCTGAGGGTACCAGAGACACACAGACAGATGTATCAGCTCCTACTGACAGTTCTGGAAGATCTTCAGTAACTTATGTAGGAAAAAAATCTCAGCAATTCTCTGTGTGTTTAGATATATACACTAATTTAATTTTACTTTCCACTCAAATTTATTTTCTCTAAGAAGGAAGAGGTGTTTTCTTCTTTTTCCCTGGAAATGTCAGTGTTTAATTCCACACTACAAATGTAACATTTGTCCTTTTGTCTTCACAGGACCTAATCATCTTTTCTTAGGGAGGAATATGAAATCATGATACAAGCAATTTGTTTAAAGTAGCCTCTTTTACTGACTAGAATATTTCATTGTCTTTAATGCTATATATTTATGTGACAGCCAGACAGCCATTAAAATCCACAAACCTTAAGGCCTATGAGGTACAAAAGATTTCTTCTTTTAAATTTTGTAAGAGAAAAAAATCAGGCTGAATACTGGGGGGTCATAACTTTACTGACCTTCATAATATTTGGTTTTTCCCAGAGCTGCTGTAATTAAGTGTTCAGTCAGTGGAAGAAATAAGGGTTTTTTCCTATTTAAGAAGCTAAATTGAGATGGCATTTTAAATAGCCTGTAGGGACCAGCAGCACCATTTTGTTGTCAACTCCAGCATTACCCTTCTCCAGCTTTTATTCATTCAAGATCCATAGAAGATAGACAGATAAATCCCACTTGAGGTCACTTGTGCCATTCTGGGATGGCAGTGGAGGCTGTGGTGGCTTTCTTGACCACATGGCACTCGAGAAAATTTGGGCAGTATTAAAGGAAGATTTTGGGTTTAAATACTTCATCCTGCCTAGTTCCCTCTTCCATCAACATTTAGTGGATCAAAAGTGTATCAAAGTACCAGAATCTGCCTACCTATATATGTGTGTGTGTATATATATCTCTCTCTATATGTATATATATATAAATGTACATATGTGTGTTTATATATATATATATATATAAAAGTATATGTGTGTGTATATATATATATGGATGGATATGTGTGTATATATCTATCTATATATATATCTCTCTATGCATATATATACATACAGATGAATGACAATTCCAGTACCACTGTCACCAGTGAGAGAAAAGTACAAACATCCAACAAATATCCAGCTACCAGAGCCCTGACTGACTGCTCTCTTGGTAGAAAACCACACAGAAGATTGCCCACCAAAGGCCCCAGTCCCAAGGCTTTCCAGACAAACCCTTCATCCATAAAAGCCCCGTGGGGAAGAACAGGTGCAGAGTACAGCAGTAGCTGATGATGGGAGCACTTTTTCCAGCCATGCTGCCATGTCAAACCACAATGTTCAACCTTCCCTTCATGTTGCTCCCAACCAAGTGTCCAGTGTGTGTCTGGAGCATGGGCTGAAGAGCTGCAACCTCGACACCCCTTCAGCTACCCACAGCTGGCATTGAAAGACATGGTTCAAGCCCCTCTAAATGTCCTATTATCTGTGGATCACTGACAGGGTTGATTATAGAAGTTTGACACGGCTCCAGAGGAGCTGTTACAGTCTATTGTGTCAATAGGTACCCAGGGAGCCTTTAATCTGCAGATACATGTGTAAAAACAGCAGACTAAAAACACAGCTTTTTTTTTTTTTTTCTTAGAAGTTGCTATTGCTATAGAAGTAAAAAGAAGCAAAAGTAACGTTCATTGTAGAAATAAAAGCCCTGTCATTTTTCCCATGACAAGAGCACAAAAAGTCTGAAACCTAAGATTTTTCCCCTTTCAGTTGTAATATAAAAATGATCCAAAATGTTTACGCCAGGAGACAACTTGGAATGACTTGTTTTCCTGCTGAGCTATAATCTTGGTCAGCGGGAATGCTCCTGATGTGACTCAAAATGTATTGCTGCTGTAGTGTGAAGGAAAGAAGGGGTGAACTCTCTTAATTCTTAAATTAGCAGAAATGGGTTTTTGTGTAGATGATGTGTGAAAGTATGGCAGCAATCATGGGGGGAAATTGTTTGCTTTCCTCGGACACTGGTAGGTGGATTTGATTAAGGAAAGTGTACTTCCATGTTAGGGTCTCATGAGGTTCCTGGATACTGCAGAGACAGGCATGGTGTGCAGGCACACACAGAGATACTGAAATGGTACAGAGAATATTCAATTATCACTTATGAAGTCACAGGCTCCTGCTTTTATAAGCACATTCTTTCAAAACACTGAGGTCCATGAGATGTCACATACCCTGAGCACAGAGCAATTCAAATTTGTTTTCCTAGAAAATGCTGTTAAAAATGGTTCACTTAATAAAGAATTCTGTTTACAAGCAAGAAGTTAGAAGATGCCTTGGAAACATCTGATTGCTCATTCTTTAAGCAGTATCTTTTTGCAGATACAGTATAATTTTCAAAAGAGGGTATGAGGTACATAAACATTCAGGATCTCTCATGAGAACATCACTGACTTTTCAGTCCTATTTCCGTTTAGTCCTGACAAAGAAACACATCCACTGGAAGTTTTACAAGAGAATAAACACTTGTGATGCTAGCAATTAAATCCTTCCTTGTACAAGGGTATTGATGCTTCTTTCCACTGGCAGTCATGACAGAAGAGCACCACTATCTTATGAGAATTTTAATAAAAAATTATTGAATGCAGAACTTCCCTTGTGTGACTTGGCACACTTCAGTCCTCAGGTCTTTAGGGGGAAAAAAGGCTGCATTGCAAAGCCCATACAATAGAAAAATATTTGACAGTATGTTTCAAAACATTATTTAAATAGAGGTTTCTGTTCAAGTTATTAATGCCTTTAATATGGATTCTCATCTCCTCTTTTTATTACTTTGTGTGTCTTTCTGGTTATTTAAAGGGTTGTGAAAAGAGCTGGTCAGCACTTCAGAGCTCCCACTGCTCATCAGCAACAGATGCCGACCATAAAGTTAAAGCCAACACAAAAGAAAAGCCCAATGCAGATTTCTTTTCTCTCCTCTCAGGGGAGGGAAGGCAAACACATCCATCCTTCCCTATCCTGCTCTTCCCAGCTTCCTACCAGAGAGCAACTCCGGAGCCAGAACTGAGCTTGATGGCTTATTTTAACTAAGAATATAGGGGAATGAACTCCTTATTAATGGCTATCTGACCTGGAGCAGAACTGCTGTCCCGTCAGGGAGTGCCAAGAGAAGCCCAGGAGAACATCCTGCACCTCAGAAGAATCTGCAGGTGCTGGGGCAGCGTGTGCCCCCTCCTCTGGTGCTGCACCGTCCTTTCCTCGGGGCAACAGCTGGCTGTGACAGCCTGTGTGTTTGATGGTCTGGATATCACACACATGGGAAAAGGGCCACGGTTTCCAAATCATCTGGTGGAGTAATGGGAGGAGACAGCTCCCCAGCAGCACGAGCCAGAACATCTCTGCGCTCTGACATCGCGTCAGGGCAGCAGGGCAGGCGCAGGCCAGGCAGCGATCTCCCGTGTCCTGCAACATCTGGTCATCTCCATCAGGCCAGGGCTGGTGTCAGATCGTGCCAAAAGCATCTGGGCTTCTTGTTTGCTTCATCTCCCGCACCTTCAATCTGAGCTAATTCAAAGCACAGATCAGCTGCTGAATTTTTAGTGATCATGAAAGCTGGCAGCATTAAACAAACACAGCAGAACAGGACAGATACAGTCCAAAGGCAAAAATCTTCAGCCCTTCCTTCTAATACACCTACTACTGTAGTCCCAGGCTGTCCCAGTAACAGTTTCTTTTCCTGACATGCTGAATGTTTATGTAACGTTTTCCACATTAACGGCACAGCAAGGATATAAAGAGGCAGACGATTCATGTTCCCGAGTAAACGATGTACCCAAGGAGAGAAAAAGCCCTAATCCATTTGGAGTCTGAAATCAGATCTCCAGGGATGCTTTAGATGATTGCCCTACAGGATGCCCAGAGTTTGTATCCAACTTAATGGCTTTCCTAATACCAAGATGCTCCTAATGAATGACAGGGATGGATGAAAAAAAACTTTTTAAAAAGTCACTTACAACTGGATTAAGTGTATCAAGATGTTTTCTTTGATATTGTCTTGTCAGTTCATATCAAGTGACTCTTCCATGCTTTCATGTCAGGTAATTCCCAAGAAATTCATGGCTACAATCTAAAATAAATGTGTGACTTTCAAATCAGCAAGAGCTGAATGATAGGAATTTTAAATTGCTGGGATAAAACTGCTAGCTACTTCATAACACTCATGCTGCTTCCAGATTTCATACCTGCCTTTTCAAACACTATCAATTCACTTAATATGTCAGTGGGGAATAACATTACTTTATTTTATTTTCCTTTATAAGGATCATGAACCATTTTCTCTTACAGAAATGTACCAATTACCCACATGCCAATTGTCCCTGCCACACTCTGATCTTACAGCGTGGACATTCAGCTCAGGTGCACACAGAGCTTTCTGATGCTACAAAAGAACCACTGCGGGCTAAATTCTGGACTGATGTAAGCAGGCAAATTTCTGCTGACATCAATGGAACTGCACTCCCCAACGCAGGTTCTGAGTTTTGCCCTCTGCCCTAAGAATCTGACAAATGCCGATGGAAGTCAGAAAGAAACCTTTCATGTGAAAAATTCCTAATTTAAGAAATTAGCAGAGCAAAGCCATGGAAAAAAAGGGTAGAAATAAGAGACCATATTGTTCTATTTGTGCTGGGATAGGCAAATTGTCTTACTTTGGCAGCTGGGACACTTGAATTTCCACTGGGGCACGGCCAGAGGTGCTGTTACTGCTCCCTGCCCTTGTAGGATCGCTTGGTATGAGGAGCAAAACAGGGAAAAAGGGAGCTAATGTTCAGGAAAGTCTGCATCCAAGGAAACACTGAGGGACTGGGTATTTGGGGGCAGAGCTTGGCCACTCAGTGTGGCACAGGGGCTGCAGGGCACAGCGAGCGCTGCCAGCGCTGGCGGCCGCGGGGCTGAGCCTGCCCTGGCTAATTGGTCCTGCTGAGGGCTTGGGGGTATTGGCCAGGGCACAGGGCCAGGCTAATGGAGCTGTGTGGCTGCTGGAGCAGGGCTGCAGCTCTGCAGGGCACTGGCCAGGCTGCTCACAGTGCCACGGCTGCCTCACCTGTGCTGACGTATCCCCAACTGGGCTGCAGCGAGCTCTGCCTCCTGAGAGGGTACAGCAGGCTCTGAGCAGATAAAGGAGAGTCCTTATTTCAAAGGTGCATCCACTGACCACATCCCAGAGCTTGCTCTACACCTTTTGCAAGCTCCCCTGGGGGAGGCAGGGCATGGCTCTTTGATCCAGGCAGGGCTGGCAATGCTGGGAGCTCTGCAGCAGGTCCCTGCCAATTTATTTCTGGTAATGGATTGTCCCACTGTTTCAGCATTGTTTACACTGATTTATTCAGAGTATATCTGCATATACATTATACATGCAGCCCTCACCAATGCTGGGTAGGCCTTACTCTGCATTGATTGGGATGTGCTGGGAGATATGCCAAACATTGTTAGCACAGAGTATCACATTGTACTTGGAAACCTTTACCTTGAACTTACCAGTGCCTTTCATCCAGGAAAGCTCACCTGTCCTGCTCTTTGGAGATCTACTAATAAAGCTCCAGCTTAGAATGTTACCTGCAATACCATTGATGCCAACAGGTTAAAGACACAAATACTATTCTCAACAGATTGATGAGCTCACTGGGATATCCCAAGCACTGGGGGATATCAGCCAAAGAAATAAACTGGTTTTTAGACCTGAAAGGTTTTAGGATTTAGGTGACACATTAAGAATTGAACTGTAGAGTCCAACATTTCAAAACCAGAAGTGCTTTGCTCCTGGTGAATGGTCATTGCATGATATTCCCCAAGGGTAAGAAAAGAAGGAGCAAAACCCTAACCTGACCGTGGTTATTCATCTGTGTGATACCGTGGCAGGGAAAAATTAGGAAGAAAGGAATGGGAAAGAAATCACATTGCAACCATGTGATAAAGGAGAAAGATCTCACCCTATCTGCAGATTTGGGTATAAAACCTGTATGAGCCAGTAGGGAAGATATTAATGAGCATCAGACAAATCTAACAGGAGGTATCAAAAGCAGATACCAAAGATGCAAATAATGAAAAAGTGAAAAAACATGGAGTAAGAGAATAACGAGACCGAAATGGGTTTTGAACCTCTTGGACATCAAGTAACAATTTAATTTGCACTAACGTTCTAGAAGCAGCCACAAATCTGATTTTAGATAAGCAGGCTGCAGTGCTGGTGCTCATTCACAGAGCAGAATCCTGCTCAACCCCTCTCAGCAGTGCTGGAGACAAGGGATCGAGGGGACAACCTCCTCCTGAGTTTTCTGCCGTTCCTGGCAGAGGCAGGGCCAAGTGATAAAGCCCAGGGCACTGCAGGAGGCAGAGATGTGTTACAGGGATGTGCCACGGCTGGCTTGCTCTCCTACAGCCCAGTGGTTTCATGGCATATTCCTCTTTTTAACAGGTTGCGCTAGTATTGATTCAAATCAGTGAGAGCTGTATTGATCCCCCCAAGGGTTTGACTCTTACATAGCAAGAACATTTTCAAAAGACCTGATCCTCCTTATTTTTCACACTTATTCCCAACGACGCAATAGCGGAGAGCTCGAGGCTTCCTCTGTATTCCTCCCTTTTACTGCTACATCTTAAAACCCTTCCAAGAGGCGATCCTCAGCTGGCAGCAGCATTTTAGGCAGCCGAATTTCTCCGTGTAAAATCAGCTGGCGACCTCTCAGCGTGGCTTCCTTGGCCAAGCGCCCTCCAGGCAGGTTGGCAGCCCCTGTGGCCAGCAGCCAACCTCCTAGGGCTCCTGCTTGGACAGGGCCCTTCTGTGTTTTATTGGCCTTCATTACATTTTCATTTTAATGTGATGGTAAAATTTTTATCTGATAATCTAAACAAGGTAATAATTTTGTGCTATAAAAGTGCCCGTCTTCTGCTGTTACTGTCACCATCGTATATTGGAGGGTAATATTTGCAGCATTATACAAAATTGTTATTCTATTAAAATGATAAAATGGCAGCGGTTTTATTACATGAGTGATTTTGGAGGCACTGAGATGCCCTTTACTGCAGACAGGAATAATAAAAACATTATTCACCAACACATTAGGGAACAATCCCGTGATTTTGGAAAACACTTGTAACAAACAAGTTACTACAGTGACATGCTCAGGAAACACAGCCCCAAATCTTCTCTACTGTAACTAAATCGTGCTAATAGCCAGGGACTCTGCCTGCTCTGCACTGCAGCACCCTGTCCCCAAGAAGTTGGCAAATCATAAAACAGACACTGGGAATTGTTCATGCACTTTTTGCAATCCCATCTAATCCAGGCCTTTGGATTTTAACCCTTTATTCCTACCAAAGTCTTAAGGATTTACCATCTGTCGCTGCAGAATCCGTGAAGATGAAGAAAGGGAGAGGATTAAATTAATTAACAAATTCTGATCCTGAAACAGTGTTGGCGATGTTAGGGCTCTTTGAATTCTAATGAGGATTTAAAGCAACGCTGACAACTCTCCCATAAAAAGGAGGAAAATAATGTCACATTAACACATCCCCAGCCTCTGCCCACCCCACACAGCATTTTATCCAACAGAAACTACTACAGGGATCATTCAGTTATCCAAGGCACCTTTCCCAGCCACGTCTGCAAGCAGGAGAACAAACCCATGTGCACGGGCCAGAGCTACATCAGGCTGTTGCTTGAACTCATTATCAAGGTTCTATATCTACCTCCAGGTTTTTTATAAGGTAATTCTGAATCAGGTAATACAACCTGGTATATCTGACAGTTGGAGGATTTTATTTCCTTTTTTTCTCTAACTCCAATGGATTTGAATCCACTGCCACCAAGAACTGCTGACAGTCTGTGCCTGCAGGACATGAACAGGAAGGTCAAAACAAACCAAATAAGTGTGTCTGAGGTGTCTGAAGTCACCAGTGACTCCACTTCAATAGGGAGAAAACAACATGGGAAAATGAAGCAGGGAGAGCTTCAGCAGGGAGAACACAGAGCTCCCTCCTAATGTGTTTTGCTTTTTTCATAAAAAAAATCAAGCCTGGGATGAAAATCAGACCACACCAAGAAGCAATGCAGTGATGTACAACACATTCTCTCTGCAGCAACAAGGTACAATGGGCATTAAAACAACAATCCACAACCCCACATCCATTTAAAACCCAAGACTTCTGGGGAAAAGTGCAAATTTAAGTTGGGAAGGGAATTTCACCAGGGGACCTGGGCCCTTTGCGCAGGGAAGCCAACTTTATATTTTCTGACATCGCCGTGAATTTGGAAAGGAAACATATGGAAAGCAGATGACATATTTCACAAACTGCCAAGCAGATTTTGCGTGGTTTTAGAGAAAGTGTACTCGAGGGAGTGTCCACGGCAACTTGATGGTCCTGATGGCCAACATTTGTTCCTCATCTTTACGCAGAAGAAGCGAGACACGACCGTTCGTCTGTCCCCTGTTCCCGTACAGGTGCGCGTTCCTCAGCTGTGCTCAGAGGACAGATGTTGCTTGCAAATGCCTTTTTAAAGGAAGGGAAAGAACAGGAGGGAGGGGGAGAGCCCACTGGAGCAGCTCAGAAGCTCGGACTGCTCTCTTTCCCGGAGAGCCCCACCAGGCAGTGTGGGTGTGCTGACTGCGGCATCGCTCCTCGGAGCTCGGGGTCTTTATGGGAGCTGCTCTCTACACTGCAAACAAAATCAGCTTCTTATTAGTCTCCATAGTGGAATAACAAACTACAGGATTCATAATATCTAGAGACCAGTGGCTACATTTTGATTTCCGAGCTTTTGAAACGTCTGTGCGCAAACAAACTCTTCAAAACAAATGCAAATTTGGCAGTCTGTGCAGCAGTGAAAGCCACTTGGGGGGATTAAAGGCTGATGTACTATCAGCTGAGGAAATGAGTAGCCCTGAAACACAGAAATAGAGCTCCAACATTTGTATATTGATCCTCTATAAACTAATGCTGAAAGTAGATTCTGAAGGACACCAATTCCTTCATTTTAAGCCTTTTTTTTTTCTTTTTTAAGTAGGAGGAAGCTGAAGAGATTTAACTGCCTGCATGTTGTGAATCCGATTTTCACAAGCAGACCCAGAGTTTTAGAAGCACAGCCTGTAGCACACCAGCTCCCAGTGACACTGTTAATATGTACCAATACCAAACCTACCAAAGCCAGTGGGACTCTTTGAGGCCCTGTCAAAAATTAAGTATTTTATTTACATTTTGCTGCTTGCTTTAGAGGACAGATTCATTGCACAATGTGATGCATTTGCAGATACTCCTCCATCTCTACATCCTTAAGTGATGGAGTTGTCTGAATCCTGAGTGTTTGTTCTTTACTAAGGATGGCTCACCTGCGCATCAGGATGAGAACTTGTATCTGCCAGTAAGTTTAAAAACATAATTTGAGAAACTGCAGAAAAACTTAGGCTACAGCAACCTGAACCCCATTCAAATTAGCCTGTCTCCTTTGAGACAGCCTGCCAGCCTAGCAAGAATAAAAAACAACTTTCCCCTCTGTACATTGTGCTGCAGAATACTGTTATCTCTGAGACATTTTGTTCACTTCTTGAGAAGGCCTTATCAGGGAGGCACAGTATGTTAGAAAGCCCAAACAACCATGCTCCCAAAATGTGTGTGCAAGTGTGGGGGTATATATCCACTGGCAGGACTGAAATAGATTTAAAAAATATTTCCACATAGCCAAAAAAAGCTGGAAGATGGCTGGTAATTACATGTACATCACAAGCAGACTACACGTGGTGGGGGGTGTTAAAGCATTCATATAAATTATACCAATCAGCACAGAAAGGAGGAAAAGAAACACTGAGGACATCAAATATGGCACTTCCTATAACTGACACACATGAGTACTAAATCATGGCAAAACAGTGCCTTAGAAAACAATGACTAAAATGTCATCCTAAAATGAGTTCCATCTATAGCTCTGCTGCCTCTCTAAATGCATGTGATCATCTTAATGATTTATTTTGAGGACACAGGATAAATCTGAGAGCCAAAACACCCCACAGAATGTGAATACATGGGGAGATTCTTCTTCTGGAGGAAAAAAGATATTGCCAAAGGACTGGGGTACCACATATTTTAAAGATTCTTTTAATTGTGTGGTTTAAAATGTGGAGGTTCAACAGCTTCTGGGGTGTGATAATAAAATGGGTTTGATGAGATTTTCCCCCTCAAAGCAGAGCAGAGGCTATATGGTGTTTCTGGAGTGCCTGACCTACATGCCAGCAGACCCAGCATGACACTGTTTTGTTCAGAAATCTCCAGTCATGGTGCCTTGGGACAAGGGAATTAGAAAAAGAATTAGGATAATCTTTCCAGGCAGAAGATTTAAAGTCTGCTGCAGTTATTTTCGATCGATCCCCAAAAGATTGCCAAGAAGTGTGTATCTTAAAACTGCTGCTAATTAGGAGGTTTTAAGACACTGTTATAAAACACCTTCTGCTTGGCTTGTAAGGGAAACCATTTAGACTTGTACTATAGAGAACAAAACAGTCATAAAATGTTATTTGTAGCTTCTATTATATCACCATTACACTATATTATCACCAGCATAGTTACATACCTAACATAAAACCATTTAATGAAATGTTTGAACTTTCAGGAGACCTACCAGTAACCTTCTTATTTTTAGCAATGGGGCTGACATTTGTTGTTTGCTGCAATACAAACAATAATAATTACACATTGAGATGTTAATGGGGATGAAAACTTACATTTAGTGCTGCTGTCTGTTCATGACCACTCACACAAATAGAGTCCAGGATTAGTAATTTAAGAGGGCTTTGTTGTTGTTGCCTGGGTATATAGTTTATTTACTTAATTATTGGTTTTGTCCTGCATGGGATTTTGAAGTTTAGACTAGAAGCAGTGACAGACTAGCAAACAGGCTGCTCTACAAACTGGAGAACTCAATGTTTTTTTCATTCCTGTAAGAATGGAACACCCTTTGAAAAGTTTTCATCATCGATTTGCACTCTGTGCAGTGTGGCTGCTCTAAAACATGTATTTGGAATATGGTACATCTAAATGCAGGCCGTGATGTTGTCTGAACATTGATTTCATTAGCCTGTAAGGATGGCTTATCTTGCCTGGCCAAACCCCATGACCTTTAACTATTTCTTAAGTGGGAGCTACAGAAAGCCCATCCCAGACAATTACCTGAGATGTCAATAAGAAAGGTGAAAGAATAATGAAAATGTTTCCTAATTCTTTCATGCTTTTTCTCCCCCTTTTTTGTTATTTGCACTTTCCTCCTTGCTGTTTGTGTGGCTCTCACTGGTGAGCCACAACTCTGCTTTTCAGTGCTGGTATCCAGACTCAAGTCCTGTGGGATGGTTACAGTCTTTGGTATTCATGCTGAAAAACACAAGCCACAACCAGATGTGAAAAACCAGTCAGAAATAATTGTCAGCCCAATAATTGATTTTTGGGGGGATGATTTCTTCTATTTTTTGTTTGTTTGCTTGCAATGGCTCACAGAAAAAGCTTTCTTAAGACTTCTGTAAATGGGGAAAATCATTGCAGGTTTAGGTAAACACAATTAGGCCTGATCACGAGGCAATTACTACATCCCATTTCCAGTGAGTAAAGAGGGTGCAGACAGCAGGTCTGACTTGACTTTCCATTTAAAGCTCAGCTGCTCTGATGTCTTTATGTCTCTTTTTTTTACATGTTTTCTCATGATAATTTAGGATTAGCAGCTTTGAGAATCAAATCAGAGAACAAAGTTTCTTGAGCCTAAACCTAATTCTGACTTGGTTCTGATCCAACTGTGCCATACAACATCACCGAGAAGAGGATCATTGAGTGATCTTTTAGGCCCTGCAGGTTTTTTTTTTCTTGTTGAAAAATGGAAAAAAAGAGAAGGAATTATGTGGCCTCAGCACATTTCAAAATATTTGACTAAGAGTTTAATATTATAGGATTTATCTCAGATCCACTAAAGCGATTGTGTCTTAATACTGAATCCCTGAAAACACCTGGTATATGAGAGGGACTGGGTCAACTCTTGGTCATGAGGGAGCAGAGAGATTGACAATAGCATGTCAATTACTGCAGCATGCCTGTGACTTACAGCTGTGCCAGCTTTGCCTTAGAAACCACTGGAGTACAAAAAGGAAAGAAAAAGACCATTAACACGAGGGGAAAAAAAAAAGGCACACAGAGAGCTGTTAGTCAACTCAAATGCAACAATCTACTCATCAGCCATAAATTCTGGGGCAAAGCTCTCCTCCACCCTGAGCCAATCCACAGGCGTGTCCGACTCCCTCCATGGCTATTTCCTGCTATCTCTCCCAGGGGTGATGTTTGCATTAGAACTGTCACTGCAGGCGACAGCTTATTCCACTTTCCCAGTGAAATACTCCTTGAGGAGTGTCTGTGTGCAAATAATGAGGGTGCAGTAAACTCCCACCCCATCTCACCACACGCTCCCAGTTGATCTCTGCTAAGCTTTTAGACACAACACAGAAAATACCCAGGGACAGCCACCCCCTCCCCTGTGAGGGAGGACCAGCCTGCTACAGGATGTGGACAGAGCTGCTCTCCCCTCCATCTGCCCAGGTGTTGAGCTGTGCCAGCACCTCTGCACACCCCCAGCAGCACCATCCTCTGTCCGAGCTCCCTGCACTGCTGGGCATGGGTTATGAGAAATGTGGCACAACTTGATTTCGGGGCAGCTGCAGTGAGGAGGGAGATCCAAGCAGGAGCTGGGAGTCTACCTGGAGGAACTTATTTCAAGTCGGATCAAGGTTAATCCCCTTCCCACTGCTCATGCACTGTAACTCATATCATAGTAGGGGAGGAGGGAAAACAGCAGAGCCTGCTGGGTGTGGTAGCAGGAGACAGTGGTGAGTATTAGGGAGAGACCAGAGGAGAGAAGTGGTGAAATTCAGAGGAACACTGGCTTTCTCTGAAAAGGATTAATGCAAGAAAGCCACGGGTTTAAAATAGCCTAATTGACCCAGGCATAATGTAGTTCACAGTCACATGGTGAAAGTCAGGCAGTATTTGAATGCCTCCTCATCATTTAATATAACATTTCTGCTAATAGAATATTTAAATCCTATTTTATCAAAATCTCATCACTCAAGTGTAGGAGCCTTTTCCATTGCTGGAGCATACAGTGTTATAAATTCATGAAGGTCGTAATTATGAGCAGCTTCGACACTGCAAATGTGTTTGGCAAAGATATTATGCCCTTTCTAAACATGATTTGAGTGACTACAGCCCATATTCAGAGTTACAGGGTTTTGCTTTTCATGTGCCTTGCAAGAAGCAGACTGTTCCCCTCTGTCCAAAGTTCTCACTTGGACAGAAATGTTCCATGGCCAGAAGGTCACCCCAAAACCACCACTGCAACTTCCCCCAACAAGCAGGCACAGAGGAACAATCCTTCTCTCTCACAAAACAGGAGAACTAGCATGTTCAAATCCTTACTTAATTCAGGCGTTTCACATCTGAATAATTAGTCAGGCAGGAGATAATTTCCCAGGATACAAGGACTGATTACCTGTAAGTGCAATTCCAGTGTCCCCAGACTAGCACTGTGGGGGACTTGGTGGCCACAGCACAACCCTGGCAAGCTTTCCTCTCTCTCAGGAGGTAACACTTTTTTATCACACCTTTATTTCTTTGATAGGGAAACAGCTTCTCTGCCCAGGTCTAAACTGAGGATCATGCTCCAGGATTACTGCTGAGCTCTTGATGTTTCAGGCAGAGCTCAGGTCTGAGCTGACCTTGGTGTCCTGGGTCCCTTTCCTGGCACTGCCTGTTCAGCTGAACCCCTCTCTGAGGTGCTGGGATCGTGCAAGGCTCAGCTCCAAGCTGGGCATCTGAGCACTGCCCACAATACTGCAAAACACAGCACTTGGTACAGATTCCACACAGGCCAGGTTTGCTGGAACTGATGGGAATGCCAAGGGCACGTAACAGTCCCTGTTTCCATCTCTGGAACACCTGGGCAATCTAAAAAAGATCCACTTTGGGCAGCTGAGCTGCTCTGTATTTGCATTATAAGTGAGGAAATGAAATTCCTATGACAGTTTTACACAGGGCTGGCTCTGAGCAAAGGCTGCTGTGTGGGGAAGTGGTTTGGGAGGCTGTGACAAAATCAGCTCTGCTCCCTCTGGCCTCATTCAGGGATTTCTAAGCCCTGGAAAACCAGCCTGGCTGCTGTCACTGCTACCATAACAGAGACTGAAAAAATAGAATTGCAAAATGGTAGTGCCAAAGCCCAGGACAACCTCACCTTGCACATCCATTTCTCCCTGCAGGGACACAGCTCAGCACCTCCTGGGCTTTCCATCCCCATCCCAGCTCCTCTCTCCTGTGCTGGGACCAACCAGCCACTTGAATCCACCCACAGTCTTGGGAAACCCTAAGGTGGTTCTGGTTTACTGTTCTCCTTTCAGGAATTAGCAAGAATTTGTTTGGGAAGAAAAAAAAATGCTTAAGAGATTAATTCTTCAGCCAAATCTGAAATTATTTTCTGATAGGATGAGTTCTCCTTCCATGGGGGAAACTGACCGAGAGGTTGAAGTCATCTGCATGAAAAATCAAATGGAAATAAGTGGCAGAGTCGAGATTATATTCACAGAGATTAAGATGATACATTTTTACAGCTTTGTGCTTTGTGCATTTTAACCTGTGCAGGAATAAAAAGTGGCCATGTGGTTTTCAATGCTCTCCATTTGCTCTCCATGACTTTTCACTCTACTGGTGTGCATCACAAACAACAACAACTCATTTCATGCTCAGGCAACCAAATTCATCTGCCAGTTACACCCCCTGTATGTGGGGCTACACAGGAACAAAAAATAGAAGTCCACGTGGTAGCTGAGAAGTTAATGTCTACTATTTAGCATTCCACAGCACACTAACACATCTTCATAACCTATTTATTTTACCAAATGTTCCCTTATGTTCAATAAGAACATAGTTTTTACACAGCCCTAATAGCAAATTCCAACGATTTTCCAATTCTACAACTGCTTTAAGACTACTGAAATCAGTAGCAATTTTCAAATGGTTCTAACTGGATATTATTTGATATAAATTTTCTTATGAATATTGGAAAGAACTGTTTTTATTTGAAAAGGCTCATTGCTAAATAGATATAGTCATACCTAGTAAGATTGTCATGGTACAGCTTTAGGGGTGAACACCCTTTTCATTCAGACCTTAACTTTTGCACACAAGTGTCAGGTCTGTAACTTTTCTATTCCTACCATCAATGGTAAAATCTGTCATGAAGCACAATGAAAAATCACATTTAAGATAAGAAGATCTGCAGAAGCAAAAGGCAGCATACATAAAAGCGACTGCACTAGGCTTTTTCTTCATGGTCATGACTTCTGGGTTGCTTTCCAGCAGGATATACCCTTAAAAGCCTTTTGTTCACATTCTTTATTCTCTTCCTACTTGCAAACACTCGACAAGAATCAAAGCCAACCAGACACACAAAGAAACAGCCAAAATGCTCAGATGCAAATAAAGGTTTGAGATATGCATTTTTTAATAATCAAAGCAAACTTCTTGGGTCTGAAGTAAAAAGTTCTAGAAGAAAAAAAACCTAAACCTTTGGTATCTCGCTATGAATACCAAGGGGGCACAGGCTGACAAGTAAATATTGAATTATACAGAGCCTTTTGTTAATATTTATGTTCATGCTCCAGATAGTCTAATAGAATTGATCAGATCTGCACTTTAAGACAAAAATATGAACATACTTTTCACAACTGGTCTCTCTGATGAAAGGTGAGGTTTAGTGAAATGAAAACATTCCACAGTTACAGCATTTTGCTTACAGGAAAGCATCCACAGCATTGAGCTCTTTAGTCACTTCTTGCCAGAGAGACAAGAAAATTCAACCTAACAAAAAAAAATCCCTGAGCAACTTGACTTTTTGATTGAAAAAATGAATACTGGCACCCAGCTTGGCTTCCTCAAACTAAAATAATTTGATGTGGTTTGTTATCTTCCCATTCCGAAGGAAACGCAAATTGAGAAGCTTGGGAAACTTGCTGGAGCGGAACCAAGGATGCAGAGATGCAACCACAGCCTGTTCCTGGGAAAAGGACGCAGGGAACAGGCTCAGCCTTCAGAAGGGGCTGTGCACAGTGACTGTGGCACGTCCTGTGGAGATTTCTGAACCACCTGCACTGAGACCAGGAGTGCTCCTGCCACAGCCACACCCCCAAAGATGGATGGAAAACTGGGTGGTGGGATAAAATGATCCAGGAGGGATTTGGAAAGGCAGACATGGTCGCAATTTAACCCTTTCTTTGTAAGCCACTACCTCCAGCCAGCACTAAGCACAACCACCAGAATTTGACTGTATTATTTAAGTGGCCTTTGGAAGGCTTTTATATATATAAATGTACCAGACGAGAATTCCAAAGAAGGAAGTGGAAGTTGTTAAACTAACAAGACAAAAACCAACATAACCCACTGAGCTTTAGAAGCTGAAATCAATCGAAGCCTTTCCATTGACTTCAGTGAGCGCTGGATCAGGATTTAAAGAGATTACAATTCTGAAGTTCATCTCTGTTGCAGTTCAGACTTTTTCCTTTGTTTCTTATCACATTAAAGATTCAGCATGTCTCTTCCTAATGCTCTGAAATATAGTATGATCTATAAGAGAACAGAAAACAGAACTAAAGGAGGGAAAAAACCCTCCCACACCTCATTAAGATCTAAAGTTTGTCCTTAATGTGTGTATGAACTCAGAACGAGTGTCTAAATGGAGACTTTTTTTCTGCTACAGGGTAAAGTGATTATAAATGTCTCTGTGCAAAAGCTTAGTGGTATTTTATGCAGCTGGCACTGCAGAATTTGAAACAAATCCAAGAAAACAGATTGTATCTTTAAGGTTAGAAATCAAACCTTCCCTTGCTGGAGCACACATTTGCTGGTAGCGGGCTGGGCTCTGACACCAGCAGCTATGCAAACAGGAGCTCTGCCACTTCTAATTGTGTTGCAGTCTGTATTCCCTATGGCCTCTGTACCTATTAATTCCACTCCCAAACCATCATTAAATGGACATTAGAAAGTAATTTTTTTTAGTTTTCTGCTTTGTGTACTTTACCATTTCATTTCCTCTAAAACCCATTCAGAAGTGTGCCAGACATCTTTTCCTTAAGCTTTTTAACCTACATTCTCCTACAGACCTGCAAACAGCAGCAGTGCCTTTGTCAATCAGCAAAAGCAGCAGCTTCAGTTTACAGGTAGAAATACCCCAAGCTGCTAAACCTCAGTTACAATAAACCTCATGCAAGAATAGAGATAGCCTCATCCACGGGCTGCAATTCTTTCCAGACTTTGGAGGTATTTCAATGCCAAGCACATATTTTGCATATGTTCTTTCAAGACGATTGAATTGACTCTCAAAAGCTTAAGAAACCCTATATAAGTGTATAATGACATCCCTCTTTGCCTCCACTGCTAAACCCTGCTCTCGCCCAGCGAGATGGGACTGCTCTGCAGGACTGCTGGCAACAGCAGGAGCAGGCTGCTGGATTCCTGGGGTAGAGCAGCCCCAGGAGCAAGGAGATTGCTCTCCACCCCTGAAGCAATCTGTGCTCAAACCGTTTGGTGATGTGTAGGTTAAAAACAGCCTCTTGAGGTGCATTTGGCTCCCCTGCCGTGGCGGGAGCCACAAAGTGGTCTGCTCTGCATGATGAACTACCCAACGAGTGGCAGCTGTGTTCTAATTTAGCTCCCAACTACTCCTAATGAATAACCTCGTGTACAGCACAGGCCGCAGAGAAAGGATTTGTCTCCTATTCCTAGCTAGAGGCAGATGAGGAAAAATCCTATTTTTGGCCACAATTGCCGTTTGATCTTCCACAAGCAGCCCTGCTTCTAATAAAACTCCACTCAACTGCGCTCAGCGGGGACACCGCGGTGAAGAGCGGAGGGCATGGAAGACACAGGCTTGGAGAATGGCAAATGAGTCTGTGAACCAGCTGGGTTTATGACCCACAGTTTGATCCAAAGTGGTCTGTGGCCAGCAATTCCTGCAGATACTGTGCAGAGCTGGCTTTCAGCTTGCTCCGTGCTACTCCTGCAGATGAGGGGAATCTGTTCTTTCCAGTATCTGCGATTGCTGCCGAGAAACTTGGGCTGTGCTGTCACCTCGCCTCTAGAACTTGGTCAGGTGTATCCAGCATGGGTACCAAGCACTTCTTCTGCCTTGGCACATAGAGCAGGGAGAGATTGCACTCTTGCAGCACACTGCTTTTAGTATTCCTTCCGTATTTGTAAATGTCTGTGTTCAGAGAATGTGTCAGGTTAATACACAGCCCCGTGAATAATTTCACTGGAGCAGCTCTGCAATTACAGGGACCAGAGCAGCTGCACAGAACCCATGGGATGCCCTCATGGGAACATCCATGTGGGGTACTGACCTCAGCACATCACCTACTCCAACATAAAACCAGCCATAAATTTAAGTTTCCCTGGAATGCACTAAGGTGAAAAACAAGCAGATTACCCTAGAAGTTTACCCACTTGGCCTATGACCTGGGTAAGGTGAGAGCAAATATACTGTATCTCCCTGCTGGCATAATTCAGACCTGCAATCTCTTGTCACAGACATGCTCAAACATGGCCTTGACTCAGTTCCTGGCAGCTCTGTGCCACTAATAAGTGACAGACAAACAGGCATATTTACTTGATGTTTACCTTTGTCCTTACCTCCCTTGCACAGGCTGATCCTCAGAACCAGGCTCCCCGATTAGTTCTGCTCACTGCAGTAACCCTGTGGCCCTCATTAAAGTAAAGCTTTTCGAGAAACTGTATCCATCCCATTTTCTATCATCAGTCCTTTGTGAAAACTGGACTGAAAGCACCTTGGTGGTAAATCTACCTCTCCCAGAGGTAAAATGCAAAGAGCAAAGAATGATGCTCACCAGCAGAGAGAGGAAGTGATTAAAGGATAGAGCAGGAGAACAGAGGACGAAATGCTGGCTCTAACAGGAGATGCTGAGGATAAATATTGAAATTCTTCATTTTCAAAGAAGTGCCTTTGTTTTGTTTTCTGCGTCAAGGAAATCTAGATCACTAGTCCCAAAAGCCACAGCATGAATTAGCCTGATGTCACTCAGCAATCAAAGACAGCACCCTACTTACTGATGGTGGGAACTGCACTGATCCTCCAAATATATTTCAAATATCTGAATCTTGCTGTCATATTTATTATTTGCATGAAATGATATTCTCCTTTCCAAAAAAAATAAAAAAAAGGAAGGAGTTGTGGGGGGTAGAAAGATTAAAGGCAGTCTGTCAGTCTGCCTCTGCCTGGTTTGTATTCTCACTCGAGTGTATAAGTAATGCCTTTGATTGCTTCCACGATGGGGCTGGTGTCACCATGGCATTTGAATCACAGCACTTTCTCTTTGTATTGCTTCTGTCAGTCAGGAACAATAAAGAACTTTTTTGTTAAAGCCTTTAATTTCACGTAGTAATTACCTATTTGATCAGACAAAAGGTGCTGTGAATGAAAGTCATTTACTTGTTTGATGTGACGGAGACTGAGTGTCACTACAGCTGTGAGACTGTCAGAGAAAACACTAGTGGCTGATTAGATAAGCAGTCCTGCCGGGGAAAAAAAAGGGTGAAAATGGAATGGGGGAAGAAATGCCAAGTTCTACCTCATTTAAATACAAGGAAAATGAGAAATCCCTCAGAATATAATTAATGTAATTATTGGAAGATGCAACTTCTCTACAGCTTCATTGAGGTCAACTTTCCAGCTACTGGGTTAAACACCCTCCTCTCTGCCTCCACTCCATCAGCCAAGGCCGATTTACAAAGAAACCAAGGATCTGCTTGGCACTTGAACACCTGCTGCTGCTCATGTGCACATTCACACTGCAGTAGAAATTGTGCTGCAAGGACACGAAGAAGCATCAGCTGCTCATGCCAATCTACTACTATTCAGACAAAGTTCTGTGTTTGAAATCTGAGATGTCGTCACCTTGCCAAAGATGAGCCTTTAGGCACCTTCTGGGGCACAGAAGGAGTTCCAGGACACAGTGGGGATGGCATCAGCTTGTGGAGTCCTGCTGGATTCCCCCAGTGAATCATAACAAAAATGTGAAAATCTGTGAGGCTTAGCTGGACACTTAACTCAGCCAGACCACAGCTCCAAGAACCTCCCTCCCAGTTTCAGTTCTGGCTCTAGGACAGATCCAGCCACAGACAGGAGAAGGACTCAGAGCTTGCCTTCAGATCTAATGCCTTACTCCATCCATCGTCGTTTGTCTCCAAGGGTCCACACTGGGCTTGGGTCTCATGTCTCTGCACAATAACCAGGGTTTTATGGAGAGAAGGACATCTTCTGGATGTGAAACTGATGAAATAGAACCTGCAGGATGAATTCACTCTTCTGATCATCTCGGCTTCATGCCAGCAAAATATTCATTGCACGGCAGCTGAATCATCTCTTTCCCTTTTGTATGGAGAAATATGCACGAGGCAGGTGGCTCCAGCTCCCAAAAAGCTTTTCCTTCCCTTCCCTTTCTTCTTCTCATCCTCCATGAAAGCAGCAAACAAGGGAACTGCCATTTCCAGCGGTTCCTTACTGGTAAGTGTGATGCAGGAGCAGGCTGAAATGCAGGCTCTCATCTCTGCTCACTGCTGGCCTCTCTGCACTCGCTGGTTAGAGCTGCACATGATTAAAACATTAACTGGAAATATTTTATTCTGTTGGATAACGTATCAAACAACACTGCAATGAAACTTTCAAGGGCTTAGAAACTGTGCCTGGAGGTACTTGAGAGGTCTTGTGGACTCCTTCAGCAGCACAGCCCCAAAAAGCCCAGGATGGGTTTTTTCCTCCACAAATGATTCAAGACGAGTGACTCATGTAGCACAGAGGATGAATGCCCTAATTTGTCGTTCTGCACTCTCAAACAAGGCAAAAGGTAGGACACAAAAGGGAAGCCCTCACCTGGCTGACAACTCTGTTGAGTGCATCCTCAACGTGCAAGGCTACTGGAGTGATGTATGCCATGCTGTGGGAAGGCTGGAGCCCCTCTGGAAGAGCCCTTGGAGCCTCTGACAGCAGAAGGAAATGTCCTCTGCTCCACTCATGCAAAGAGGGGACCCTGTGCCTGCCCCTGTCCTGCCTCTGCTCAAAGAACTCATCTGTCCTGGGTGACCTGTGGTGTCCCCTGCCCTGTCCCCACACCTCACTTGTGTGCAGGAGAAGTGGCTCCTGTACAGGGGTTCCTGCTTCTCCTCAGACCACATGTTCCCAGCCATGGCAGGGAATTGCTTTTGAGGAGCTGCTGCTGCAGCCTCCCCTGAGGAATGACTCTAGCACTACAGACACTCTCACAAAAGCAAACCCAACACCGCAGGGGCAACAGTTCCCTAAAAAAGCAAACAGACTATTTCCTTTACAGGCTGCTCTCAAAATCTAATTTCACAGCATGATCAGTTACTGCATTGGAATGACTTGCTTTCTTATTCAAATAAAATGAACATATTAACAAATAATACTCATAAAATTCACTGGACAACACAATGGAAAGAATTACAATGCATGAAGAACTAGGTTACAGAAGCTACATCACCGCTTGAGTTAGATGCAATATGTATTAACCCAGAGAGCCTGTATATAGAATTAAAGAAATCATCTAATTTTAAAGTAATATTTTATTCAATGCATCCCTCAGTGCATGTAACTGCTAAATGAAATGCATTGCATACTCTATAAACACATCATCACCTTGTAAATGAAATACTCATGATATTAAAACTGATATAACATTTATTAAAACCATTATGCAAAGAACAAGGTTGGGTAGTTGAACTGCTGGAGGCAAGTGCCAGCTCTGGCCTCGCAGACGTGCACATGCTAAGCAGCCTGTGGCTCTGAAACACTAATCAGAGATGTCTTTTCTAAAGGTGAGAGTTCATTCAGCTAGAAAAAAATCCACATCTTCTCTGAGAAGAGCAAGGAAACGTGTTGGAGTCTTTGGCAGAGCCACGCAGGAGGTGAGGGGCTGAGGGCTTTACGAGGAGGGTCACTGCCCCGGTGCAGGGCACCAAGGTGTCTGCTCTGTTCCACATGAGGTCACTGTAAGAGCAGGTTAAACCCTTCACAAAGCTGAGATAATGGGTTTGATATTGTTTCTTCCTTCTGCTCCAACTGTAAAGTTCAACAGTAACATATTTTGGGATCAGACCACGACCTGTTTTCTCAGGATGGCAGAGGCTGGAGCACAGGGAGGATCCGGTGTCTTGCCCTTACGGCTCTGCTGTGATGGCCAAGGGATGCCACAATCCCCAGACTGAAAGCAAAGCAGTCACTGATTTGAGAGTCACAAAGTGGATATGGAGGGGCTGAGCAGAGGCTGTGTGCCAAAGAGAACCTGTGCTAAACCAACAGGGTGATGCCACCTTCTCCAGACCCAGTCTGTGTGTCTCTCCCTTGCAGACTGTTCTTGCTGCTGATTCTCTCCATGCATTTTCAAGACATTTGACAAGTTTTTCAATGCAGCCACCTTTACCATCTTCTCCTTTTCAAAATAAAGCATTGCACTACTAATTAATCTGTAGGGGATAGATCTGACTGATTTAAAAGCACAGCTCTATTGTGAATACTTGAAACATATTTTTAAAGGAAAATCTCAGAAATTTACTTCATGCTATTACTTCATTCTAGCCTACGACATTTTTAGCTTTGCACAAAGGATGCCTCTCTGCAGAACCCTGGCAGTTCAGCCGAGTTACACATTATAAAATGCCTCTATTTGTCACTGCCTTCAAGCCTCTTCAAAACGAATCCTGGTTAGGATATGTGAATGCAAAATGTCTTGTTTCCTAGTGAAACGCTTTGAAACGCGGTGTAGGAGAAGTTTGATTTTACCCTTCCACAGGCACAAAGGGGAGTTCTTGCCTTTAAATGTTCTCTCCTGAAAGAAGAATTCACACAAACCACATAGAGCTCAGGCTGCCAAAAAGGGAAATACAAACTCTTCTCCGTCCCTTTCAACAAATCTCAGCATAGAACAGAATGAAATGAAGCATACATTCAGCAAAAAGGGATTAAAGGAAAGATGAGGGGAAAATCCTTTTAAATACTAATATTCACTGAAATTCATCTCCAATCACATCACAAGAGACAGGCCCTGGACAAAAAGGAAGAAAAAACCCACCTAAATATACTCCATTATGACAGTCCTACATCTTCCTCCAACCAGTGTTACAGGAATCTATACTTACATTCCTGTACAAACCTATAACCAGAACCCCAGTGCAAGCTGTGGTTTTGCTACATTGGTACCATATGCTGTGCTCCACATCTGGGGATAGTAAACCTGGCATCTCCACATTTATTATAAACTGGTTAGAGATCTAACGGGGCTGGAGTCTGGGATAGTTTTTTAATTCTAAGCATGACTGAGCAACAGAACTAAAACATCTCATTAGAGAAAGCAAGTTTAAACTTACGCACTGCGTGCACGTAAGTATTAATTTTTTTTTGACTTTCAAATATTTGAGCATTGGGAAATTACACTGTAGAAAATGTGCCCTGACTGACTTTTTCACTGGCACCATCATTAACTGCTCCCTTCCATGAGTCACACGTGATGCCCTGAAATGCTGGGGACTTTCTGGTCAGACATTTCTAATCTGATAAAGAGAACACTGTGACATTTCATATGGCAACACACTGATAAAAGCTCTCTGACACTTCATTATGTAAACAGGTATAGCTGCTAATTAATGAATTACAGCGGAGAAAGAAAACTGTTGGCAAGGATGGAAACTTGGCCCAAATTCTCCCCTGAGTAATGCTCAGTCGAGTGAACTAAGCCCTATTAACGCTCGCTGGCAGGTGCAGCTTTAGCACCTGCTGAAGAAAGTGGATTTGTTTTTGCGATATTCACATTTTTTTCCTCTTCCCATTTTCCACTTACTAAGAATTCTCAAGACGGCTTTGCTTTGCTGCCACGCATCTGATATCATTCTGCACGTGCAGCAGCTCCCCACATCAGGCACAGGAACAAGGAGCCGAGGGTCAAAGAGCTCCTCTCTGAAAGGGACAGGCGGTGCCACCTTCTCGTCACCTCCCGCCACCCGCACACGGCAACGCGCTCCAAGCACAGCAGAGCCGCGAAGCCAGCAAGCTGTTCAGACACGGCTTGGCTGCAGAGGAATCTTGGGGAAATTAAAGACTGTTTGCATTCTTGAGGAGTTTTCGCCGCTCCCGTGCAGGAGGGAGCAGCACAAATTTAGGAGGCCGTACGGAAATCTTTGGACGGCGGTAGGGAATACATGTGTCTGAGCAGCGGTGAAATGTTGGAAAGCAAAGCATGAAAACTGAAACCATGCTGGTCTGAATAAGGAAAAATTACTGTCTCTTAATCATACTCCAGGCTGCCTGGTTTTTATGGGATTTTGTTCCCATTTAGTTTAGCGGTACTGCTTTACACATGATGAGGATTTCAGAAGTGCAATTAAAGCTTTATCATCAACATAAAACCCAGTACGGTTTGCCCAGTACTAGACTTAAAAAACACTAAGTACCGTACTCTAACCAAGAGGAAAGTGGTTATATTTTCACTACATATAGCTCGGAAACCTGGGGTTGAATGAATATGAGAATTACAAACCAATATTCCAGAAGCACCACTGAACTGTATTCTAAATAAAAACTATTTAGAAAGTGGGATTTTTTCTTTATCTGCAGAAAATTAACAAAGAACAAAACCTACATAAATATTAGAATCTTAATTTTGCCAAAATAGAGTCACATTTTGAAAATTAGGGCCATCATTGATTATGATAAGTATAATACTACTGATAACATTATGGAATGTGAACACTCAAAACAGGTTTCAGTTTGGCTGGATGCTGTTTTTAAAACTAGATTTTGTAGAAATATCTATCAGCTCAAGTTACCACCAGGAACATTTTAACAACTCCAGAGCAAATGCAAAAATCCTAAGGTGGAGGGATTACTTGGGGGATTTGGGAGAGTCTGCTCAGTTCTCAAATATACCCTGGATTTCCTTTCTGACTTTTGCAGAGTCATTTAGGCTCCCCCAGCATCAGCAACATTTGTGCCTGCAATTCAGTTGTGAACTGAAGCCTGAGAGCACACACTACTAAATATCTGAGGAGAAAATCCAGGTAGCTAAAGCTGTAGATTCAGCCACAATTCCATTTGTAAGTTGTCCATTTGAGAACTGGAGCCAGAGGAAGAGAGGCTGGACCTTAACCTTGCTGGGTAATTTACTACTTAATTTCTATCAGTTTCTTATTTCAGACTTTACCAAGTGTCAGGAATAATTGGGTTTGTGTACTTGTGGTAAGAATATGCTACGCACCGTTTACTATTGGAGTGCAGTTAACAGCAGCTTGGATTTATACAACATTTTCACGTATCTAACTAAAGCAGATAACTCAGCAGGACAGCAAGCCAACCTATCCATTACAAAATAAATAAATCAGTCATAAGTTCAGACTTCAAAAGCAAAATGGTAGATGCTCCATGAAAATCTCTGTAGGCTGAGGTTTCCACAGAGCAGGAGCTGAGCAGCTCCACAGCTGCATCCTTGGGCAGCACATCATGGTCCTTGCCCAGCACAGTTTAATGAACAGCAGGAATGGAAATGCTAATAATTAAGAAAAGGTTAAAATGTTCACACTGTGTGAGAATGATGCATAAAAGGATACAACCGCTAAAAATCACTGCAGCGATGAAGAAATTTTTTTTCAGAAACTAAATTCCAACTGGGAATATATTAGGAACAAGAAGAAAGAAATTCTCAGGGTGAAAAACCAATGCAAAACAGCTAGTGAAAGCCAGTCTGCTCTGTGGAATGGAGGCAGTATCCACACTACAAAATAAAGCTCCATTCTGAACCAAAAGCCATTTGAAAAACAAATTTAGGGAAACATCCAGACAAGACAAATCCCAAAATCACTATAAAAATCAGACACTTTTCCATATGAACAGTTTGTGTTCAAAGCAGGATTTGTCCCTTAAAACTCTACTAATGTAGCTGTAATTCAGTGTAAGAAACTGAGCCAAATTTTCCAGGCAGGTGTTCAGTCCCACTAGTCATTCCAGCAAATCCTCAGACAGAGCCTGTGCCACCCTCTACCTCCCAGAGACTCCTCCCATGCAGTCTGTACTGGTGAACCAGTCCTATCCTCTCTAGCCACACCAGATGTATGATTTACACACACCATTAGTTCAAATCTATCACATATATAAATCTACATATACATTTTTAGGGGTGGGATTTGTTTTATCTTTAGAATTCAGTACATGGTGACACACTAAGAGAGAGACCACTGCCTGAGAATTGTACCAGACCTCCCATCTCCACATTACTTCATCCTCCAAAATTTGGCAGTCACATCCTGCTATCCATGATCTGTTTCCAGCAACAAAATGTAAGGAAGCAACTAGAGGAAAAGTAACACAAGGAAGAGTGATGGTCCTTCTTCAGACGGGGACATTGAGATTTTATTATTGTCTTTTGCTGACATGCACTTGTCTGAGATTACAAGCTTAGCCTAAGATTTTATTTTTACACACAGAGTCAATTTCCACTTACATAACAATTATTATTTGCAAACCACTAGCCCTGAACGCAGGAAACAGCATATAAAGACTTTTCCTTAAAGATAATACAAGCACTGCACCAGAGAAAACCTGAAAGAAGAACAGGGCCTGTAGAACGTGGGTTATCCCCACCTGTCCAAGAGCTCCTGTCAGCAACTGGTTTCCTAATCACCACAGATTCATGTTCAATTTGCTTGCTGCAATTATGCTATTGAAACCTGCAGGTCTTGGGGTTTTTTTTTTTCCTTCCCTTACTCTAAACAGAATTCATTTTTAATGTCTATTGCAGAAGGCCAATATGATATAAAAACCCCAAACATTTCACTACTCATGCACTCTTATTCATAATATCACATCAAATTGCTGAAGTAGTACCATATGGCGCTTGAGCACCAAGCCAGAACAAGTTGTTCAGCTTGTCATAATCTCAAAAGCTGCATAAAACTTAAATAATTTCTCTATGAAGTGGAAGATCTTTGGGTTTAATATAACGCATCAGAAATGGATTCTGAATTTTCCTCGTATTATTTCCCATGTTTTCTCTGATTCACATTCCATTTTCCAGTGCAAGCTTATCAGTATAAGTGGCTACAACTATGGGGCTGAAAGGCTTTAAAAGCATCCTGTCCATCCTTTCTTCTTGATCATTCATCATCAAATTGAATGGATAAATAGCTTTCTCAATCAGACAGACATATAATTATAAATAAAAAAAGCTCAATCAGAAAAACTGAATGGAAAAGATTAATGAAGTCTCCCACACTTCGATTCAGCCCTTAAAGCAACACCCTTGGTTGTGAAACATCCACACTTCCACCCACACTGTCCTGTAGGAAGACACAGCAGCCTTTCAAGAAAACTGGAGTGGTGACATTTAACTGGTACATAAATCCATGGGAATGCTCCAGGTTTCACCACAGATTGCTCTGTATTTACATTCTCAATTTCTGGAGACACCACAAGTCTAGGTGTTTGTGTTTTCTTCATTTAAAAAGAATAATTTCTGACTGAGAAGGAAGGTTTGGAATGGAAGGTACAAGAACTAGAGATGGACAAGACTTCAGCCAACCTCACCATTTCCAGGGATTGTGACCCCGAATGGCTGAGCAGCAGCACAGGGACCACCTGAGGTAAAGGAAATACATGGGAAAGATCTCCCTGGGAACACACTACAGCAAAAATGAAAATGGGAAAGCAAGAGCCAAAAAGGTAGAAGAGGAGACAAGAACTGGAAATGTGAAGACACAAAGAAGGGAGGTTTATAGGCTGCAGTACTGCCCTGGAGGGGAGGACATTATGGCACTTCTCCAATGGAAGGCTTATTTTAGCAGCTGCTTAATCAATTGAAGAACAAAAAGGAGAGCACTAAATCAAGGAGAATTTTCTAACCCTTCTTAGCATATATGTTCAAGCCTCATTCCCATATGGGATTAGGATAGGCAGGAACTGCAGGCTGGCACAGGCAGTACAGAGACAGATATGACACAGCCTTTTGCTTAAAAATAAGAGAGAATGGGGATATGTCTTCTGGAGCTATCATGGATTGGGAGTTTCCAGAAAAACATTTCTGTAATGGTTACATATGTGATTGTTCTTTTTCTTCTTAGCTATATGGAGGAAAAAGTCACTTGTCACCAGCCCAAAGGGAAAAGCATTTGGCTGCATGGAGGAAGACAGGATGTGTTGCATCTGTGGCTTCACAGAAGGAAAGGAACAGCTCTTCAAAAAAGGCAAGAAGCACAGAGAATATCTAAAATAAATAAATGAAAGGAATCAGTCACCCTTTTCTGGCAAAAAGATGATGCCACAGTTCCCAGACCCTCCACACTACACAGGCAGTATCAGCTCAGAAGGGGCAGCAGCAGCCTGGTGTCCCTGCCATGGTGGCCCTGGGCATGTGGCAGGATCTGCCAAGGCACCCAGGTATCCCTCAGACCTTGAGGGAATCTCTAGCAACAAGGATGAATTCTTCCCTGTGCCTGATCATCCTCTGCACACTGCCTGAGGAAGAAATGGAGCTTCTCCAAGAATTAACAGTAGTTTGGGTACAAAAAGGAAACAGACTAAAACACTGTATGGGCTGCTTTGATGTGACTTGGTGGACGTCTTCTATCAGCAGAACCCCAAGGGAATATTCCAAGCAATCCATAGGAATAGAGAGCCAGCCTTGCTGGGGGGCTGACTGGCACCAAGAGCTCAGGCAAAACAGCATTTTGGGTTGATGAAGTACTGAAAGCACCTCATCCCAGAGAAGAAAAGAGGAAAAGGAAATGAAAAAAATCTGTGGTGTGGAATTAGCATCTCCTTTCCAATGACACCACGTTTTCTCTAATACCTAGTTTCTGGAAGAACAATTTCGATGGAGCCAAGGCAGGCAGGACTTCAGAGCAGGATGGTGAGAGAGAAGACAACCTGTGAGTGCCAGCCCCCATCCCCCTGGGCCAGAAAACTCTCCCTCATCAGCACTAACTCCCCAAATGCCTGATGCAGAGTTTCAGCACGGATGCAAAGGGAACCTCAAATTTTCCTTAGTTTAGGATCCAGCATTTACTCCCTTCTTTGAGCAACATCCACAGTCAGTGCTCAGTACTTATGAATACCCTCTATCCAATTAATACCCCATTAAGCCGCCCGCCCGCAGTGACTTTATCCTCAGACCACTGTATGGCAGCTTTTAACTCCATAATACCCTGGCATTATTTCCATATTAGACTACAAGGGTTTGATCCAAAGCTCATGGAGGTTAATGAGGGCTCATTAAATTTTGAATTGAGCCCCAACTGCTCAGCAAACACGGAGTGAAGTGAAACAGTACGTGTCAGATGAGATGACAGAGGGTGTAGTAAACTTTAAGGCGAAATATTGAATGCTGATGGTGACAAAGGCAGGCAATAGCAGGGAATGTGTGAGAAAGCAGCCGTGGGAGAGAATTATGATTGTGTTACACTCGATATCAAGCAGGACAGATTTGTGCCTATATAAATAGATATGCCTGGCCTGACTCTGATGTGATTTTTGTCATCATATGGTTAGACACAGCATAATATTGACACTATGGCTTTCCTTCAGATTTTAGTTTTGAATTTCAGCTGGAGAGTATGATACTAAAGACTTGAAATCAGTATGACTCCTTCCCTAATTACTGATTAATCAAGAGCTAAGGTTGCCTACATAAAGATTCATGGGGAGAAGGAGGAAGTCTCATTAAGAAAAGGTTAAAAAAAAAAGGAAGGGAGAGGGACATTTAACAACTGAATGGATACAGAAAGAGGAGATAAAATGCTGATTTCCTAATAGCATGCTATACCTGAATGTTAAATTTTGTATTCATGACTAATTAAAAAATTAAAAGAAAATGTTTTAATGCTTGCAGATACAATAGGTTATAGTTCAAAAGGAAGTACGGAAAGTTGTTAGGTTGTTCTTTTCCAATGACTTCAGAAATACATATGTGTTGTGTCATTCTGTCCCTTAGGTGCACAAAAGACACAGCAGCTGTTTCATAAATTCTGAATTGCCTTTTCCTTTAGCATACAAAAACCTGTGCCATAAACATAACACCGTCTGAAAAATATTCGGTAATCCCAGACAGTTGTTTGAAATGCTTCCTCCGATATTTAAATTCCTCTCTTAACTGGAGTTTCCCTGCAAAAACAGATGCTAACGAATAGTGCTTTTGCCATTGAGCTGAATGGGAACACTTTGGTGCAGCATTTTCCTTTTTCCATGGAGACATTACAGGGTGCATTTCCCATGACTGAAAGAAAACTGCCACCTTGCTTCTCAATTCTTTGCTTTCAAATAATAAATAACTGCTATAATCTTCCATAAAGGATTTATGCTTTGATGATGTCTGATTCTTCTACTGTAATTTCTTTTTGTTAGAGGCAGTTGAATGCCATTTTACTGGTAAGTAAATTGTGTCATCACTTCACTGCAAACTGCACCACTGAAAATGTAAGCTGGCCAAACATTTATTTTTGTTTTCCAACTCACACAAATCCCTTCTGAGGGCTTGAATTAACTAGCAAAACTTTTTAGTTCAGATCCTTTATCTTAGTTTCCTTTCCTCTCTGCTAATATGCTGCCTTCCAGTGATGTTACTTCAGAAACAACTCCAAATAACTCACAGTGTGATCAGAAACTCTGCCTTTTAGCTGCTGTGCCTTTTTAAATGACTAGGAAATATGGAAAGTTGGCCATTCCCACTGAATTTTTCATAGTCCTGCAGTAATGGGGGCACTGCAGCTCTGCCTTTTCCACAGAGTTTAACTAGCACAGGGGCACATAGACTGCAAGTTCCCCTAAAGGGTCAAACCATGGGCTCCATGTCCAATCTTTTCACAACACAATACATGCCTTTCATTTTTTAGACAGAAACAACTTAACCTATCCCCTTTCTAACAATAAGAAAATTAAGCTTCTTTGCCTAAATAAACGTTACAGCTCACAAAGCCTCAAAGCACAAATCAACCCAAAAGGGCTACAAATGTAAGCACAGATGCAAAACCCTCCTCAGGTTTTGATTAAAATGAGCAGAGATCACAAGTGGAAGGAGGAGTTGGGAAGGTGACTGTCCCAGCGATGCCACCAGCACTATGGCATTTAGGGGTCTGTCAGTATTTCCTTCAGAAACTTTTAGGTTTAGGAGTTTACAACTTGAGTCACAGAGGATAAGTCCTGGTTTCCAAAACCTGACTCCTAGAGGGGAATTACTCAGGTAAAACTTTGCAAGGTGAGGGCAGGGACAGGTGGTTTGTTATGAGAAGGGTGAGTACGTGGCAGAACTTGTTTTTTGGCTATATTTATGTATCTACATATACACACATCTCAGAAACTGTGCACAGACCTGAGGCAGAGGCACATTAGGTGAAACCTTTCCAAGATATGATCTTGCTGGAATAACAGCCTGTGCTGGGCCATCATCCCCCTGCTGCCACCTCCTCACTTTGCCTCCTGATGCCCAGGAGCAGAGCAGGGATGAGGCAGAACCCCACAACAGCCATGGCAGGCTGGGTGAACCCTCCAGAAACATGAAACACCACCACAAGTGCCACCACACCCTCTCTTCACTCTTTTGCTGGCTTGCTCTCTTCCACACAGGACACCTGAGCTTTAGCCAAGTCCTTGGCTGTTCCCTCCAGCCACGTCCAGCTGAGCCCTGCACCATGCTCCAAGAGTTATTCACCTTCAGGTCCTTCACCAGCACATCTCCCTCATCCTTCATGAAGTGGGAACAGCTCCTGCTCTCCTTAGAGCCTGTTCCCCACGCACCCACAGTCAGGGTCAGCTGCAGTCAGACCCACCTCAGTTGTCCATGCATGGAGAGGAAGACAAAACCTCCCTCATCTGTCCCTTCTCCCCAGTGAGCTGGGAGAGCAGCTGCAGGGGCTCTTAGGGGATGCATGAGTTGGTTCATGGAGGGGAAGGAATTCAGCTCTATTCACCCAGTCACAAAAATATGCAACCAAGGTCTACTGCTTGGCTTTTCAGGGCAGGTTCTGCTGTTTACTAGGACAAAAAAGGATATATGCAAAGGCTGATGTGTGTGCACATCTGAAAGTGTGCTCTCTGTATGCTACCAGTACACTCAGAGAAGTATAATTAAAATTGGAAATCTAACAAAAACTATAAACGTGGCCAAAGGAACATGGTCCTGCACAGTGCTGGAAACATTAATCCAGTAAGGAATTATTAATGTCCTTAGTTTCCAGTCACCAAATAAATTCCGAAGAGCCACTGGAGTTACTTAACGGCTCAAATTAAGGCACATACATAAAATCTCTGCTGAACAAGGGCCAAAATGTTTAGTACCACCATCTGCAGATATCCAAATTGCCTTGGGCAAAATGTTTCCCTTAATATAATCCAAGGTTTTGTTTGTTTGCTTTTTAAGTTGTCTAACCGTTCGGATAGGAGGAAAATGTCCTTTAAATTAAGGAAATTAGCAACAAATATGAATGTTATTATAAATATGGTAATTATTAAAAATATGGTAAGAATTATGGGAAAGGACAAACTGCAAAGAAATAGGGCCTTTAATGAAACTAGTAAACTACTGCATATCCACTCTTTGCTGCCCCATCATGTAACCATGGCTTACATCTTTCATCAGCCTGCATTAGAGACAGCTGAGAAAGGATTTGGATAGTGACACCTTTATCACTGAAAATCTCAGCTGTTATAAATAAAACAATTAACCACAGCAGTGAGAGCTTAAAATTAGCCCAAGAGTAAATTCTCTAAAATCTTAAAAGCTGACATCTGAAATTCCAGGGTGCTGTATTTAATTCTTCATTGGTGCAGACTATCAAGAACATATGCAATAGTAAGGAAATAAAAAGTGTAGAATTTTTTTTCCCTATCTCTTCACAGCCTGCTACAGTGAATTTCAGCAACAGCCTAGCTGTCAAGGTTATATCTGCACCATCATTCTGCAAATCCAAACTCACACCCACACAGCACCACTCTGTCTTCGGGACTCCATTTCAACTCATCAAGGAAGCCAAGTCCCACAGTCACCTAATGTGGGTGATGAGTGTTAAAGAATGAACTCCTGCAGAAAAGAGGCAGATTGCGAGTTCTTTGTCTGTTCCTGTCTCAGCTTTATTCATTATTAGTGTTTTACTTTGGAAAAGGCATGAGCAAAACCAAAGCTCTTTTCTAAGCAAATTAACCCACTGTTTTTGTGTACACTGTCTTTACAGATTTTCAATAGCATTCATGAGCTGTGTGCATTAGCTCTGACTACGCCTTCCTGCCTTTGCCTGTTCACGTAATGACAGCCAGCCCAAGTGGCTATTACAGTTATCTCACTTTCTGGAGAGGATGGGAGGTAATGATATGTTGCAATATGTGCAATGGGGTATTATAGCTAAATACTCTTTGGAGTGACTGATGAACTCTTTTGCAGTATGCCTGGTATGACAATTCGAGGGGTAGTTATCCTTCTGTGCTTCCCCAATCTCTTGCTCCTGATGTGAAGCTGGAGCTAAAAGGTGTGGGCTGGATGGGGGTGATGGTGGTGGAGGAACTGGTGGAGAGCCAGCAGAGAGCAGAGAAGCACCTTTGCATGGCTGTGAAAACAGACCTGTACCCCAAGAGACCTGATGCACAGGTGTGGCAGTGAACTCAGTGGAATAATGTGACTGAAAAAAAACATCAGCAAAAGATTTCTGATCACTCCATTAAAACCCGAGTCCATTATGAGATTCTTCAAATAACCCAAGGACAGGCCCTGATGCAGATAACTGGAGAGTGCTGCCCATGGCCATGGCAACAGCTCTGTGGTCTCAAACAAAGCCACTCAGCTTCCCTGCCTCAGCCTCCTATCTGTGAGGGAAAGACCATCCTCAGTGATGCAAGGAGGCTGAAAAAGTCAGATCCTGCACAAAAAAAATACCTAAGCAAATGATATATGGATCACAGCTGGACTTCAGGATCTTAAAGGTCTTTCCCAACATAAACAATTCTATCATTTCACATCTCTCACTTACAATGTGTATTTAACCAGCAGTCAGAGGTGGTAGGGTTCCAAATCCCTGCTAGTGTATCCCACCCCACTGCCTCAGGGAATGATGAGCGACTGCAAAACAGTTTGAAACATCAACCACAAGGTCAGACCACAGGTCTGTCATCCCAATCTCCTCCCAATCTGCCGTGGTGTACCCCAAATTAATGACTTGAAGTTAATCAGAAATATTATCAATGATTTTTGAGTATTCTGAAATGGCATGCTGATACTTCCCCATCAGTGGGAGCAGTCTCATTGCTGCCAATGGCTTCTGAAAATCTCAAATTTTATGTTGTGTGGGAAATTAAAAATGGCTCCATTTCCTTCATGTGATGCTGGAAGGATGGGATCCTTCATGGGATGCTGTATTCAAAGGAGATTTATCACCCCCAATGAACTGGCATTTTATGATTTAGTGGGTTTTTCATGATTTAGTGGGGCATTTTTTCACTCACGTTACTATTCCCAAAGCATCCTGGAAAATGGCAAAAAACTCAAGGGCAGCTTTTTTAGCTGAACTGGGCAATAGGAGTCCTTGATATCTGTCTGCAAAGTGTCAATCACCTTTAAATCCCAACCTCACTTACGACGGCTCTCCTTGAGTAAGTGACAAGGCCAGTCTGGCAAAATGAAATTCTTCAGTAATACACTGACAAACTCAGAACCACAGAGCACCAAATTCCCCCTCAGTCTGGATTTGAATGCATAAATAAATAAGGCTCTTGCATTTATTTCTGCTAGAAGATTGTATTATTCCTTTCTGCAATTATGGAAAAATGCAGAGCACAGGCAGGATTTAGTGTCTGAGTTTTTGCTGCAAGACTCATGTCAGTAGAAAGGCGTTTGTGCTCTTGGGAATCAAAGTGAGATTCACCCATTTGTGGCAGGTGTTTTAAGCACTCAGCCTAACAATCTACCCACGCATGGCACTACAGCAATTCAATGACTAAATTAAATCTCTGAATATTAAATTAATGATGGAAATCTAAAATATTAATATATTCTAATTGAATATTCTCCGATAAATTATCTAGGCATTCTCAGCAATTTGATTTTACTTTCATTTCTTAAGGAACTTTCAGCTGCATAAATACTGCTATTAAAGCAATTCAAAAAGGGAACATTTTCTGCTCAGACAAGAGAACTCTAAACACAAAGAATCTAAAAATTTCTTTCATATGATTGATTAAATCATAGAGCCCAAGACAGCTGAATCATTAAATGACTGCTTTCCTTCAGTCCCTCTGGCTTTAGCAAGGACAATATAAATTCCCTATGGGTCTGAATACAAGGAAATACAATATGTATAATTACAGTATGGGCTTGAATGCTGTTGTAAGAGAATTTTAAATGGAGCATTTATGCTGTAGCTGCACTTTTCAATCTGTAATGCTGGATGTGCGTGTGCATGGAAAGCCCATAAAGCACTGGGCATCTGCTTCCTTCGACCTAGATTCCCAAATGGCACATGCTGGGGTAGCCCCACCAGCTCTGGCAGAGATGTGTGATGTGCATCAGGATCTGCCCTTCTGTTTTTGTGAATGCTGGAAACCAAGACAGGCATCACCAGGGAGAATGCAAACAAAGGGATGTCCTTTGAGGAGTACACATAGCCTGGAATGTGTTTAGGAACTTGCTTCAGACAGCAGGTTTTAAGGGAATTTCAAATGGACATACAAGAAAGTAGCACTGTGTGGTATTTCCCCTTCTCCACTCATTCCGTGAGTCATGTGTGAGTCCTGGTTTGGTAGCTCACGCACACAGACAGAGGAGAGATCAATACCAGAGCCAAGACTGTGGCAACATGAATGTTTAATGGACCATTTTCCTGCTCCTCTTTCTCTCTTTGATGTCAGGTTGGTTTGTGGTGTGAAACTGCAGTCAAGAGCCAAGAGCTGTTGCAATCTACACCCTTGAACCGGCTTTCAAGGAAAGGCTGTACCTCTCTAGAGCACCACAACCTGCACAATGCCCCATTTCCTCCCCACCCTCTGGGCTTGCTCCTTCTTATCTTGGTCTGTCTCTCACAATAAAGGCCAAATCCCCTCATTCCTGAATTTCAGCTGATGATACTCACAGGGCATCACAAAGGTGAGGTGCACGGAGAGCCAGAACTAGCCATTTTTTTCTTTGAGTGTGTGTGGTTGGTAAGGCAAAAGAAACACCTGTTCCTGTGGAGAACAAGGAAGATCTAGGTCTATTTGTAATCAAGGCTGTCTGCATCTCTCTCAGGAAAAGTAAGGTCTGATGTCCTTTGGGAAGCATTTGCAAGGCCTTTTCTCAACAAACCTTCTCTCACCACAGACAGATGCCATCTGTCTTGCAGCTGGGAGCTAATGGATTCTACACTGCCAATTTCACAGCAGTGTGAAACGCTGTGATAGAGGAGGCAAGAGGGATTTCCTACAATAAAACTATTTAAAACAGTGCAAAGGCACACTGAAACAGCCATGAAGAGCAAAGGAGATGGCAACACTGAGGGCTGATGGTCCAGGCTGGCAGGGATTTCACAGCTCAGTGTGCCTAGTGTGTCTCCAGCACCAGGATTGCAGACTTTGGGAGAGATGTCTCACCCATTTCCTGCACCAGGATGGGCTGTGGTTTACAAACAGCTGGAGAGTGTCCTATTAACTTTTTTCCTAGTCAATATTCAATGTCACTGGATAGCTTAAGATGTGCTAAACCCAGCCATGAGTCCAGCACAAGGTTTTGCAGTGCATCAAGAGGAGCTGTCTGCACCCTTAACATGCCCCATGCTGCTGGAAACCCGACCTGACAATGACACCTCCGCTGAGCAGCAACACAAAGTCTTCAGGTACATTATATTCTGCCAACTTTCCAAGCCACTTCAGGGCTTTCTGATTAAATTTACATAAAATGCATCCTTCCCTCTTGTTCCCTGTTACACACATCAGGTTATTTCTAGTATTCTTGTGGCTGAGATCACCAGCACTCGGATACATGAGCCCATGCTGGGCCTGTAGCATGCAATCAAGGCAGCTTGTGAGAGCACCAAGATCCTGTCTTGGTCATCCTCAGGGGATTTTCATGCTGGTGTCATGAGACTAAACAAGTTGTTTAGTATAAGAGATATAACAGGAAAATAATACATTTTCCAGTTTCATGTTTAATAAAGGCAAGCTGGAAAAATTAGGGTCTATGAAATGCAGGATGGGAGGCTCTAAGAACTCTGGAAAAGTCCTGGAGATGAACTGAAAGTTTGGAGCCCTCACAAAGGAGAACACAGTTTCAGTGGTTGATAGAGGAGCCCATTATCTAAGCATGTCAAAGATGACCAAAGACCAATTCTGCACAAGACTTGGTTTTTAAAATGAATTATTTTCATGCAGCTCATTGAGATAGACCAAGACTTCCCTTGAAAACTGAGTCAAGATTCCCATTAGAAGCAGCTGGAGACTGGCTTCTGGATCCAAAACAGAGATGCTTTTTGAAGTTCAAAAGAGGATGAAATACAAGATAAGCTAATAGATAATTAGATAATAGATAATTAAAAATTAGCTACGCATGTAGCTAAAAAGGATGAGTCAGTGAGAAAATAGACAGTGCTCAGCAAGGGTGCAACTATTTAATGTATCATCTTAGCTGATCAGTGTGCCTGCATGAGTCATTTGCTTGGAGAAGGAGGGGGATTTCATATTGTTTTTGTATTTTTAATAGGCATTTTTATGGACTTCAGTTATAATAATGAGAGTACCTGACAATTAGTAATGAAATTAGCCTCACCACAGTGAAATATTTCACAGCATGTACAATATTATTCCTAGTACAAAGGTGGAAGTGAAGCAGAAGGAAATTAAACCCAAGATTTTCATAAATGTTTCCAAAATAAATAAGCATATATCAATAAATTTTGATAACTGTTTTCTCAGCTCAAAGACAAAAGCAGAATTTACAAAACATTTTTTTATACTAATTATTTTTAGCTTATAAATGTCAGATGTTTATTTAAGCTCTTCGAAGAGTAAGTAAATCTTTTCAGCAGCCAAAACTAATTAGAAATTCCTATTATTATTTTTTCAGCTATTATTTTTCTGAAACACATTTCCTAGTTAGTGTGGTTGATGTATATGAACAGACACGGATGTTCCTCTGAAAGAAAAAACCCTGTAATTAACAGAAGGGTTTTTTTGGCAGGGATAATGTTCCTTTTTTCTTTTTTTCTCTTAAAACTTTTTCATTTAACGTATTTTATCAGAATGAAATGGTTTAATGAGCAGAGAATTATAGTTGATCCCAGCTGAACCAGATAGGGCTGCCTTTCGAGGTATGTGGCTCCCATCAAGCTGCATTCACCTTTGCTATGATTTAAACTTCATTCAGGCACAGCCTTGCTAAAAATACTGACAAGTAACTAATCAACTTCCATAAAATGGAATTTTTACCTTCACAATAGGAAGCAGGAGTAGGAGGGAACCCAAAAGATTTGCCTATGCATTTCAAATTAGCCTGACCTATAAAAACGCAAACAGCAAGTGGTTCTATGAAAATGTACTTCTGGAAGGGTTTTTTTGTTTTTTGTTTTTTAGTTTTGAAATTTTTTATGCCATCCCTTTCCTCTCCTCGGAGGAAGCCAGAACCAAAGACAGCACTATGGAGGGACTGGTTTCCATTAGTTATACCTACAAATGCAAGCTCAGGCAGGGCTTTCTGGACCAAAAAAAGTTCAGCGTCCAAGAAGCAGCAGTAGGTTTGAAGGTTTTATATAAAGTAGCAGAGAAATCTGTGACAGACCTGCTTCTGTACAAATGGGATCTGAGCTGCAACTTCACATGTGCACCTCTGGTTCCAGTTTGTGAGCAGATGGACTCAAAAATATTCAGTGCCCAGTGAGCAAAAGCGTGGGAAATCAGATCAAAACTGTTACCTAGATCTAGGAGACAGCAGAATGCTCCAGGGCAATCTGAAGATTATGTGGATGGAAATAATCAGATAGTGCTGGTCTTTGAAGATGTTGATTTGTCCTATTCTGGATAATTAAAGAGCAAAGTCTAACGGAGGGAGCTGTAACTCCTGACAGGAATCACCCAAGCTTCACATTCAGGTGCCAGCAAAAGGGCCAGATGCTGCACAGGAGCAGAAACTCAACCCAAGCCTGAAACATCAGGGGTCTCACGCTTAATCAAGTTGCACTCTTTGTATGATCTTCCCTGTCATTAGGATGCTTCACATGCTCTATATGTCATGTGAAGAGGAAAACAGCCCTTTGTGAGCCAGTTTGTTTTTTTTTATTTCCCACCCCATTTTTACTTCATTTCCAGTGTTTCCTCTAGTATCTCTATTCAAAAACTGCAATGGAATATATTGCTGAAAATCTCGGAGTTCTGCATTTCCATAAGCCAGGTTATCTTTCCAAGGTTAGTGGTAGTCCAAGTGATGAATATAAATTCTTCTGTACCCATATAAAATTTATTATTTGTCATTTCCATTAATATTAGAATTTTGCATAGTCGAGTCCTTCTGTTTCATCTCCAGACTGTAGGGTAAAAAGTGACACAGAGATTTCAGTCCTTATAAATCAACAAATTTGCCATGGTAAGCTCGTGCCAAGTTGTCCTCTCGCTGTCTAGTCAAAACTCAAAAGAAATCAGTAGGGAATGGAAGAGAGCACAAGTTCATTCTGCAAGTACTACCCTTACTTTCACAAGAACTCAAGATTTAATCTAAATTATTTATTTAGAAAAGCATTTTTGACATATCAGGTTATTCTCCTCTTCAGACATTTCTTCAGGTTAGTAGGACAACACATTAATGGGTCCCTCCATACCCAGCACTGCTGACCACACAAAGACTTCTTGGTTTCCCTCCCGGTTTCTCCAGGGCAGACATAAAAAACATTTCCCACCTTTTACTTTTTTTGTCCTTACTGTACTTCCCTGATTGCACAGAGAAATGACACTAACGATCCGAGCTTATCCAATTGCTTATCCAATCCTTGGTGAATTGGGAACTATGCACCTTCCTTCCTCCCAGACACAGGCTGTGCACAAGAGTATCAGTGTGAAATGGGTAATGATGCAACTCATGAGAATCCAGGCACTGCTTCAAGAGGACTTAATGAACTTCCTGAGAAGGGATGCCAATGACACACCACTGCTACTCAAAATAACTTCAGAAATTTTATAATTGTTGCCATTTTCTTCCGAGGGAAGAGCTGCAAATGTCTGCCAAGGAGTGTTTTTCTTTTTTTTTTTTTTATAGCTAATCATTTGACTGCTCCAAAAAACTGAAACCAGCCCCCACAAGAGGAATAGCAACACGTATTTGTATTTCACTAACATTTATCAACAGCAACAATAAATCAACCAAATGTCTCTGTAAAACACTCCTTTTCCCTTCCTTTTCTTATCCTGTCATCCCATAATTATCACAAAAAACCACATGGGTAAACTTGATCTCAGAGATTATCCTTGCGAAGAAAGAAAGTAGCAACACAGGGAGGCTGCGGGATCCATCTGCAGCGGCGGCAGGCAGCCAACCTCCCCCGGGCCAACGCGCATCTGTACCGGGGTGGGCGCGGGAGGGAGGGAGGCAGGGAAGGGCAGGGGAGGATGCAGCACCCTCGTCGCTGGGTGCCATCGAGCCCAGCTTTTACACCTGCAGCCGTTCTTTGGATGAGAGTGTGGGCAAGCTGCCATCCTGGCAGCAGCGCCAGTGTCTCGGGAGGGACTGGCTGGAAGGAGGCGATTAGGCTGCCGTCAGCTGGGGAGGGAAACTGGGGCGAGGCGCTTTGGAGCAGCATGGAAAAGGCAACTCTTCCCGCAGGAGGGAGGGAGAGCAGAGAGCCTGTGCTTTGAGCCAGGCTTCCCACACCTACTGCTTCACCAGACCCGCCACAGGATCACCATTATTATTCGTGCTGTTATCGCTATTTCTTATTTTAACTCACCCGAACCAGCTGCTGTGGGAAGGGCCCTCTCGAGTTTTCCGGCACGTTGATGGGTGGGATGACCCAGTCCCGCTTCTGCCTCCGCAGCCCGTTGGCGCTCTGGTGCTGCCGCCAGGGCAGCAGGGTGTCACTCTGCTGCTGCACCAGCTCTCCAGGCAGTGCCTTCCTCCCTTTGGCCTGTGTTGGAAACAAGAAAGCAACACCAGTTAGCTTCTTCCTCGCTTCTTCCGACCTGTCCCAACAGTGGTGTAAATGGCCTTGTGGACCACTTACTGCCTCTGCTGCCACTTCGTTTTCACAGAACCACAGAATCACAGAATCAGCCAGGTTGGAAAAGACCTTGGAGATCGGTAAGCCCAACCTATGGCCTAACACCACCTTTTTAACTAAACCATTCACAAATACACGGAGCTGTCACTCCCATGCCAAGACGCCTCCCAGAATGTATCGTCTTCGTTACACCAGCTGCAAGGGCATGCAGCAGAACTCTGGAGTAAAGAAGTTGCTGCAAATTTCCTATAAGTACAATTTACTGGAACACAAAAAATGGGAGCAGATTCCTTTGCAGCTCATGTCTTGGGTCCAGCTTTATAGTCTGGTATTGAGCACAAGCAGGGCTAGAAGAACCTGCAGTCTGTGGTTCTGCAAAAGTATTCTGCCACACCAACCCAGTCCCAGCCAGAGGGAGAGTCAGTCCCACGGCTGCAAAGGTGCATTAGTTCAGATTCTTAGTGCTTCATAACAAGTAATCTTCTGAACACAAATCCCAAAATACACACCCCACACTACCCAGGAAGTGTAATGCATCTCAGGCAGAGTAAATTTTCATTATTTGGTGTGACTGTGAGTCCTTTGTGATTTTTTTTTTTAAACTATGGATTCTCTGCATAGTGTTCTTTGGTGTTGGAAATGTTACAGTGCTAGGGAAAAAAATGGAAATGGTGGGACCATGGTTTTGACTTAGAGTGACTGGCTCACTAGTAGAAAATTTATGCCTTATAGAATGATGAATCAATGAAATGTAGATTTGGGAAGGCTCTTCAGAGGTTATGCAGTCCCAATACTCAAATACTCTGTAGTCTTCTAGGATTCCAGCAATTACTTCTGAAAGTATGCAGAAAAGATAACTAGCAAGGGCTTTTGTTACCATATGGTGACCCGCACTCCCACCAGAAAATGTTTAAACTTTCATAAATCACAAAGACTGCAAAAGACATTCTCTTCATTTGATGTAAGATCCAGTGGGAATACTGTTCCCTGAATTTTACAATTTTCAGCTATTTTTCTCAAAAAACCCCACTCTCACCCCAAAACCAATGCCCCAATACACAAAAACACTGCAGGAAAAGCTATCAAAGCATTTTCTAAGGCTCTGCCATTTTAAGCCACATTCTTATTTTGTCTTACTCCAAACATAAAAACCCAAACACCCTCCAAGCAGTAGGCACTGATTTCAGTGGGAATCATTGCTTTGGGGCTTCTAGTTTGATGTAAACCCATCTATTAGCACATTTCAAATCCTGATTGGGAGGTAAAGAAACAGGTAGTCGCCTCAAGACTATACAGTCTGAACAGTGTATGAAAATTACACTGAGATGTGGCTCCAGAGCTGCGTGGACCTTCTCAGGCTGGACATGTTGAGAGCTGGGCACAGCAGCAAGGAGCCCATTCTCACTGCTTGATCATGGTTCTGATCTTTGTTACCTGTGGAGGGCAGACATCCACTGGTTACAAGGATTGGAAGCATTTTTGCCAAAATGCAGCTATTTTTACTGCAAACCTTAAAAACAAGACTGTTCCAGAGCTGAGTTTTCACAGAACAGAACAGACAAATATGGTCTTTTCAGTCACACACAGAGGCACATTCCTCAGGTCCCGTCTCACACTCATGATGTGGGTTGTGTCCACCTAAGCACTGCTTACACACCTTCAACAAGATCACAGAACCACGTTCAATATTTAGATGTTGCTCTTAAAATGAAATGTGTAATGGACAAAGAAACAGATTCATGGTGTGGCAGTGGGAGACTTTCTTGGGATAGTCAAGATATTGGTAGGTACTGCTGATCTCCCCCTTCTTTTGGGATGCAATATGCTATATCCAATAGAGGTTTCATTTAAAAAGGGTTTTATTGCCAGAAAGGTATCTTTTCTGAACACTGATGAAAACAATGTTATCTAAAAGAAGACACCCAGAAATGCACGACAACATGAAATAGGACTATGAGACATGAGCTACAGAAAAGTGGATATCCCCTATTTTTTTTTAATTGGCTTGTGATTCCCAAATGGGAATCCTTTGAGAGCAGGTATTTGGATCAGTTTATATAATTGGCAAGTGAGTATGGGGACAGATTATGAAAGGATGGTCAAATAATTTGTGCTCTGCTGAGTTTACACAGTGGAATGAGTCTGAACTAAAGACAGACTTGAGAATTAACACGAATCCCAGAGCTCCGTGTATACTGAAATAATTAGTGTCAGCTCAGCAAGGCAATACCAGCCTTTTTAGTCTGTATGAAACACTTGCTGGCAGGTGACTAGACAGTGACTAGCTTGCTTGTCACTCTTGATGATGTTTTCCTATATTAGAATAAATCATCAACATGACTCTGAATTTGAAATGTAGAATTTCAAAAGCATCTTGCAACAACAATTTTTTTTTTCTTTTTTTTTAAACAACAGCTCTTTTTTATCTTCATTTGTTGACAATGCATTCTTGTGACCTTAATTTCTCTGGTGTTGTTTAAATATGTTGTACATGTTTTCTGCTGTTTAAAAGCTGTGAGACAAATGCCGTAACAAAGTCTGGTGAGTATAAATGCCAGAACTATTCAGATCTCTGACTGAAACATCCAAGAACATATCTGGAATAACAGCATCGTCTAACTGTGAGCCCCAGAAAACTCTCCTGTGTTTTCAAGTTTGCAAGAATCTAAAGTTCAACTCAAAAGCAGAATGTGACACCAAATTAAATTATTTCTAAAATACAGCTTCTGATTCTGGTTTTGCTGAATAACAGTTTTTACTGAGATGACAACTGCTCCTTCTCTCATGGCCTCACTGGCCATATGCTTTCCAGAATCTCAGAAACATTTTTGAAAGATAAAATATCCCTCTACCTTTTTTAGTGCCACCAGAACACAAAATGTCCACAGTCCTTCACAAAATTAAGTCAAGCACCTCTAGTGCTGCTGCTTGTTTCCCTCCCCTTGTTTTTGTGACTCTCTTATATACGGCACAAGGGAAGGCAATCCATGAAACATGGGCCCAGTGGAAAGTGAAATCCACTCTCCAGCCCAAAAATTACACGGTGACATTTATAACTTGTTACAACAGGATCAAACTCCAAACACAGAACATGTGAGCACAGTCTTTGGTAATACAAAGATAATTAAAGGAGGATATAAATAGTCAGGTAACTCAGTAATTATGCCTGTCTATCACTATAGGACACTGATAAGCTAGAGAAATACAGCTGAGCCAAAACAGATGAAAACCTTCAAGATCAAGGGGAAAAAGTAATTACAAAGTGCGGGATGAAGAAAAACAACAGGAGAAAAGCCCATGCTGGGATGTAAACTTGTTAGGAGACTTTGGGTTCAGTAGGATCTAATGCCTCAGTATTTGTATTGGGGACGAATTTCAGAGCTTGCTGATGAAGTTGAGCAGTCCTGTGCTGGCTGCATTATTCAAAGCTGAAATTCTGCAAGCCTGGGATTGACACTTGGCTCTGAGTTATCCCATGTCTCTTCCAGTGGGCTTCTAGCCCATAACTGCGACACACATGGACAACGCCAGCGCTGGCAAATCATAACACAGCCATTGCATCTTCTGCTGATAAATGCTTTGGAATGTGCAACTCTAGTATTTGTTATGAGCAGTTGTAGGGCAGGGGAAGAGCCTCTCAGAGAGCATCCTCCCCGCATTTGATAAGGCTGACATGCTGAAGAGCTGAGGATTCACTGGAGCACAGTGTGGCAGAATCTGCCCTGCAATTCCCCTTGCCACTTTTATGGTTTGGGTTCTTTTTGGCTATTGAAATCAATTCAAAACATATTGAAATAAATCAGAAGCCTTTCACTGAGATCAAGCTCTCAGAAAGCAATGTGAGGCTGGAGGAGGTGCAGCCTCATCTCTAAAGATTGTGACAACTTTCTTCTCCCAGGCTGCTTCAGAGAAGGTTTAGGGGTGTCTTGGAGTCCATGTCAGCAGATTCAATGGCCTCTGCCAGGAGTCATTTCCAGTCCCTTTTCAGTCTAGGATTGCCTTTAAGGATGGGGAACACAACCTGCTGCATTCGGAAGAGGACACAGAGCTAAATCCCAAAGAGACTGTCAGACTTCAAACCCAGATTTAGGACACCTTACTCCAAACTGGTGAGGCTGTAGGGTGCTTCAACTAACTCCATTTACACCACGATGCTGAGAGCTCAGGGACATTCCTTGTCTGCACGTGGCACTGGGAATAAAGGATAAGTTGGAAAAGCCATCAAGCGAGTCTATTAGCTCCTGTGAGTGTTGGCCTTGGGCTCGTCAGCCTTTTATTTGTTGGGAGACTCAGACAAAACCCAACCTCTGCTCGTAAAAGAGGTCAAAAAATAATCCCCTGCAAGACCAGGACACGTGGGACGCCAGCAGCCCCTCCAGCCCTATGCTGCTCCTGACAAGAAGGCTACGAGCCACTGACTTTTCACTAGTCCACAAATAAAACCAGTGAGTGTGAAGAAACACCAGCTTCCACCTTCCGCTACACTTAGCAGTAGCCAGTCTCGCCAGCTGGCTTGTCTCCCCTCCCAGCCAACCTGCCTTTGATATCCGTCAGCCTCTGGCTACGGAGACATCTGGAAGTTATTATCCAGCAGAGCGTATCACAAACCCATTTACATAATATAATATCATATTTTGTGTTCCTGCTTAGCTGAACATTTTGGATCACTCTAATGTTTGGGTAAATAAGCCACCATTCCCTGCATATAAATAACGAGTGAGTCTTAGGGTACGTTTGGTGGAGATTAATAATTTCATAGGGCTCAACCCGAAAAATGAAATGCTCCAGATTCAGCACTAAAATGTATTATTCTTGCAGTTGCAATAAAAAGTACCTGCAATTGCAGGAGAGGAAATAAGGCCTTTATTTCCCAGGTATCAAAATTATTTATGATTTAACCTGTTTTATTTATATGCCAGTCTTATTATTTTCATAGGATCTTTAACACTTCACACTACACATTTTTCAGAAAAGAAATAATACTTGGGTTGCTTTGTTTCTAGTGTCACTCGTAGGGTTTAACTGAGGCAACGTGTTTTTAATATATTTTTATCAATACAAGGGAATACAAAGCCACCTGTAGTCCATTGCTCAAACATATTTCCCTTCATCTCCTATGTCAATATACAGTTTGAAAACTGGTACCATTTTCTACCAGGGAAAAAAAGAATCTATTTAAAAATATTTAATCTGAAGCATTTTTGCTTGTTTCCATGGTAGCTGCAGAAAGGACAGGAGAAAATGATATTTACCAAACAGAAAATAAGACAATGAAAATAGAGCTTAGTTCTTTAACAAAGGGAACATGAGAGCGCTGCAAAATAAACATTTGCATGAATTCTGTTCTAAGGAAACAACATTTTGCTGACATCAGGGACGACAGTGGAGGACGAATGAACCCTTTTTTCCCAAAATGCACCATTTCTACAGTTTTTGATCTTTCAGTATAGAAAGATATTCCATTTTGTGTTCTCATGCAGCAGAATGAAAGGGTTGCAGAACAAACAGCAAATTTATTTATTTTACGGTAATTGATTCCTTTTTTATTTAGGTCATTGCTGAATTTGCTGAAGTTGGAGACAGGAAAAAAAAAGTAGCTTTAAAAAGATCAGACTTTTTATTTTAGACTTTAATTTATTATAGTTGTGCTATGTGAAGTTATTATTTAGGACCTGCACAGGTAAGGAATCCATAATCTGTTTTTCTCCTTATCCCCCCTTTAGAACCCTGTGATGACTGCCTGTATTAGCTTTATTTACTAATAGTTGTAAGCTGTGGTAAATTTAATCAAAGATAGCTTCATGTCACATCCCATTACCATCACGGCATAAATTGCCATTCATGAATGATTTGTGTCAAAGAGCTCTGAAAACTATTGTTTTAGCAGCAAGATGTTCCAACATGCACAGCTCTTCAGCAGGGGCATTAAATTAATGTGTTTGCAGAGAAGCCACTAATTGACAATGAGATGGGATTTTGGCAGTACACTTCCACTTTAAAGATAATGAACAGTGTTCAGATACAGAGAACCCCCTCTGCTCCTAAAACTATACAAATAATTTCTGGTGTAAAGAGGAGTAGAGGGAACCAATCCTGACAGGATATTTCCAGTACCCAAGCAAGCTGTTTGATCATCACAATTTCCAAAAGCAAACAGTGGAATTGCAGCACTTGTGACCTTTATCAAGTCTGGCTACGTACAGTCAGGAATGTTATGTTTGGTTAGGAACTCATTAAACAAAATTACCTCTCCATTTATAGAAACCATACAAGTGCAGCATAAAACATTTTAATTAAATCAGCTAGTTAAGCAAAAATTCATTACTTTTTGTTTTTATCAGCTAGCAGTGGGGCTGCATAGAGCAGTTCACATTAGAGTCAATTAGTAAGAAAAATTGTCAGATTTGGCAAGTGCATGAGCTTCCAGAACACATCAGCTGACAGAGAAGAAAAAGTTTGACTAAAAGCTAACCAAGTTACTGCCCTCAGAGGAGGAGAAATGAGCCACCTAACACACACAAATGCATCAGCCATGCCAAAACCCCTTGTTCCCGAGGAGTCAGTGTCAAAGCTCTACATGCCTTGTTCCTTGAGAGCTGAAAAATGAGGCATGCATGCAAATTTAAGGTTGTTAGGTATCTGGCTGGCTTTGCAGGCTTTGGAAAATTTTACCCGATAAAACTAATAAAATGTGATCAGTGTGACCGAGGAATCAAAATGTTCCTTGGTGTTTCAGGGCTGCGAAGCAAGAAAAAAAGCTGAAGAAGAGCAGCAGGTAAAACCAGGGAATTTTTAAATAGGAAGAACACAACGCACTGGCTTGTGAGTCAGGCAAGGAGATCCTTTCTTTGCAAAAGGTGCAGCAGGGCCCTTTGTGGGTAACTGTAATTAAATGCTGAGTTAAGTCTGGACTCCAGAGAAAAGAGATGCATCAGCTCTGGGCATAACTGTGGTTACCACAGAAGGCTCTTATTTAAAAACCCCAACAAATACAGAAATTTTTCTCTTTGATCAGAAAACCCAACAGGGCTGGCGAGGGCCATGGACACAGGCTGCAGCCAACGCCCCTGGGGCCAGAACGGGGCTTTTTGGGTGCCTGCTGCCCAGGCGGGGACAGGAAGGGTGTATTTTCCAGTAGAATTTAACTGAGACTCAGAAATCTCCTGAACTCACCCACAACCTTCTGTTGGGTGAGTTATTACCAATTTAAGCTGAAATGTAGCCCAGTCACCAGAGCACTTCAACAGCTTTGCTTTTGTGCTGCGGAGTCAGGGCGGGCGCGGGCAGCGCGCTCACCTCGTTACCGAGCAGGCACAAAATGCCCAGGGGACCTCTAAGGGATGGGAGTTTCAGCTGGGAAGGAGAGGCAGAGCTGTGCTCAGACTTATTCTGCGGCACCACACGGATGATTAGAGGCACCTCCTGGCCAGAGCACTGCTGGCAGGGTTTCAAATGAACTTCCTCTTCCATTCTCTGGAAGGTACGTTAGACATCCATCTGCCTTTGGTGGAATCTTTCATGGCTCCCACAGGTTTCCAGCACCTGTGATACTCTCCTTGTCATGTCAGGCTTTGAATATTGCAAGAGCCTTCAGTGGAAGAAGAAGATGACATAATCCACAAAGCACAGCTCTTGATGTACTTTTCCTCCTCATTTTAAGGCTTGAACATCTTATACCAACAAGAAAAGTTCTGATGAGGTTGTTTCCTTGCAAAGCTCCCCAGATCAACTTGACCTTTTCACACTCCCTTTGTAAGATCTAATCTCACAGTGCTTCTCAGGTAGGATTGTTTAAGAAACATCTAAATTACTGTTGTACTCTACCTTCTAGTGTTTACAAAGAAACACTTCTATCTTCAAGTTAATGTCATTCTCATAATTGGGAGAAGCCATACACAGTGGCTTCAGAACCACAAGTACTTCTCAAGAGCAGGGCTATTAAATCACAAAATACTCATACTTGTTACCTGTAGGTTGGGAATAAAGGTGGTAGATCTTGTCACATGCTATACAGTGAAAACCAGTATTGCTGCTCGAAATTACCTCTCTCATTACCTCTCTGCACCTAATCTTGAGAAAAATGTAGGAAATATGTGGGCTAGCAAGCCGAGTCCTTACCTCCCAAAAAAACTTCTAACAAATAATTGAAAACATGGTTCCAAAACACATTTCTTTTGATTCTAAAACTCAGTCTACTAAAAGTGCTCTTCATCACAGAAAGAACTAGGATCAAGTCTACCCCTTAAAAAGCCTGTGAAAAATCTTAATCTCATTTTATTTTTCTAAAGCCATGAGGTTCAAAAGATACATGAATTAAAATAATCATAATGAATTAAATGTAACAATACTCCTCCTCTTCATAATGTTTGCAAGTAAAAAGATCACAAGAGATTTAAAAGATCACAGGCACTGCTGCTACTTTAGCACAAAGCAAAGTAATTCAGTCTGGTACTTCTCCTCAGTGCTAGCGTGAGAATTTGCCCTTTCAAGTTATCCTTTGGTTATTTCAAGAGGCTCTTGAGAAAAGACTGTTCTTTTTTTCCCTCCAATTCCAGAGTCTACCTAAGAAATACTCAAATTTGACGATGAGGACACATTCAATTTATCTCCATTTGCAAGACGAAATTTAAGCCTGAGTTTAAATGTTTTGCTGGGTGGAGACAGTGTTGGAGATCCCACTCCTTGCTGGGACTGCCAGGGGCCACCATGCCCTGCTGGACACCCATCCTTGGCTCCTCTCCTCTAGCTGGACATGCCACAGGGTCACTACCTCATCCAACAATCCAGAACCTGGCCTCCAGAGGCTGGGAAGAACCAAAACCCTCCTTCACACTGAGCTGTACCTACCAATCTGTCTCAGCTTCCTGGGCTAAAGGAAAGGCACCCGGACACCCAAAGCCACCAAAATAACCTTTATTTTAATGGACGTGCCTGCATGAAGCAATTTTTGTCTGTGCTCAAACTCAAGTTTACAAGCAGCTGCCAACAGATTATCACAGTGATGAAGGTATTTTTAGGATATCCAGTCCAAAATATTTTTTTTGAAGTGGCAGTCAGACTTCAGCAGTTACCAACGAAGATCATGAAATGGGAGGTCAAAAGCTTTGATCTGGCAAGGGCAAGGCACACATCACAGGCAGGAGCACACAGCAGTCCAAGGGGTTCATTTTACCAGAAAAAAAACTTATTTCTGTGTAGGCAGTTTGATCTTTAGGACTTCTTTTTGTTTGAAGGAAGACAGATCTGGAGTGAATTTCACTTACAGATGGTCTTTCGAGCACGGCTTTGAGCCTGACCCTTGGTATGATGCTGACTGCTTAAGAACTAAATGCAGCAAGTGCAGTGCTTGAAAACTTCCTGCAGTGGGCTGATTTTCCAAGGCAATGAGCACCTGTGTGTCAGATCTTATCTTGGCTTCAGCAGAAGGCAATGGGATTCAGCACACCTGAAAATGAGGCCAGGGAAGTTCACGTGTTTTCACAAACACCACTCTCCCCTCCTGCAATGATTACATGTGAGATGTTCAAATTCACTTAAGCATGAGGTCAGGCAAGTTCAGCATGCATCTTCATTAGACTTGCACAATTAACATGAGCAGTCTCACTGGTAACAATTATATTTTACTAATTTATTAGTAATCCTCTTTCTCATCTTTTCCACTGATCTGATTTGTTAAAAGGCCAAACAGTGTCTCAAGTTATCTGAAAGAAACAGAAATCTCGGTATGTATGCTCCCTGACAGATAAATCCAGCTCTTGCTTTACTGATGAGATACAGAAATAAAAATTATTCCAGCTGCCCTTTTGCTGGATTTAGTTACTGCCTTGGATCCCCCACAGAGGAAGTGAAAGAAGACAGTGGCAGTATAATGACTCAGTACTTACACACATCAGTATCGTCAGAAAAAGGCAGGATGACAACTAAAACCCTACTTTTTACTCCCTTCTCTGTGGATAAAACAGTCTGGTGGGGCAAACTCCCATCACAGATGCCATAGATAACATGTCAGTGCAGGAAAAGGAAGGAAGGAAGGAAGGAAGGAAGGAAGGAAGGAAGGAAGGAAGGAAGGAAGGAAGGAAGGAAGGGACATTTTTTCGAGACCGGAGTCATTGGAAGCACAGCTCCCACTCAAACTCTGATTTTCTTCCCTCAAGGGAAGGCTCCCCAGCCTCGTGCAGAGCATCCTGGCTGCACAATAACCCAGGTCATGAATGAGAGCAGTGCTAAATGAGCCTTTCCTTGCCCAGAGACCTTTGTGCTTGTGATCAGCAATAAAAGGCTGTACTCAGAATTTAAAACCTCAGCCAGGTAAAATACCACAGATGATTATTTAAAGGCTTTAAATAAAAAAAAACCCTCTGTCTGTAAGAATCAGCTTTTCACATTCACATTGTATGGCTGCAGACTCAGAGCTGGGTTATGAAAGCAGCCCAAAATAAGATGAGACATAATAAAACACAAGCTGGGCTTAAGCAAGAATTGATTTCTGACAGAAGTTTTCAATGTTTTAAACACTAGCTGCAGACCTCATATATTTCCAAGTTTAATTGCACAATTCCAAGTGATTTAACATTATGAAAATCTACATATTTCCATGCCCAGAATTTGAAAAGCTCAAACAACGAGAAACTATGGTTGACATAAACATGACTCAAAGAAAACATTTTTTTTTCCAAACTAAGTCACTGGCAGCAGATCACTGACATCCTACATGTGCTGAATATATCCTGTACCTCTAAGCTCTTTTGCTGTGAATTCCTTTCTATGCTGTATTTCTATGATCTGGATTTTAACTTTTGAGGTCAGAACTACATAAAAATAGATGATTAAATAGATACACAAGAAAATCTGCCAGATGTGCCTTAGACACATGAAAGGGCTGAAAAATTAAAGAAAACAATCAATATAAATGACAGGGTGAGAACTTCAGATGGGATGAGCCAACACAGGGAGTGGAGGAAGTTGATTTTAAAGGAATGATGAGGAGGAGCTTGGACTGATGGACAGAGAGGGCAGGGGTGAGGTGTGAAGGACAAATGGCACAATATTTCTACTCATGAACTTGGGATGATTTGAGTTTCTGCAACTGAAAAACAGGACACTCTAAAGACTGCAATCCTCAGCAGCGTCACTGTTCACAAACATAATCTCCATTTTTAGGCTTTTGGTTGAATCAATATCCAATTTTTCAAAATAATAGCATGTGCTCTTAGAAAAGAAGACACTACACAGCTAATTCCAGATAAGTAAAGCCTGGCTTTACTTTGTTTTCTTCTGGAGCATTATCCCATTCAAGTTCATCTTTCACAAATGCTGACACAAGCCACAAAGACTTTATATTATTTCATAAAATAGCATCTTCTCTCTTTTCTTTTTTCTTTTCTTTTTCTCTTTTCACTTCTCTTTTGTTCTCTTTTCTCTTTTCTTTTCTCTTTCCTTCTTCCCAAACTACACCCAGAGCCCTGATCAATACTTTCAATTGGAACAACAGGCAGCCACACAAGAACAGTAGAAGAAACTTTATCTTAAGTATTTATTGTTATGCTGGAATATCACTCAGTTTCCTCTGGAGTAATTGAGCACTCTTGTGGGAAATATGTGACCTCATTTGCATTTTCTAATTGAATTGCTATCAGGTTTCCTGCAAGACTGAACAAAAAAGTTCCTCGAGTTACTAACATCCCTTGTATTAACCAGAAAAAAAAGTTTACATTCAAGTGTTTGCTGGGGAGGAGGGGAAATGTATGCTTCATGTATCATAAAATACATTTTTAAAGTATTTGCCTTCTTTTCTATAATTTCATCCTACTAGCATGACACTTTAATGCAGTAGTTAGAACTCCTTCATTACAGTGGTTTTCACTGAAAACTGCAGGTTTTGCCCAGGTTATTCAGTCATCTAAAGCAATCAGCACATTTATAAGTCCAACACGGAAAAAAAGGGAAATTGTCACTGTACTGGGTCCCTCTCCATTAAAATTTCAGGTTGCATCAAGAGCAAGGCACAGCTGTGGGATCTGGGGCACAGGTATGGACACCAAACCTTCTGATTTTGCAGTGAAAGCACCCGAGGGGAGGACTGTCCCAACAAGAAATGATCTGCTGCCTTGGAAGCCCTTGGCCACCACCAAAGCGCTCTCAGCCTTTTACACAGATTTTCAGTCTTACATGTTCTGACAAGAAAGGATCACAGATCCAAAGGATGCATTTATTGATGGATTAATCCTCTGTGCTCTCCTGGAAAGCAGCCCCCACTGTGCAGGCAGGCTCACTCCTGGCCCCCAAGACATCAGCCAGTATCCCAAAAACATTGATTTCTCCTAGAACATTTATTATAACCTCCACAATAAATGGAACATCTAATAATGGCCATTCCAGGAGGGCTGGTTTTGATGCAGCTTTAATCCCTGGATAATCATGAACTAAATTCTGATTTATCCTTTCAGAGGGGGTTCTGAGGGGCACCAAGCCTCTGTCACGAGGGGCTGCCCTTGCTGAGGGGCATCGCTCATGGAGATGAGGAGAAAAAAGGGCTTTTTTTGTGCTGTAGGTGCCAACAAACAGTGATCAGCAGGTGCAGTAACCAAATTTCATGCCAATTATCTATAATGTCTGGGAACTGTTCAGCATTTTCGCAAAATCAGTCACAAATTTACGAAGTAAAATGGAAATGAATGGATGCACCAGAAGAAAACTGGTCTCTCTCCCTTTCTCAGGTCCTCTCTTTTCTCTCCCATATTTGCCATCTCTATATCCTGAATATAACAAAACAGTGTGAAATGTATTTAAAAATACATATATAGTTCTGCTTGAGTCACATTATACTACACAAAACCAAATGTGAAATCTGCCTCTAGCAAAAGCCATAAAACATATAAAGGTCACGGCCTGAAACATATTGAACTGGATATTGTAAGGTTTGGGGTTCTTTTTTCTGCACAAACACTATTATTTTTTAAAATAATCTCATAATCATATTTATTTCTTTAGTAAACAAAGGATTATTTTGCTTGCAAAAACCACAGGCATTTAAATAAAACACAAATCGGATGCCTGCCACTGGGACCCACAATATAACTGCTGATGACCTTGTCATTAGTCTTGTTTTCCGTATTTTTCCAGCCTCAAACTACACACTAATAAGGCTTTTAGAAAGGAGGGATATGAATTTTAAGAAGCTTAGCTCTCTCTGTTTTCAACTAGAGTTCAGATTACATTAACATTAGATGAATTTCCAACCAAATATTCTATGAAAACAGAAATGCGTGCTTATTCAGGTTTCTTTTTTCTGCTACACTGAGAAGAAATTTAAAGCAGTATATAAGACATCTTACTTTGTCTCTTCAATATTTAATTACTTTTAGAAGGAAGCAGTATTTCTTTGGTTAGAAATGGCAAATAGAGTTGACATAACAAACATCTTGCTTAATTACATCTTGCACAAGCCCAAGCCTTACTGAAGAGCAGCAGAAGTGTATTTATATGACTCCAAGCCCTGCAAAACCTTAGGGGTCAGCCCACCAGGAAAGTGAGAGATTTAAGTCTGTACAAGTCTCTTCCTTTTTGTTTCACAGGCTCTCCTAAAATTCTACCAAAGAGCACAGACTCAACATGGTGGAATTCTAACAACATGGAAAGCCTCTTCCTCTTTCCCCATCCAGCTCTGCACTTTTTGTCCAAGCACTGCAGAATGGCTGAAAGCCAAGGTCAGTCTTGCTGTTTGGACCATTACTGTGGTGCAGTAATCCAAATTACAGCCACAGCCAAGAGACCCCACCGGTCCCTGAAGGAGCCATGGCTGCTCCCAGGACACACACCGTCATCCTTTCTCTGCAGGTCTTCAAGATCTAGCAATAAATCAGGCTCCTGAAACAATTCCCTGCCAAATCCTGCCCAAATGTCAGCACCCAACCAGCCCAGCACGGCGTTGTCTGAGCCAGCACCAGATGAGATAACTGCACTTACTCTGTGTAGTAAAGGATCTTCAGACTAACACTGAAGATGAAAGGTGAACTGCTGCTGCCAAAAATGATATGGAAGAGGTGGGAAAGTGACAGCTGCTCCGAGGGACAAGAAATGTGTTTTCATGGAGCAACCCCCAATTCCAGTGTCTCTCTGCAGCCCAGCACTGCATTTCACGGAAGGAACGCTGCTCTCAGACTGCTGGGCAGGGACAGAGCCCTCCTGCTTTTCAGCTGAGTGTATGGAACTAAAGCAGAAAGAAACCATCTGTACCCTTCTGACTGAAACGCTGGCTCTGGCTTTTCCCTGTCGGGGTGGGCGAGGGGAGATGCTGGCAGGGAGCAGAGAGGACGTTTGGCACCGCAGAGCCACGCTGTGCTTCGCTGCCTGCACCACGCGCGAGCACATGTCCCTTATCAGGCAGCAGCAACGCTCCCTGTCCTCGCAAGGGAAGGAACAAGTCCAAATCTCCCCTCTGGAAGCCGCAGGGCCGTGCAGATTGCTCGCAAGAGTAACTGTGAAAGCTGGAGATGAGCAGCAGGGCAGAGCTGCCAGTGCGTGACTCCAGGCCTGCGCTGTCACAAAAGGAATCTGAACGTAAAACCATCATGGAGATGGTTGACTCTGTACCCTTCATCTGCTGGTTTTACTTGGAGTCAAGAGAGGTTATCAGCAGTGAGGTGCAAACACGATGTACATGACCTGCAGCCTATGACAGACAATTGGTCACTTAAAAACACAGAAGTATGAACCTAGAGAACACTCTGCCACCGGAGACCTTAAATCATTTCTGTCAGAGAACTTCAAGGATCACTTGCAAGGAATTTGATGCTGCTCATGATATCTCCTACTCAGACACTTCCTTACAAAGCTCAGACCAGGCAACACCAACACCCCAAAGCCGCATGAACCTTCCAATGGTTTGGGGCAAAGGAGGCACAAAGCAGGAAAAAAGAGCTTTGAAAAACTCTTACCTTGTGTCCATTGTGTTGGGACTTCTCTGCCACCAGAAACCTGACCACGGCCTCCCATTTGCCCAGGGTCTGGGGGTCCCAGGCGGTCACCACCAGGATCAGCTGCTTGGAGGGCACCTGCAGGTGGTGGGCAGCGAACAGGGTCCCGTCTGTCCTCACCTTGAAGTCCAGGCTGTTGGTTTCGTACCGCACGCCCTTGTTACCGGCACAGTTATTAAATTTAACTACAACAGAGAGGAAGAGATGGGAGAAATGTGTGAGATTGGCGTGATAAGGAAAGCAATCAAATACAAGTTTCAGACATTTAATTTTCACTGATGTCTTCTATATCTCTAATAACCATCAAGGAAATGATTTAACTGTTTCTTCGACCTTTCAGGAGTGCTCTTGTGCTTTATCTCTGATCCCCAGGGAAGAAGTTGTAAGCCATTTTTAAAGTATTTGATACAGTTTCATTAGATCTCAAACACAGCTGTTCCCCATTTCTACAAGTGGATTTCTCCCTTGTTGCCATTATCTTTTAAATTCAACTGGAGTCAATTACCCACACTGTGGGTATTTTTTTTCAGGAAATGTTCTCCATTTCCCTAACCCTTCAATAACCTACTTACCAGATAGCCTATTTGCACATTCTTAACTGAAATTCAAAAGCCCATAACAATTCCATTATCAGAAATATAAAAATAAGAAAAAAAAATTAAACACAGAAATAAAAGTTGAAAGCATTTTGGAGCGCGCTTCCCCTGCTGGAACTGGACCCCCCATCCTGAGCTGCATTCCCACCCTGGCCAACCCCTCACATGTTACAGCTACTGCAAAAAGGAACTGTAAAACTGTGCTTCATAAACCATAAAGTGTCATTTGAAAGCCTGCTTTGTCAGATCAAAGCTCCCCTGTTGCTGGTATTTTTATTTTCGCCTTTTTTTTGGTCAAAGTCTTTCACAGTCTAGTTTGAAAACTATTTTTATTGGCATTATGAAACATGTCACATACATTAGACCAGAAAAAAACCCAACCCTATTATATGACAGAATTGACAAATAGGATAGAAATTGAACCTGCAGCTAATAACACAGGAAACAAAACACTTTCTGCCATTCGAGTAATCCACGGAACACACGTGGTGAAGGAAAACATATTGTACCCGTAAAAACATCTCTAGTGAGTGAGAATGGATGCACAGCGTTCCAGCTGGGATTGTTAGACGGGTTCTCATGCTGAGATGCTCCAGCCTGCCCTGAGAACCTGCTGGGCCAGCTCTGGTGGCTTCAGCAGGCACTTAATTCCTGCAGAAGAAGGGCTGGGTCAGATGGATCCTACCTAGCCTGGCTGTGGTGGGAGAAGGGATGCTGCGCACTCCAGGAGGAGCTTCTGGGGCACTTGTACCCCAACTGTCCCTTTCCCCCTGTACCACAGCTCTGCAGCGCTGCTCTGAGCTGAATCAAGGACTAATTTGGATCTAAATAAAGTAAAAAACCACCACGGCACAGGTGAAAGCAAAAAGCAGCCAGGAAACGGCTGAACCCATCTGGCTGTCAAAGGCCCTGGCTGCATCGAAGTGCAGAGAAATAAGGAGCAGAACGTGGCAGAGGAAGGGAAAATCCTTCCCCTCCCTGACCAAAGGGCAGCCCTCAATAACTGGGGGGCTGTGATTGTGTCATAACTGTGCATCTACAGAGGCTTCCTGTGCTGTGTATTTATTTAGACCACACTGGTACATTTTTATGTGTGTGGTGGGAAGTGTTACCAAATGCTGCAGCAACTGCTGGGCACAAACAGCGAATGTCACACATTGGTGTATAAAAAATAAGATGGATAAAGTTATCTAGTATATAAAAAAACCTGAAAGCCTTGGATGAGGGTAAGCACATGCATGGTTTGGTGGCAGCAACAAGAACCAGGACAATGTCAGAGACCTGTGAGAGAAGATACCCTGGACCCCGGGGACCACCCTGCTGGGAGATCGCCTCCGTCTCTCTGGAATTTCTGCAAATCTCCCCTGCATTAACAGCTACAATACATATGTGTGCACATATCAAGTGCATCTTCACTTCTAAATGTTATTTATTTTCAGCTCAACACCACGGGCACTGTTAGAAACATGGCACATCAGCTGCTGTATTGCTGCACCCCTCCGCTGTGTAATGGCCACGTAAAACTCAAGTTCCATCCCTACCCCCCAAGCACCCACGTATCACACACTGAAAGACTTTTAAAGAAGAGAGAAAGGAGGGATAATGTCTGCACATTAAAAAACATTTCAGAGCTTGCTTTGATTTTATTGAGATTAAAAGAAAGCCCTACAGTGTACCAGTAGTCTGAGAGAAAAAGCCCAAACCCTTTCTATACGTGTACACAGCAATTTCAGTATTCAAAGTACTTAAACATCTGCTTAGGACCCAGCTCGTGGCTCCAAGATGCTGCTCTGGTGTCATATGTCACTGTGTCGACTTTTATGCTCCATTATCTAAAAATGGCTACCTCGTAGACAAAGCCCCTCTGTGACTTGCTAATTACTTCCATTAGTTTAAAACAAACTTGACTAGAGACGGAGAAAATCCTGAGAGAAATCGTCTGATTTTTTTTTTTTTTTTTTTAACAAGCACAGTGTCTGCTCCACTTTGCTCCTCTCAGGTAGCACAGGTAGGTGAATGCTTAGCAAGGGATTAGCACAACCAGCTCCTCTCCCAAGAGCCTTCGGGAACTGCAAGAAAGGCTTCAAGGACACAAAGATTCCACAGCTTTCAGTCACTCTTCACAGCAGCAACGGGCCCTGGCTCACCTGGGCGGCTCTGCAGGAGATTTCAGCCACACAGGGATGACCCTGCTCGGCTCTGGCAGGCAGAGGAGCTGCCCTGGCTCCAGGCACTGCTCATACACAGAATAGCAAACACTGGAAATGCAGGAGAGCTCAGCTGCTCCATCACAGGGAAGGGCATGGGTTAGTGGTGGGCTTGGCCATGCTGGGTGAACAGTCAGACCCTTGGAGGTGTTTCCTATCCTAAATGATTCTGTGATTAGAAATCCTAAATTATTCTCTTTGCTGTCCTTTGAAAACAAGACTTTGTGATGTTACTGAGCTGCACTGGTTTATATATACTATATATATATATATATATATACACACCACACATAGATACACAGGATCTATCAGTCTCATTTAGATATATTTATACATAAAACACTTTTCCCAAGTCTATGTGTAAAGGTTTAAAAAAAAAAATCAAGCTATTGTTCTATAAAAAATAGCACAGCTCAAGGAAAGGAAATCTCATCCATATTTTCAAATTCCACCTCTTACCCCTACTCTTTGCTCTCGTGGAGACAGAAATTAAAATTTCATTCAATGGCAGACAACTTTTGCTTTTTTTTCCCCTTTTTCTCCTTTAGAAATCTCTAAGTCTATGTAATTTGCAGTTGATGCAACTCTTGACTTTCAAATAATGCAATAAATAAATAAACAAACATTGGCCGTGTTTACTAGACTTAGAACTCTCTGTGGACACAAATCAATCTTTCTTTGACCAGTTTGAAGCCTAAAGAACACTGCATGAATTTAACATTCAAAAGCTGCAGCATCAGTAATTAGGATTTTGGGTAAACAGCAGAGTCACACATCTATCATTTTTACAGGATGGTAAAAAAAAACCCAACTTTTTTAAAGATACACTGGAAAAATGTTCAGTGATGCTTATCGAAAGCTTATGCTGAAAACAACATCTAATGCCTGATGAAAGGAAAACCAAGAAGGCACCCTCATTAGCAGGCTTTTAGGTTTAACCCTTTACCCTCATCATTTTTAATTGCTTCTCTATGAAAGGAGGAAGTACAACAATTTGATAAGCTGAAACAGGTACTGAGTGATGGGCAGAGAAACTGCAGGAGTCTGCAGCAAACTGCTGGGCATCTGAGGAAAAAAAAATAGTATTTTACTTCAAAAAAGACACAGGGTGAAAAAAAAAATTCAACAAGTTTTGCATTGTTCCCTTTTATTATTTAGCTTGTTAAGCTGGCTGGACAGAGTCAAATGATCAAGCCAGGATCTTGAAAGATGTAGGAATACACTGAACTTCTTGCCCCCCAAATGTCTGAGAGAAATACTGAATTTAATAGGACTATAAATGGTATAAACCAAAGAATTCGCTTTTAGCCTTATCCTTCTGGATTTTCCTTTAACTTCTCCTAGTCCATTAAAAAGTGCCCCCTCTGGCAAGCTGCACAGGGCTGGAAGAGTAGGAGGGATAATACTCGTTTATTAGGACAAACCCCCCGGCAGGACATCATCCCACAGTTCAGGATATGGGTCCCTCCAGGACTCTGTTTTTCACCACAGTTTTGAGGATTATCGTTGCAAAAGATGTTCCTTTTCTGATGAACTTTAAAGCAGCAAACACACAGCACTATTTCCAGCAGGATCCATCTGCTTTTCAAGTTGTGTCTCTTGACCGGCTCCCTCACACCCCGTGCACTGTGATAAATCCAAGCTGCCAAATCCGCCCCTCACGCTCCTTCTGTGAACACCATTAAGGTGAGGATGGCTTAACTGCAACCTTTGGGAATTTCTGATGTCTGGGTAACCTGCAGGGGTAACCTCAGCATGCACAGAAATGTCCCTCTCGTGTGATCATGAGCAAATCACTTATATTCCTGCCCTGGCACTTCTGGCCCAACGCTCCCACATGCCTGCACTCATCCACCTCCTTCGGCTTTTGCAGGGGCTTCAGCCCTGGCCAGCATTCCCTGCGTGTCACCACAGCAGAAATTAAAAAATCCCAAACATATCCCTGTGTGGAGAGGCTCCTGTTGGCTAAGAGCAGGCGTGAAACCATTCAGTTCACCACAGAAATGCACGGGCACATTACAGCCTCACAAAGTGATCTCTCCATTAACTGCTAATGTGAAGCAGAGCGTGCTGTGCCTTGTTGGGAAGCTGCATTTATTTGGCAAAGTAAGTGTGCAGCATAAAATTTTACATGGCCACATTTTCAAGGCATCCTTCTTTATGTTCATGCAATCCCTCTGTGGTTCTGGGAGAAAACTGTTTTATAGCATTGGGAACCAAGTGCAGTTCAGTGAATTCCCCATGGCCACGCTGGAAACCTGGAGCAAAGCTGGGATCTGAGTCCTGAAATTCAAAGATGGACTTCGAAAAAGCAAACAGAGGCGGATCCTTCTCCCTACAAACTACTGGGCATTTCCAAATTAGTGCAGGGTGAAAAATTTAAGGGATGTCACACAAATTATTGCAATTGTTGTGTGAAATGGAGTCCCACGAGCACATGTAAACACATGGTGGAATTATTCTGGGACTGAAATACCTTGTCTACAGAAGGCAAATGCTGAAATGGAGGAAAGAGGATTTTAATAGAATTATAGAGTCATGAAGTTTGGAAGAGACCTCTAAGATCACTAAGTCCAGCCATTAACCTAACCCTGCCAGGTCCAGCCCTAAACCACGTCCCCAGGTGCCACACCTACATGTTATTTGAGCACTTCCAGGGATGGTGATTCCATCACTTCCCTGGGCAGCCTGTTCTACTGCTTGGCAACTCTTTCAATGAACAAATTTTTTGTCATATCCAACCTAATCCTCCCCTACTGCAACTTGAGGCTGTTCCCTCTTGTCCTATCTTGTCCTGTATTGTTTCTCTGTATTAAAAGGATGGATGTGTCTAGGTACCACAGGCATTTTGACCACTCTGGAACAACTCAGAGATGGTGTTTCAGTGTTTTGTGGAAATTAAAACTGACTTGAGCCATTACATTTTCACACAATGCTACATCTAAGCCTGGACTCCTGTTTCTATTCCACTCCTGCTTACAATAAATCCCACACTATCATACAGTACACAGCCAGATTTGCTTCCTGTAGTTCATTAAATGCTCAGAGCCCTTCTCCTTCTCTACAAGAAAAACAACACATAAATAGGAAAAAATGACGGCTGTAAAACCTGATGGAGACAATGTGTAATTTTCATCCTCTCATTACTAATTTTATAGGTTACATTTTCCACCATGTCCCCATAAAAGATATCACACTAATAAACTCTTAGTGTCTTTATTTAATATTTATAGCACTGTGGGAGAACCAAACTCTACTGGTAAAAGGTAAAAACAGCAATTCAAACAGCTGCTTCAAAGACTATTTAATAAACACATCCCTAGTGATTGAGTTTAAAAGTATACAGTTTAAAAAAATGCTTTGACACAAAAAACTGTAGGAAATAAATGGAAGGATGTTGGTTGGTATATGAATGTATATAAAAATGTGCATGCTCACACCCTCAGCTTCACAAAGCATTGATTATTCATTAAGCGTTCTTGGAGTAAAAAACAAATATAACGAATGAGTTTGGAGAATTAATGAACTATCCCACAGTCTATCATCTGCTGAAAACATTTAGCATGATTTAGCATGTTCTTAATGTTATTTTCTTGCAATTAATGGCACGGAAATCTGCAGCAGTTCTATGCATTTCCCAAATCTCAGGTCAATGTGAAACATTACATCCAATTTTCCAGTGCATTATTTATGATCTCTGAGCTATGACTGCTAATATTTGCCTTACTGAAATAATAGCAAATTACCATAACAATTTACCATATGTAATTATGTTAAACAAAATCTTTCTTTATTTATCTTCTTGTAATCTTCAGTTACAGCGGATCCTCCTATTCAGAATATGCAATAATACAACATTCACGACAGTCCCAACCTATTACATGGCTGTTAGAAATGGCCCACCCATGTGCCACTCAACTGGTGACACCTCGGAATCAGCAAAGGAGCAGCGATCTGCCTCCAGCAGAAACTCAGACAGACTTCAAAAGGGACACAGAAGTATTTTATGTTTAAAGGCACATTTCGAATTTGCCCTCTTTAAGTTCCAGAGCTCGACCCCCTCCACCATCAGATTATCCACGTGGGTTTCAGGCCCACACCAGTAAATTCCCGACTACCTCGTGCCCATCTGCAGTTGTTTTGCTTCCACAGAGCCAGGACTGTAGGTTTTACAGGGAAAATGGCAAGGCTTTTTTTGTGTGCAAGTCATTCATTTTAAAAATATAAAATACTTCTGTGGGCTTGATGGAACTACGTGGAAAAGTCATCTTTTCTTTCCCAGAGCCACCTAAATGCTTTCAACACCTTTTCCAGCTTTATATTCACTTTTATCAGCTCTTGCTTACACAGAATTTCTGTTTCCATGGCCAGAGAAAAAGAAAAGGAACAATACATTCCAACAGACAAATAGGGATCCTTTAAAAAGTCACTCTGCCATGTGTGCAGTCAGCCAGTAGAAATGAGGAGTTAAGGGTACATTAAAAAAAATCTAAATCCCATTCAAACAAAACAAAAATCTAAATCCCAGACACTGAGTGCCTCCTTCATATTCCCACCCGTGCCATTTTTCATTTACTGGAAGCCAATTCAAGTAAAATACATGTTTTTAAGGAAGAAAAAATGAAGAAGTATATTTCACTTTTCGTTTGGAATTGGAGGGGAGTACAGACCCCTGGAGAGAAGGACTGTAGAACATGATAGAAAAGATGAATCACTCTGGCAACAGCCAGCCAGCCATTAATTTTCAGCAAGCCAGGAGTTGGTCCAATTAAGCCAGGTTCCTTTCTCTACATTAACATGCTTTACTCAGGTTTTTTTCTGAAGCTAAAACATCAGCTGGAGACCCCAAAGGCTTTTGTATTTAGGATCAATCAATTTACCTTGCTGCACTGTAAAACATACACTGTCAGCTCCGAGGCGAGCTCAAAAAAAGAGCAATGGTAGAAAAATTTGATAAATCGACATGTTCTGGCAGTTAGTAGAGGGATTCTTCCTACACTGTCACTTATTTTTATCTGATTAGAAGCAAGTATAAGTGAAGGGAATATTCCCCTCTATTCTCTTTCTGGTATTTAGCATTGGTTTAAGAGGAGCCTTTTTATCCCTGATTTTCTACCTTCAAGCCAGAAGATTCCTGCCACAAAGGCACAGAGATACTACCCAGATTTCAAAGGGCAGCAAGTTTGAATTGCATTTGCAGGATGTGGACTCACACTCAAACATTTTCTTCAGCACAGAAACATGAACCTGCATCTATTTGTGCCATGTTAGAGAAATGTTTCACTGCTTTCCACATTCTCATGCTCAGAGCTTTACTGTGAGTATGCAACCTCACCTCTGGGTTTCCAGCACCTGCTCTGGCAAGGATTGCTTTATTCGGGATTTCACTGCCCATTTGAGAGCCACTCACTCTCCCTCAGCCTGAGGCGTCTCAGGAATGGTTAATTAATACAAGAGCCAGGAACTGATGACAGAGGTAAGAAGGACACCTACAAGGTCTGAAGTTCTCTGCTGGGATAACTCGGAGGATTGCCCTTTTCTTTGGTAAATGCCACAGCAACTCTGCTGCTGGTTTCCGTGTTGTTTTCAGCATCTTTATCTTTGGATAAAAACCTTTCCTAGCAGTTTCAGCATGACAGTCCCCCTCTGTTTTTAACAGCAACATAGACAGAAAGCCACTGGGATGTGCAGCTGATGTTCCAGCTTCAGATTAAAAGGCTAATGAAGAGAAGCCTGGTTTGGGTAATCCTGCAAATACCAACTGCACCACACTTTGTGGCAGATGCTGAGTTTTTACAGGCAACCATTTTTGTTCTTTGCTCTTTAAATTCCACGTGTCTGTAGGATAGTACTGAGATTCACTATGGCACTAATGAGATCATTTTGCAATTAAAGGCTAAGTAGAAACAAACCTCTCACCACTCTACAGGAGAGTTTGGGTTCTCTGATTAAGCAGCAGTAAATAAACCTGTTTCACTCTTGGTCCTGGTGTACACCAGAGATTTAGTTCTCCAGACAAGATGGACTGATTGACCCCATGGATTAATCAATGAGTTTCCCAGCTTCAGAGCAAAGTGCAAGTTGTGGGAGTTACCTGCAGTAGGATATGTTCTAATTATTATTACCAGCACAGAGTACATAAATCCCAGGGTGCTTTATCTGGAGGTTTTACTCTTAGCACTAATGATCTCCACAACACTCTCATGTTTGTCAAACTACCTGTGTGGGAAAAGACTTTAAACACCACTATGCACTTTTTCAGGAAGAACTGCAGGTTTTATGGAAGCTTGGTGCGATAATTATAAAGGGCAATCTCTAGGTTGTAGCAGCTGCTCTCCCATCACACCTGTGGGCAGCAGCATCCCTGGAGGGAGCTCTTGGGAGTTTGGGACTATTCTGGAGACAAACCCCATGTGAGGCAAGAAGCCCTCCTGAGCAGGGCAGAGAGCTCAGCCCTGCTGGTATCAGGAACATCCCAACACGGGGAGCAGTGGTGGGAAGAGGGCAAGGACACAGCTCCTGCTCAGCCACCCTGCCAGCTCCCACCTGCCCCACTGACAGCAGCCTGTCAGTGGTTTTCCTCTCTGTCACAGATCTCTTTTCAACTTGCCAGAAGTGTACTTGGAAGACATGGGGAGCTGTAGGAAGATTTTTAGAGAGGAAAAAAAAAAGTGAACAGAGGCCATTTGCAGCCTAGGAAAAGAAGTTGAAAGAGATGCTCCAACTGCAGCTGTGTCAGACAGCCTCGGGCTTCTCTCTCCTCACACTCTTCAAACAAACAAACTCTCAACACCTAGAAACAGAGACTGCACATGTCAGGGGAAAAAAAAACAGACATACCAGTACTGAACTCCTTTTGGACTTGACTTGTGTGTAAACACTGACAACTTTGGGGCTGAGTGTTCTCATCTTCCTCAGCCTGGCTCAGGTGTGAATGCACCCTGATCCAGGGAGTCAGATCCCAATGCAGTAAATGAATAGATGTTTCAGGCAAGAATATTAGAAATGGAAGACTTTGCTACCTGGAAGAGTCAAGGCAGGGTAGCTATATTTAACTTGCAGCTGCTGTTCACCTCTGCTCTTCTGCCTGCACCAAAAGCAGCAGCAGTCCTTTACCTTCAGCTATAACCTGCACAAGTCTGCAGGTTTCAAGAGAAATTATTATTATGTAGAATAAAGGACTGTTTGGTACCTGGTGGGCCCAAGTGCTTTGACATTTGGACAAGTTTAGCGAGTTTTATTTACAGATGGAGGCTCTGGATTCTGTTTCTGGCACTTGATCAGAGGGAGCAGGAGGAGAACAAGTGGCCTTGATGCCCAAACTGCGCTTGTGGGGGTAACAAACTCTGGCCAGTGTCAGAGCTGCCAGGCTGCAGAGAGCCAGAGGATCCTGCCCTGGGGCTGGGCTCCAGTGTCCACTGACTCCGCAAGAAATTCACCCACAGAGCAGGAAATTAACCAGAAAAGCAAAACCACAATAAAACAGATCCAGGCAGTCTAGTGGTGGCCATCTCTGACCCAAACAGAAGCTCCCAGCCCCTGCAGCCACCCTGGAACATGTCCTGACCACAGCATCCCCGCAGCCGCGGAACTTGGCTGCTGCTGCTGCCACCGATGGAGCCACAGGGATGAGTTTTACTGTAACTGCCCCTTTCCTCTTTTACATTCATCCCCTCTGCCCTTCTTACTACAGTGGTGTCCAAAAGAAAGGCTGTCCCCTCACCTGAAGAACAATCTCAGGATTAAACTAGCAACTTTAAATTTTTGCAGTCCCTTCAATTAAAACCAAGAGAGACTGAAGCCAGTAAATTAGAGAACGTGACAAATGCAGCACAAAGCACTGAGGGTCCCAGAAGGTATAAAATTTAGTGTTAAAGTAAAGAAACAATAGGGAAGTCCAAGACATTTCAGAGTGTAGTGAATCAAATTAAATTGCCTGAAATTCCACATGGAATACATTTGACAAATTTCTTTCCCCCTCTTCAGCTTTCTGTTTGAGATGAACTGTCGTCTGGCAGCTTCAAACGTCTGGCACAGCTTCAGCTTCAGTTTGCTGGGGCTGAATCCAAACACGAACCTGAACTTTACCAGTTCTGCTCTTTTTGTAAACATACTTGCTGTGGCTGCCAAATGCTTTCCAAAAGCACACAAAACCCAGAATCCAAAAGGAAAATATTGTCTTGCCGCAATAAAATTTGCATTTTGCCACCTATGGGCAGCATCCTGTGTGCAGAGCCCACGGTTGGGCAGAGCCCACCTTGTCTGCATTCCTCCCATATTTTGAAAGGGAATGGTGATTTGGGAGCTGGTGTGGGAGTGATGAGGCTCCCATGCACTCAGTACAAGCCCAGCTCCAGCCCTGGCAGTGCCACTGACACTTCTCCCTCCAGGGCTGCAGGGGTAGATGATGATGATAATAATAATAATAATAATAATAATAATAATAATAATAATAATAATAATACAATTAGCAGTAGGATTCCTCAGACATGCTGGGTAAGACAAGCAGTAAAATGTCATTAAACATGTGTCACTGATAGAGAAGACTGGTTTAGATTCCCCCAGTGTGTAGTCTCAGAATAAATTCATTTTAAGGTAGGGAACTTCAGCAGCGGAAGAGACGGATATAAAGAGGGTTATGATCAAATTGCTCCTGAGAGCAGATAGCATCAGCCTGGATATATCAGATTTTTTTTTTTTTTCACTTTGCTTTTAAAACATATTTGGTTTTGCAAAATGCTTACAACACACACTGCTTTGATGCAGCATGTGATTCTTCAGCAGCATCCCACTACCTGCACAGATTCCCTCTTTTTTTTCTCCTTTAAAACCTTCCAAAGCACCCAGGCTCCATAAACTATCCAAGTGCAGACAGCTGAACTGAGCCCACCTTTAGGCTGGAGAGCAGCAAATGACAGAAGTGTCTGAGTTCTGGCACAAGACACAAAGGCAAACAGCTGCTGCTAGAAAAGCATATTTCACTGTCCACAAAGTCTCAGCCTCACCTCTGAGAGCCACATGGAGTTCCACCACTGCCCAAAATAGACAACATCTGGTTTGTACAAACTCTGATTTATTGCTTGTCTTCACTCCCCTTGGGTTTTAATTACGAGTAGATCTTGTAACTATTATATTTGTATTTGTTTTATCCATCTCAATATTTTTCTACACTATTAACTACAAACTGAAAGCTCTTTCTAAAAATAGCACAAAAAACATACTTAAAATATGCATATGGCCTTTATTAAGGAAATCCCTGTAATGAATTTTTAGATGAAGTAAAAGCACCACTGAAACCACTGATTAGCAGGCAAGCCTGCACCTGATGTCATGAACAGTATGAGATTAAGAAGTTTCTTTTTATAACAATAAAATCCTGAAGAAAATAAGAGTACAAAACCAACTGCTGCTCTTAATGCAGTGTGGTGGGAGGTAAAAATCCCTCATTACTGCACCACTCTGGCTGCCCCCAGGGCCTCCTTGGGGGTGCTGAGCCAGTTCCAGTGGTCAGGGGTCCTCATTTTAAAGCACCTCCATGGGGTGGCACTTCCTCAGCAGATGGGACAGACCAGACTGCACCTGAAGAATCAAACATTGTCTCTCCCCTAGGGAAGAGTAATACAGTCAGGAATGCAATGGTTGGAAGCCTTCCTACTGAGACTTTCTTTGTCTAAATTTTCTGTTGCTTTGTTGTTTTGTTTTTTGGGGTTTTTTTTCTGATAAAACTCTTGATCTTTCTGGAAATAAGTTGATTCAGAAATGACTTTTTAATTTCTACAGTTGAACAACTGCCCCCACAACAGAACATACAGTGCAATAAATAAACACCACTTGGAAACTTCAGATTTCTCTGCCTCCACATCATCCATCAGAACTAATTCTGTAAAAAAAAAAAAAAAATAAAAAAAGGATGTGACAAACCCAACCCACCTTTCTCCCCATCCTACAAAAAGGCTGGAAACTATTTCTGGAAGTGTCCTAATGTTTCTATTGAATGACTGAGTCTTCTGAAAATGTTCAGTGGTCCTACACAGACCCTCCACGAGGACCAGCAGATCTCATCTCTGCCAGCCTAACACACCCACTGGGCAGCTCAGGTCCAAGCATTTATGCAGAAATCTGCCCTACTCATGGCACAGAAGTTTTGGGAATATGATGAAAAACAGAAATTGCCCCAGATGGCTGAACTGCTGAAATTGGAAGGCAAAAAGGGCCGAGAGCTGTGTTTTCCCTCCCCCAGTGTCAGCACAGAGCATGACTCGTGTGCTGAACCATCTGCAGACCAACAAACCCTCCAGGTAGAGCAATAGGAATGCAAAAAAATATCTTGGCTCTGTATCTGTCTTTTAATTAAAAAGTTTTGCATGTAAACAGATACCTTCTCTTCTTCCAAATCCACACTGACATCCACAACTCACCATTCTGAGGAGACTGCTAGAGGAAATGTGATTAAAAACATGCCACATTCCACGGGAGCCATCTCAGAACTGCCCGTCATCGGGCCGTCTGCTCCCCTTTCACACCAGCTCAACTGTGAGAGCTTTAAGCTGAAAACAAAAAGTCAGGCCATTTGAAGACATAAAAGTCAGTTATGAGGGCTGTAATTTTATTTTTTATTTATTGACTGATGGGTTGAAAAAGAAACATTGGCTGGCTGGTATCTTTTAAAGGTTAAACAAATGTGATGAATGGTATCAACGAAAGTCCTACCAAACTTCGCTCCCCAGTTCTTTTATGAAATACACAGATATCAAGGCTGGCTTGGATGGGGTTTTTTTGAGCAAGCTGGTCTGGGAGGTGGCAGCTCAGGGCAGTGAGATTAGAATGAGGTGATGTTGAAAATCCTTGTGCAGATGTGAAGGCACAGCTGGCACTGACCCCGGGAGGACTCTGCCTGGCGCTTGTGTGCTGTTACCTACATGGGGAGCAGCATTTCAACACTTTGCAGTTCACACATTTGCAGTTTTCTCCAGAGCAGGGCTCAGTAAGGACTGTCAGCTACCACTGTCAGTGATGTCTAGCTCAGTGTAAACACTTTGTTAGGAACGCCATGAAAATACACCCTCAGGTTGATTTTAAGTACTAAAATAAATCTTTGCACAGAACAAGTATGCACTCATTTGTACTGCAGTGCTATGACCACAAGTTTTAATTTTTACTGTTTAATTATTCATCCTGGATCAGGTCTCAATTTAAGCTAATATGCAAAGATGAGGGAGAATGGGCACTTGTTTATCTCCGTTTTTTCCAATTAATTCAAGTTGTTCAGTAATCACATTACTTTTCTGCAATGTGATAAGGAAGAAAAAAACAACCAGCAACCATCCAAAGAACAAAAAAAGATTCCCTTTATACAAAAGGCAGGATATTCTACAAAATTTACTTGCATGAATAGACTCCAATAAACCAATTAAAATACTCATTTATAGGGATGGCTCATATTATTGACTCAGCTACAAGGGAAATTTTTCTTCTTTCCTGCCTTTAATGTCTACAATATTACCAGTGAATTGACCTAATAACAGATTATATGATCGAGACTGGCACAGGTTTTCTGAAATTGTCCTGGAAGCATGAAATGGTCCTAAATTTCCCTCTCGTTCCATGTGGGCAATGGCAATAAATGGTACATCAAGCAGCAATTTCCTGTCTATGAACTGGTGCTGCACCTGAATTAATCAAAACCAAAGCTTCCAGCACCCCAAATGCCTGCTAAAATTAACCATCTACTACCTTTTTTCAACAGAAAACTTGGGAAAAGTTGAAGTAAGAAACAAAAAAATATTATTCAGTCCATAATTCATACAGTTTTAATAGTATTTCTGACCTTTAAAACAAAAAGCATGAACAGCTCACCCAGACCATTGGGCAAATAGAAAAAGTAACAAGAAAATCCAGCAAAGAAGAGAAACTGCACAAGAAGAATCCTCTGCAGCCCCAATACGACAACATTTCTACTCTGTAAAAAATAAAATGCCATCAAAACTTCACCAGCCACTCTCAATCCATCTCACAATCAGATCATTACACAGAGGAGGGGACAGACACTGAGCACCAGTGAACCCCAACCAGCCACACCAATCCAGATCTGTATCTGTTACCTTAATGTTTCCCTGAATGTCTATTAAAAATCAAACAAAACTGAGCAAATCTTTTTGTTGAACCTGCCTGCCGCGGGCAAGTCCTTTGTCCCTGCAGGACTCTCCCTGTGGATGCACCTCCCAAACCAGCATGGACATTGATGCCACATGAAGATGAGGTCGTGGAAGAGCCAGAGGAGCCTCCAGCACTGCACAGGGATGGAGGCTGGGATGGAGGCTGGGATGGAGAATGGGATGGAGACTGGGATGGAGAATGGGATGGAGGCTAGGATGGAGAATGGGATGGAGGCTGGGATGGAGGTTGGGATGGAGGCTAGGATGGGCACAGGGCTGATGTGCTCCTTGTGCATGCACATGGCCAGGACACCTGCCTGGCACCCACCTGCACTTCCCCCGGCTTCAAAACCACTCCTTTCCTCCAGCACCAAAGGGACTGGAGCTGTGAAATGGGAAGGGAAGGGGGAGAAAATGCAGCCATCTGGGCAAGATCCACCCAACCAGCAGCTTCAGAATGAAAAATACAGGCTGTCTTGTCTAAAACACTGTCCTGTGCTCAGGCAGGCGTTTGGGTATCTGTGCCACACCACGCCCCCGTGGAGGGGATTTTACACGTTCGCTCCCTAGCCTGTTATTTCTGGCTGCTTAAGCAGCAAAGGACCAATATCCTCTTCAGCTCTGCTCAGCTGGTGCAGGAGAAATCAGTGAGCAATGGCTTCCCACACCTCGTCCTCGCGTGGCACCGCTGGTTTGTGGCAGTGATTGATGGCTGGTACCAAGCCCCTGTTACCAGGAACCAAATGGGTTTTTCTTCATGAGCTGCCCGTTATCACACAAACTTTATGAGCTTTTAGGGTAGAAAGCTTATCCTCTGGAACAGACTTTCCTGTCTAAAACACCTCCCCCTTTCTCCTGTGATTTGCTGTTCATTTATCTTTACTGGAAAGCTGGTGTACAGGCTAGAGACATCTGAGGCTCTCATTTCTGGAAAAACTGGTCATGGAAACATGAGAAATGAAAAGCCAACACTCCCACCAGCACATTAGCTGGTTTAAGACTACAGTTAATGGCTTGTCAATCATAATTTCACATTACATTTCATTTACATTTAAGTCACAGTGGTGACTGAGCAGTGGTGTACATATCCATCAACTCGTTTCTAGTGCCCACCTATAATTAACAGCCTCTGTTCACCCTATGGGGATGTTTTCCAAATCCAGATTGACATCCAACAGGTAGACTGGCTCTCCAGACAGTATTTCCACAAAAACTAATTTGCACCTGAAACCAGCATAGACAGCCATTCCTTCAGTGATGGTTTAGGTCCTTTCCAAAAGTCACCTCTCTGTTTCTGGGCACAGGAAAAACACTCTGGTTTTGAACTGAAAGGGAGCTTCAGAATAAGCAGTGGCAAGTACCTCAGACAAGGCAGGAAATCAACTAAAGGATTAATGAATTTTATTCATCTGCTACTCATCACTCTGCAGAAGAGTCACAGAAAGTGCTTGTGCCCTCTCCAGCCTCTCATCCCAGTGCTTGGTGATGACTTTCTTGAAAGTCTTGGTTCCACTGGGCATTTTCCATTGTCTGGATTTCAAGTCAATATTTAAAGGGGAGACTGAAGGATGAAGGTCCTGGGCTGGCCTAAATCATACTTGTTATGGACTCGCATCACTTGGAAAACAAAGCCTCACTTCATCTTTTGAAATTCTATCTGGTCTACCAGAGAACAGAGAAGAGCCAACCCAGCCCTGGCCAACTTAGGGCCACTCTAAATCATGAATATCCAGAGGACTCAGAGGCAACTACACTGCAGCCTCCTAAGCAGGGTTTACCTCCATCAGTTTGGAATTTGGGCAGTTTTTCTGGCACTGTTCATCTGGCAAGTGAGGGCCAAAAGATGATGACATCTCCAAAGAAGATGCTAGAAGCAGCAAAGGACAAAGCAGTAACTATTGTTACATCCTGCTTGCTCCTGATGCACTGAAACTACACAGTATTTAGTGATCTATTCTCCTTAGTTCTTACTACATTACTAAAACATTCTCTTCTGTCTTAGCAGCAAGGCAGGGTGTGGGTACACAAGGTCAAATCATGCCTGTTGACGCCACCTTTTAATTTAGCTGGTTTGAACGGAAAGGTTTTCTCTAGAGATGAATTACTCCTTAAGAGGTTTCTTCAAAGCAACGGATTTTAAAAAATTTTGAAAAGCATAAAGCCTCCTAATACATGTGACTACTTTGCTGTGCTTCTGCCCTGGAAAAAAAAAAATTATTGAAGGAACAAAACTCTGTTTCTTCTAGTAATGAACAGTAAAAGCTTGTCTAGGAGAAAAACAGTGATTAGATTGTGAATGTGTGTTACTTCCAAATGTAAAGCCATTTTACTTGAGACAATATTAAGATGCAAAGATGCAATGTTTGATCATTAATTTTGGCTAACACTACACATCAGTGTTGCTGCAGTCTTAGATTTTTTTCTTCTCCCCTGGTTTTAGACAGCCTTAATCACGCTTACAGCCGATCCTAATTGCTGAATCCTATCACTCTCCACCTTCTCCAAAACGCTCAGGGCAAAAGAAATAGTGAAGATTAATGACAGACGTGTAATTAGAAGAAAATGTAAAGATCTCGTGTTAATCATTCAGAAATAATTTGATAAATATGAAATCCTGAAGAGCTCTCAGAGCAAAAGATGATAGAAGGAGCGCTGTGGCACAAAGCTGAGCACATTTGTATGTGCCACGCTCCTTGCCACTGGAAGGAGGGAGCTCACGCCCAAGTGTGTGGGAATGCAAGGGAGGCCTCGGGAGCATAATGGGATTCAGCATGGAAGACCATCTGTTTTAATTGAGCAAGCTTATTCGTGCAATGCTTTGCTCCACTAATCTTGTTTAGATTAATGTTAATGTTCTATTAAAAGGTAGTTTATCATCCCACAATACTGAGTTAAAGCGATCCCACCCATGGCAATGCTCTCAGCTCTCGTGGAGGCACAGAGCTCGCTCATTACCAGGCTATTGATCACTTAGAGCACAACTATGAGGCTGGGAACCCTGGTTAGAAATAACCACAGATCTTTTGTCCAGTGAGGGTAAAGGCACAGATAAACAGCTTTTATTTAATTAATTTAAAATACCAAAGACCATGGTCTGCAAAATAATTCTCAAATATGCCTTTGGATAATTACAGGAATGATAGTTTGGCTAAAAACACCTTTCAGGCTGTAACAGAGAAGTGTCAAACTGGGATGGGTTTCTCTCAGTTTCTTTTCTTCCTGTGACACGTCTTCTCACCATAACCCTTGGTCTGTCCATGGTGTTTGCTTTTAATGAGAAAGCAGGAAGCTGAGTGCTAGCTGGAAGCACACCCATCATTAAAAATGCAGACACAGGGCAAGAAAAATGTGTAGCAAAGCACCTTCTTTATATAGATCTCAAAATCCCAAGTTGTAGGAAGCATTATTATACCCTGAAGTTTTGTTGGTTGTTTTTTTTTTTTTTTTTTTCAAATATGGCAGAATCTGAAAATGAACTCCTGCATCCTTCATGGTTGGAGAATAATGCACCTAAATGTTTTGGTTATTATTTTTAGAGGTTTTATTTTTTTCAAACAAAATCATGTGCCAGCCAAGAAATGAATCATTTCATTGTTTTGGGGTTGAGTGCTGGAGTAGCAAAACATATTGCAATCTACCTCTATTTAAAATGTTTATTTTGTACAGCTCCTACTTCTCTGGAGTCTGTCACTGCAGCTGCTCAATACCACTGCAGCACAAATCAAGAAATAAAAGAAGCAACAATTTCAGCCCCTACCCCTCCTCCCCAAATTTCAAGTACGGCTTGAAAGAGTCCACTTAAAATTTTTATTTCCTAAGGGAACGTTTTATAATTACATTTTGGACATACGAACAAGGAAGATGAAGGATACCAAGAGAAGATGAAATATATTTGAAGAAATTCTTCACATGCCATTCTAAAACCAATAATCTCACAAAGCAATAATTCAAGGGAGATTTCCTCCCTGAACACCCAAACATGTCAGTCATTAATTACAACTCAGAAAAGCTATTCTGTGATACAAAAGCATCATCACCATTCCTTCTCTGCAAAGCTGGGAACCTGAGAAGGAGAAAGGTTTAATGGTTCATCCAAGAAACTCCAGCTGATAAACTGCAAAACACTGCAAGCGACATCAGATGCTTGTTCTCGCTGTCGGCAGCTCCCCCACTTTAGCCTGGGGTAGGTTTTAAGTTTCTCAGTAAAACTAAACCTGAAATTAGCCCATGCACTGACTTTTGAAAATCCCACCTGAGCAGGCTCCGAAATACATGAATTATGTCAGACACAAAGTCTCATTAAAAGAACCACACTCCGAGATGAAGCCCTCTCTGATTGGTGTTCTCCAGCGAGAGCAGGGCTGGCTGAGGACATCCGTATGAGCCACAATTTTTCATGGGAATGTTGGAAGAGACTTAAATGAACCCCTTAATTTGCAGAGTGGAATTGTTAATGTTTCCCTTGGAAAGACAAGATGCATTTCTACCTCTAACGAGCGATATCCATCCATAGCTAACGAGCCACACAACCTCCGAGCGAGCGCTGACAACTTCACATGGGAGGCACACGAGCCAGAGAGCACTCCAGGAAAGTTGATAGTGCTCAGGGTTAGAAATCACTGATTTCCTGAGTACTCGTCAATTCAACGCTCCAGGCTGTGTCCAACAGAAATTAAAAGTGACAAAATAAAATTAAAATACCCAGACATCTCTGACCCCCATCTGTTTTAAACATTATTTTGTCCTTTCCAAACAACTTCCTGTGTTGAGCTCCATCTCCCCAGCCTGGCTGTGCCCCACAGAACCATCCCTTCTGCAGAACAACTCTGGACCAAGGAGGCAAGGGATGCAAAGCACTCACTACTGCCTTGTTTTTAGGGCATTTGCCACATTTAGGGGGGCAGCTGGGATCTGCCTTGCACAAGGCCCTGCATGCAGTTATAAGGCTGCCTCCAAGCACTGACCCCCAGGGAAGGGAACTGGGAGAGGCAGCCAGGCACTGTAAGAAGGCTGGGGCAGGATGAAATTGCACGGGAAGTGTGAAAGTGCAACACTCAAAGAGATAGCAGACAATTCCATACTCTGCTGTACCCAACACTGATATGTTCCATGTTCAGTTTTATCTTGAGGATGAAGTCACACTGTGCAGTGCAGGGTGGGCATGGACCTGTCTGTGCTGCTGGGCTCTGTGGGACAGGAGATAGCACACAATCCATCTAAAACCTCCCTTTGCACCTTCCCTCAGATTCCCTGCCTACTCCCCACATTTCTGTGTACAGAGGGCAGGGAAAGATGCTCCACCAGCATCCTTTGGGGTCAATTCCCTCCAGTGGTAATGCTGAATGAGGTGCCTGTGGGTGGAGCAGGCAAGTGCCTGCACTGACATAAAAGGCACACACCTAAAAACCTCCTTTGGTCAGTAATGCAAAGCAGAACATGACTGGCATTTTTTTCCCTAAGAAATGCATTCAGGAACCTGTGCCTAAGCTGCATGGGCTGTTAGCCAAGACTCTGCATCTACATATGACAAATTATGAATTCATCCATTGTTTGAAAGTTTTGAATTCACTGTTGGTGGTAAACTTTTTACTAGAACACACAGATGGTCCTGCCTGATCTTGTTAATGAAAAACTCTCACACAGCTACAAAAACAGACGTGATCATCTGTTTTTCAACATTCTGAAAAAAATCTACAGAGGTGTAAGGTGCTATACAAATGAGAATAATTAGCTTGTGCCATCTGTGGACATTAAAAAAACCCAGTGTGTCTGTATTCCTGTGTTTTATAATGATAAGCATTATGTCTTCAGCAAAGCACATACTTAATAACTTTTCAATTTATTGTGACCTTCTGCTCCAATTTACTTAAGGAACTATAATACTAGCTGTGCCTCACACCTTTTTCACCTTATAATTAGCAAGTAATAAAAAATGCTATTAAAAAGTAATAAGTCTGAAGCTCTCTGACAACACATTGATTAATTCTTAAGATTCTGAAGTACGTTGGAACGTACTCAGCTAAAACGTCAATTTTACCCAGTTTTCAGCCCCACTAATGAGTGTTGGTGCATGATTGAGCCTCACAGCTCACTCCCAAGTGATGGCAGCAGGAATTGTACCCCTCAGTGTTACACAGGGTCACACTTCCCAGGTCTTTCTAGCCCAAATTTAGTGGTGAGCTGAGCTTTGTCCTGCACATGCAGCGCTGCTTGTCTGGGCTCTCTGGCAGCAGGGGCAGAGCACTGCAGCAGCCTGGGAATGGATGCCCTGAGCATCCAGCGAGGAACAGCCAACACAGATGAGTGCCTCAGAGGGAAAACAAGAAAAATGATCAGCATCCAGGACTGGATTTCACCTGATTTTGTACAACGTCCCCTGGAGGCATTTAAACACGCTGAGGGTGCAGAACTTCTATCCCTCAGCCTCTGTAAAAATGGGAAGTGACTAGGCAGGCTGGTCTTGCAGGCTGTCCTCGCTTGTTTTCACAGCACTCCCACGGCACAGGGAGAGATTGTCATTATTGCTGCAGAAGGGTCATCTGCACACAGAATGGAGAGAGGTTAAACAGCACTGCACAAGCTGCTGTCCAGCTCTCACCCTGCAGCCTGGGTAAGAAAGAGCAAACCCAGCCAAACTGAGAGTGGAGCCCGCATTGCACAGATGTTTGCTGGGCACCAGGACCAGACAGGCTGGGAGAAGCTGCTCCCCCAAGCTCATTCCCATGTCTCCCACAGCAGGCACTGGTGTGAAATATCCCCCATGTGCCATTCAGCTCCTCTCTCTGAGGTTTGTACTCTCCTGTCAGTGAGTTTCATTTCATTTTAAGTGAAAGCAAAAAATGTTCAGTGGGTAGCTGCTGATTCCATGGAGTGCTGAGAGCTGGACACTGTTGCCTCAGAGCCAAGCAGAGTTTGCACTGCTGCCACTGCTCTTCCACTGATGGACTTACATTATTCCCACTGACAAAAAAGCAGCCAGCTTTCAGCCTCCCAGCTGCTGGGGAAACCTGGTACTTTTCTCAACAGCAATTTGCACACAGAGCTCCAAAACAGACCTGAGCAGTGGGTCAACAAATGCTATGTTCTGTTATTATTTAATGGTTTATCATGACTTTGTTAGATGTTGGTTGCAGACCCCAAGGTACAATGCAAGGTCCAGGATGTGCCCCGAACACCTAGAGAAGATTAAAATCCAGAATATATCCTGTGCTCACCTTGTAACCCTAGTGTAGGCACCTGTAGCTGCAAATACACAGATGCACAGTCCTAACTCTCTTATCTGTTATGTGTTTTAATACCTGCAAAACTCCTCTCTCTACTCATATGTGACTTGAAACCAGGACAGGTGAGAGAGGGAAGAGACAGCAGCAATTGAAAGCATTTTTCAATCGAGAAGTCTCCACTCTCAACAAATTTTTGTGGTGTAACTCATTTAACAAAACACCCTGTATTTTCTAGGGTTTTTTTTTGGTACTTTCTGATTTGAACTACTGCAATATTGACTCACCTATTGTCTTTAAAACACTCAGAGATTTACCTAGTACAGATGGTTCAGATTAGAAGTGTGACTAGACCATCTTACAACACCAACTCTTTCTTATTCATTATGTGACTTTCTTAGGGGCATGGGTGAGTTAGTCAGTCTTTGCTCTCACTCCAAGGACTTGGTGTTTCACCTTTTAAACCTTTTCTTCAACTGACCCATTTCCATTTCTACTTCTGAAATACCTCAAATTTTCCCTCCTCTGATGCCATTTATTTACACAGCAATTATCTGCTGAAGGTTTGAGAGTACCTGCCTTTACTTTTGCTGTTGTACTCATTTAAGCTGCAGCATCTCCTAATTAATTTACTTCAAAATGTTTTTTCCAGACTCCCATTGGATAGAAAGCAGCACAGCTCTACTCTGAGATGACTTGGAAGAGCCTGCATGCATTGCTATCTCCTAAGTGCACTCTGAAGTCAAATCAATTCACAAAGTCATGTTCACAAAATGGGAAATGATAAGAAAAGAATGAGTTCTGTTCTACAAATTACCAGCAATTCAGTGCGGTGCTTTAATGTCATTCCTGTTCTTCATGGATGTCACCAAATGCACCAGGCAAGTAAAATGCCCATATGAAATTAAGACACTAAAAGTAAATGTTTGCTCCCATGTTGTAAAGAACCTCATAAACGTCAGAGGTTTTTATTTCATGCACACCACAGCTTGTAGAGACACAGGAAACATTTGGTTCTAATGGGAAACTGATGTTCCTTTCAGCACCGTGGTGCCCATTAGTACCTGTCTGAGCGATGTTCTGCTGCCAGTCTGAGCAGCCCCACACACCAGCCCACCAGGACAGCACAGACACAGCCTTCAGTTCTTGTTTCAAGTGCCAAGGGAAGAGAAATTCACATACTCCTCAAAAACACTGTGTGTAAAGTCTGGTGTCCCTTCATGCTGTTACTCCATCAGTCAGGCAAACCCCTACTCACTGTATTCCCACATACAGCCTTGAGTCCCCCAACTTCTTTCCCTCGCCTCCACATCCTTCATTTCATTCCTGTCTACTTGACAGAAGTGTAACTTGGAATGTACAGACAGCTGGGAGGTGAGGAGAGATAGGAAACACATTTGGGGTACAGTGAGTGACTGCAAGTAGAAGAGAAAAGGGTGCTGAGGCCAGTGATTAATTATTCCTTCACTGCTCCACTCATTCCTGAAATTCTGGGGTGTACCAAGTGCACTGAGATGAGCTTGGCAGAGTACAACTACCCTGCACTGTAATTTAAGCTGGATACTGCCAGCGTAACAAGGATATATCACATTTTCTCAGTATCTCCAGATACCAAGCAGTGCTGTAAAAGCCCAGTGCAAACACACCAGGCCAGACTGCCAAGAGACACCAGCATCTCAGGAGCTCCTGCTGAAACACGGGCTAGAAAAATCTAAGGGCATGGTGTCAGAGACGCTCCATTCCCATTACAACACACACAGACAGATGGTCATCCCAGTGACTCAAATCTTGCAGCAAACCTGGTAACTTCATCAGGTGATCCAAAGGTGCTTCCATCCTTAAAAATCTGGTTTCAGCTATGAGAAGGCTACAACTGAGCAGCTGACCCCAGGTGCCTTTGGAACGGAGGTTGATCCCTTCTCACAATCCAGGTATTATCCAGGGGAGAAAAAGAGGGAGGAAGCATTCTGGCAGGAGTTCGGCTTGCTCAGAGGCAGACTCCCTTTTGGAAGAGGGAAACACATGCTCACATGGGCTGCTTTTCAGTCTTGGAAATGCTAATAAGATTTTTCTGTTTGATTTTTGTCTTTACACCAGTCAAATCAAAATTAAGGGATTTCCATGTGTGATACTGAACACACACTTTTGCATTAGGGATTTGTGTTTTGTAAATTATACCCTTTAGCCATATCACTAGTCATTAACCTAATTTAAATTTCAATAAGGAGATTCTCCGTTTTTGTCATTAAAATTAACTAGCTCCTCACTGCGCAGATACAATCAGGAGGGTGAGGTGAGAGGATACCACCAAGTAAATCTGATTAAACCCACTTTTTATTCTGCAGCTCCTTGTACTCCCCTGCAGTGATACAAAAGCCTCTCCCAAGCGGCTTCCCCCGGCTGATGGATAAGGTGTCAGAGTATCCCTTTGCAGTGTCTCAAAGGCCACTCAGTGCCTGCTGTTCCTGCTAAGTGCAGTCTGTCATGTGCTGCCGAGGTTTATACCGACACTCACAAGTGCCTTTCTACACCGTGTTCAAATGCAGAAGGTCATTCCAGGAGTTACCAGTGCCAGCAGCAAAGGCAGTCCCTGGGAATAGCCCTGGTGGCTCACTGTGCCAGCCTGTGGGGATCTGTGGTCCAAAGCTCTGTGATGTTGGGAAATTTGCCATCAGAGCACGCAGTGACCTCCCCCGACTGCTCACTGCTCTCCCGGGGGCTGGGGATGCAGCTGGAGTCAGGTAAAGGAATGGGGAAAAACTTTATCTGCCAGGAGCCAGAGGGACAGCCTCTTGTAAAAAATCAGTGAAGAGATGCTGACAGATCCAGAAACACGGGGAACAAAAAATGCACGTGTGTGGGAGGCAGAGCTGGGATGGGAGAGGTGTCCTTGGGGCTTCAGGATGCCCAGCTGAAGCACAGATCCCTCCAGCTCCCGGCAGCGGCACCAGAACACAGAATGTGCTGCAGCTTGGGAAGAGCTGAGCATAACAAACCAGGACAGAGACTCCAGCTGCCCCATCAACCTCTGTCCTGCATTTCCAGACCAGCAGAAGCCAGAGGAATTTCCAGGCTTATTTGCCTCAGAGCATATTCTATTCTTCTGCAATTCTTCCTTCCAGAAGTAGCTCTAGAGCCTGGGGTCAGCAACACCAGCCAGCAGTGATTAATAAAGTGATTGTTAGAGCAAATCCAAAGATAAAACTTTTTCCAGAAAAACCTTCCTCTTTAATAAAGGAAATGCCAGAACTGAAGTAACTCAGATTTTATAGGTCCTGATGATATAGTAGAAAATTAAAAAGATTGTGTATTTCACAGAAAACAGGTAAGAGAGGAGGCTGAAAAGAAATGTTATTTTAATTGGATTTTTCTGTTCTCTAGTTATCTTCAGCACCTCAACAATGCCTGCAGTACTTAAAATCTTCTGGGACTTAAGAAATCTCCATTTCTTTGATTCCATTCTCCTTTGAAACTTATATGAGCAATATTATTGGTATGTAAGAAAAACCATATGTACAACAGTATGCAAAGAACACCCTACACTAACTGGTGTAGGGTAAACCCACACCACACAACCAGCAACAGATGCAACCCAAGAATTCTAAATTCCAATCAAACGAATCTGAAGATTAATTGCAAAATCCATCAAAGTACCATGGGGAAAAATAGTAAACTCTACATAAACATTCAGGGACTTTTGCAAATTCCTGTAGCCTATAATTAGATTTACTGAAAGCCATCAAATCCAAGGCTCCAGAGCAAATATAGACAGTTTCTGTTGTTTTAAGATGCATACACAGATACATGAAATGTGCCTAATTACCCACAGTTGTTTTGTTTCCCTATTTAATTTCAGCAGCACAAATCCACTCAGTGCTAGAATTTTGCGTACATTGGAATAAATAACTGTGAAATCTGAATGCCTACAAAGTTAAAAAGTAAAAGACAAAAATGGAAAATAGTCACAAGCACTTGATGAAGCTGTTTTGCCAGCCAGCTCCAGGTAAGGACTGTGGTGTCTGCACCTCTCACATAATCTATATCCAGATTCATTAAATTCTCGTCTTTACTTTTCTCATCACAGAGAAATACAAACAAAAGCCCTTAATCCTGCAATTTCATCCAGGTGAAGAGCTTGCACAGAGCCCTTCCAGGTACTCAGGCTCTGCACCTGCAGCAGGCTCCCTGGAGTCTGCAGAACCAAAACAGTTCATTTCCAGCCACAGGATCTTTGAGAAGTATCACCACTTTCCCCCAAATCCCCAACAGCCTTTTGTGAGGGAGAGTTCTAAGGGAGATTCTGGAAAGCGAGGTGACCTTTCCATATGCACCCACGTCCCACAAACAGGCTGCCTGAATGACGAGGAGGCAGCAGGGATGCTGCAGTGCACATCACACCCTGGGCTCTGCTCTGCTCTCTGCTTCCCTACCAAACAGGAATTCAGCTCGTCAGCATCTGCAAAACAGATGCTGAATCTACACCCAGAGCTACAGCAATGCATGGCTTGCTGCATCTCATATGCAGCCCACGTCTGCGTCCGTGTGTTGGAATAAATGCATTAGTACCTCTAATTAATGCACGATTGTGCATCATCTTAAGACTGAAGTCACAGGGTGTTTAAACACACATGGACACAACAGACAATTTAGGAATGAAATTAGAGATGACATTCTTCACCCTTAGCTCTATATGCAAAATATTTCCCAAATTTGAAGAAAGAAGACGCTAATCTGTTTGGTAGCCGAAGTAATTTTAGAATTAAGCAGAACACTTTTTATTATTGTTGGTACTTGCATGTTTAATTTTAGAAGAGTAAATCATGTAATTGAAGCTTTGACATAAGAAGTGATTATGCTCAAATGCAGCTCTCCATGCTATGATAAAATATGGAGGGATGATTTCAGAGCTCTGTATTTATATAAAAACCCCATGCATTTTAGAAACACAGAACACTGTATAACAAAGAGATACCGGGGCCATATAATGTAGGCTGAGATGCTCTCAAGCCCCAGAGCAACCTAAGATTGAAAAACTACATATTACTTTGAGCCATTACTGCCTTTATAAACTTCTTCCACACAAGACCACTGTCTTCCAAAGGAAGATGACTAAATCTCCTCTCTATTGCCAAAAAGGTCTGATAGACAGACAATTTCTGCTCCTTTCTTTTGCTCATCTTTCCCCCTTATTTAAAACAATCAGCACTGCTGAGTTGAAGTAAACTGATAGCTCCACAAGATAATTTTTTATAAAACATTCATAATTTCATATTGCATTAATAGGCTTAACGTAATCTCCTAGACTTTGTTGGAAATTAGACCCTAAGGGAATTAGAAGCCTAACTCACCTTGACTTTCCATTGTATTTTGAGTCTAATTGGCTTAGCATCTTTTGAAAATTCTAGTTTTAATTATTGGTTGCATTAGTTCTTAAAGTTAGAGCCGAGTAAGGAAAGCGAATGAAAAGCTGCTTATCCCACTTTCTAGGCAGGGTAACGACCTTGCAAGCACATCATCTGATCCTCTTTTGGAGCAGCACTCCGGTTTCTCCAGGTTGCCAGATCCCTGGAGCCATGACCAGGAGAACGAAGCTAATCCAGTGCTACTCCGAAGAATTTTACCAGATTCCCATTTCCCCTGCTGCCTACAAACTTCCCTAGGAACGTGTGACTCCAGATTTGCCACTACCACGCCCTTTCTGCCACACAAAGAAAGGCTGGTATTTATTTATCACTCTTACAGGACACCAAGATCAGACTGTAATTCACTTTTATCCAATATTGATTTTCTACTCCTTCTCCCGACCACAGTTTCGCAAAGAACCAAAATAAGACTGGATCCCACAGTAAGGTGTAGGCACATCAAAAAAGGTTTCCAAGAAACATTATGGGGTTGCCTCTGGTTGTTTTCTCACAAGCAAAAAGCCCTGTGTTAAACCATTTCCAAACAGATGGGCTGTAGGCTGAAAGATAGGAAGGTTTTATCACAGGTAAGAAGTGGATATAGGATGTTAATGTGGCTTACACCTGATTTGTTAAACTAAACATTAAGGTAGGGCTCAGGTTGCAAAAATTGGTATGGGGATAAAACATTTTCCTGCTTTATCTGCCCAGTGAGAGCCAGGCTGGATCAGCAGGGGCTGAAAGCTGGTGCTGGGCGAGTCCCCTTTGAGGGAGGCTGCCAATGTGGAATTACAGCTGGCTCCGGCGGGCGGGCGGCCAGGCTCGGCTGGAGCTCACTGGCAACTTTGCAGGCAGTTTCATTTGCTCATAACATGCTAAGCAGAGAAATAATATGAATCAACTATACATAAATGAGATGGGTTTTAAGCAAAAAGGAGGAGTAAAAAAGGAGAATTCACTCAAAGATGCCTGTGCCTTTGGGTTATTACAGCAAATAGCCAGGGCACATATCCATAAATGCAGCTGGAATCTAATTTCAGTCTTGTTTTAAATAATAGCACATTCACAGATTTCACTGGCATTTCTCCCAGTTTACATTGCAGTAAATTGTACCATCTCCATTCCCTGCCTCCCTCCAGGAGCAGAGTTACCACAGGTCTGGGGCTCCAAAAATCCCTGCGGAGGCTGCACTTCTTGGGTCAGTGCTGTCTCCACACCTGGGAGAGTGGATGCTTGCCTAAAGCACAGGCTGTGATCCGTATGATCCGTATGTACCACGGCCCCAGGGCAGAGCTGCTCTCACAGAGGGGAGGAGAGGAAAGAACACATTTGTCCCTAAAGCTGGCAATTTAAAGCAGCCTCTCTCTTGATAGATGGTCTGTCTTTTTGTACAGGCAGTGCTACAAGAGCAAGGAGAAATGCATGTGGGGAATGCCTGTGTTAGAAACAATCTCTGTGTACAGATTATTGCTATTATTATTAGCCTCTGAATTAGATTTCATCCTGCAGAGATGCCACCTTAATAAATCTGAAGATTATTTAAAAATGTGAACAGTTTGATAGAATGTTCACCATTCAAATTCTTCCCTCAGTTACTGGAATTGTGTGAGCCCAGAAGAAAAGCAGAATGAATGTCCAAGCTGTAATGAAAGCAAGTTCACTTCCTGTCTCTTTCCAACCTGACCACTATCCATGGCACAACCATTAGTGTGGGGGGCCAGATTTGTTGCCATTACAATAGGTATCAGTGCAGGAAGACATCAGATTTTGAATGCTCTATACATTTTCTGAATCTGAGCTTCTCCATATTCTCTTATTCTTCAAATTTCTTTGGCTGAGCCATGTGCTCCTCTGCCTGCAGCCTGAGTACCCTTTGTGGAAGCATGGAACAGTCAGTCAGTTAACAGGGAAAATACTGAGCAGGCCAAAGTGTGTCCCAGATGACCACATTTCACATTAAAATCCAAACACCTCACTCTTATCTATTGCAGTCAGGACATGCAAAATGTAGGTATAAATACAATACTTTTCCGATATTCCGTGAAATGTAAAATCTTCTGGCCATACTTTCAGAATATGACATTTTAAATAGCAATCCTACTTCCAGGATTTCCACACTCACTGAAATGAGGCCTTTCACATTTGAATTTCCTATTGGGAATTTTCCCACTGGGTGCTTCTGTCACCAGCTTGCAGGTAAGAAGGGAACAGTACATATTTAACTTGTTCTGGGTAGCAGTTTGAGGAGTTAAAATAAAGACTTGACTGTCTGTGCCAGAGAACTGTGCTTAAACTCTGTGCCAGAGACAAACAATATCCTTTGTCCTACTCTCACACTGCACAGTGCTGGGTGAGGGGAGCTGTTACCTGGGGGAAGGCTTGAAGGTAGAGCAAAAGGTCAGTCCTGTCCTACTGAGCACAAAATTAAGAGAACAGACTGCAGATGGGCAGGGAGAGATGGGTAAGTGAAGAGGCTTGAAAAAGATTATATATTCTATCAGTAGGTCTTTTTTTTCCCCTTAGTTCTTATAAAATGACAATATAAAAGTGCTTTTTTTCCATTCCTAGATTCCACATTTTCATGTTCTCTTGATTTTCATTGCATATTTATGTACTGGTTTCCATGTCTGCCTGGTTACTTTGCCTCCAAACTTACAATAGCACAGATCTCCTGAGAGAATAAACTGCATTGATCCCAAAATATACAGTTACGAATACAGTTTTTAGCAATATTGGCAATAGAGAACATCTGTTTACTTTGAGTTAATCAAGATTAATATTTTATCTTCTGTCTTGCTAAAACACCCACCTATGTGAAGCAATTTGCTTCGGTGGTAAGGATGAAATCTTTAAGCAACACAATATTAAGCACATACCAGATTTCTGACAGGGTTGTAGATGATGAAGACTGAGTGCTTTGCTCCATAGTCAATCCCATCCCAGCATCCTGAAATAACTCAGAATCTATGAAGGGCACTGACAGCCACACAGAGGATGCTTATACAGACAGACAGCATGGCTTCATGGACACCTTCCATGAAGAAGGTGGAAGGACACCTTCCAAAAGAAAAGTTGAGTCATTTGGAAGTCATTTTCTTCCAACTCTCTGCTTTACCAGTAAATATGGCACAAGGCAGCTGGGGGCAGACAGGGAACTCTCGTGGCCTCACTGACCCATTTTCTCCCAAGCAGTCTCTGCCAGGCTTATGGAGAATTCCATTAATTCCTCCAGGCAGGTACCCATCATTAATATGGGCAGTCTGGAGGTATGATTTCAAAGCCTGAAATTCCTGCTCTCGGAAAACACGTCTGTTTTGATCTCTCTATGCAGCCGTCCAGTAAAAATGTTGCACATATTTTCTGCACCTATCCAAAGAAATTTATCTTTCACACCCTACTTCATGCCATATGTTGGAAGCTGAAAGAATGAAGGATTTAGCTGTCAGTCTCTGAAGGCAGTACAGGCCCTCTTCCAACTGCACACGGCGTCAGATCTCAAAGTATGACATTTCACTTTAGCTTCTGTCAGCACTATCTGCAGTGTATCACTGGTGCACTGTTGAAAATATTCTTGATAGGCAGCTCATATGCGCTGGATAAAGTGCTCATTAATCTTGCCTTTAAAGAACTGAGAAGTTGGGTGGTAAATCCTTAAGAGAACGCGCCCGGCTCCGGCACGGCGCGGATGTTCCCGCTGCATTTCCCAGCCAGCAAAGGGGGCGTTCAAAAAGCTGCTCTTGAAGTGGTTTCAGCTCTGTTTGTTTGCTCCAGGTACGTTGTTTTTCCTCATGGAAAATCCCCTCGCTGTCTCCCAGCGGGGTTTGTGTTGCCGCCCCACTGGCACGCGAGCGATGCTGAGGAGCGCCAGCCCCGCCGGGTACCAGCTGGGGAAGGGCTCTGCCACCCCCACATCCACTGCAGTGGTGGCACCTGTGGCTGGTCACCAGCCTTGGGACACGACCACGTTCCCACAACAAACAGAATTAATCCCCTCGCTGGCACGGCAGGGGGGACATTTTGAAAGAACACTTTTGAACTGCCTCAAGAAATGCAGGCATGGAGTGATTTTACAACTGCTCTTCCCCCCCCGTGCTGGAATATTTTGGTTTTTAACCAGAACAGTTCAGTCTGCAAGAACCTGGATCTCTGACAAATATTTTAAAAAATGCTTCCACAAAACAAGGACACTTCATGAAACATTTAATGAAAATATGGATTTTTGCTTGTTTTTAATCCCTTCCCTATTAATAAAAGATTGGGTTTTTTAAAGATTCACTATTTATTTTTCTCCCTCTGCAACCTAATACAGCAGAAGCAGGCAGTAGGTGAGGCATTTGCCAACAGCAACAAGAAAACAATAAAATAAAACAGAATAATACCCTGCCCCCCCCAGCTTCCCTGGGCAGAAAATGTATGATATGAAATTTATTTTGACAAGGGACAATCAATCACTTCCTCCAATTTGTTATTACTGCTAAACTATTTTATGCTTATATTGGCACCCATATAAGAGAGTCTGGCTTCATAGTGCAACACACTAAATAGCTGAAAAGCTGAATTTCATAAAAAAGCCAAACGCATGTTTTGGGTGAAATCTTCCAATCTTCCAGTTTAATTCTATCAGGAATAAAAAGCCAAAGAAGAAAACAAAATCTCAAAGTGGCCAACCACTCTCTCTCAAGACAGACTTATACTATAAGCAAAACCCACAGTAAAAGAATTGAATGTCACTTATTTTAGCATTATTCATCATTTCACTCTGCAAATACTCCTACTCTAGGTAGCTATGCTGGTTAAATCCTGGCATGCCCACTTACCAATCACTACACTACACAGTCACATAAACCTGCAATGATCAGCCACAGCAGAGCCTGCTGAAGCCTCAAAATCTCTTAATTTCAAATCAGGCTGGAAGGAAACCGGCTGCACCAACTCCAAGTCTACCTGAGGTCCCACAGGAGAGATGTAGAGAGATGTTCTATGATTCATTCATAGAGAAGTATGAATGAATCAAAGAACTTACCCCAAAATGTTCCTCAGACTCCATGCTTGTGAAACAGCAGCATCCCACTCTCGGTAATGCCCGTACCTTTTTTTCCCATGATAAAGGAAGTTTTGGTCTACATTTGTCTCTTTGCACTTATTAACATGAAAAAAATATCTACACCATGATTTCATACAAAAGGAAAAGCCTAAACCACGTACAGTGTACTAGGGGACCCCTCTCAGCACTAACATTCAGCCACAACCTCTCACAGCCTGGTGTTAGCTCCCCTCTGCCAATACCTTAACACATGTACCCTCACAACCCATCTGCTTTGGAGAAATCTGGCCGAGGAGGAGCTCTGGCAGAGCCTGTGAGCTGTGCCCTACGGCACACACGGGATACTGGGAATAAACCACGGACAGCAGGCTCTCCAGCAAAAATGTCCTGTCCCCCTGTGCCAGCTGACTGACAGCTCAAGCCCTGTAGCTGTGCTGCAGCTCTACCAGGAGAAAAACATCTCCAAGTCTTCACCGAGAAATGTTCCACTTTCATTCCCTTCTTCCCTTCCTAATTTCCAGGTCCCAAGACCATCTGGCAAGAATGATCCAAATATTCCTTTGGGCTACCAAAGGTGTAAAACGTGCCCTGATAAAAGGGGATGTTAAACTACACCTCCCTTGGGAATCCCATTGCAGGGAATTTGGTATTGAGCCACCAAGCCCCTGAACCCTTTGCTCACCATGAGCTTGGGAATGAAGGCACACAAGGTCTGAAGATGATCACTTGCATAGCCAAACTCCTCAGGATGGAGCCTTGCCATACTTCCCAGCTGGCTGGGATCACGGGGAAGGAAGCACAACTTTCAGGACCACGTCGGTTCAAAACAACATTTTAAGTGACAGGAAGCATCTGCTGAATGCATGTCTCATTATCACCCAGTGACAATATTTGTGTATTCTGCCATGTGCAAGAGGCTCAGACCAGCCTGTGAGTGGTACATGGGAAGCAAAGAGTGAGCCCTCACAGTACAGCTGCCTCCTGATGTACCTCCTCACTAAGTTCACAGAATGTCTGGAACTGGAGTTTGGAACAAATGCCACTTGACTTAGCCCTAGAGAAAGTAGTAAGAAACTTGTATAAAAAATCTTTTAAGCAAAATCTGTTGAAGCCTCAGACCTCTGTATTAAATCTGCGTACACTCCATCTTACAAAGGTCAAACAACCAAGCAAGAATTTGACTGATGTATAAATTTAATGACAGATGCTCTCCTAGGCTCAGCGTTTTTGTGCCAGAACAACTGTTCTGGGCATCAAACTGCCATTTGCACACAGTGATCCCCTGGAACGATCACAGGCTATGGATGCACAGCTGTGCAGGGACTTCCAGCTGCAAATTTGCACATGCACACCTTACAAAAAAAGCAGAGCTTAAATAAATGCCCTCAGTGCTTTGCCCGTGGTGTCTAGTTGTGTCTATATCTAAATGGATGGTTAAAGAGAGAGGACAAAGCACCAGGAGATGATTGAGGAGTTCTTTGGAAAGGTGCCTGTATGGGATGCACACACCAAGTGGGTCTAAAAATTGTGCTAAATGTGCCTGAGACAATTTAATTGTACCACACAAACCCCGAGCTCTCTGCCATGTTCAAGCATGTTATCAGCACCTAAGCCACTTGCGGTGGAGCAGAACTGAAGTGTTTATGTGAAAGCTGCTTATGTGGCCAGCCACTCGAGAGTTCTCACTTTAAAGTACCATGAAATAGGCACACTATTATGGGAATTAGGGACATTTCTCAACAGAGGCCAGCTGGCAATCACAGGGAGACCTGGCTGCATCTTCAGTGGGACTCTGCACGTTTTGCCTGACCCACCACACACTGGATAAACCCAGGGTGTGGTGAAGTTTTGGCTCCAGAGGAAAAGTCTCTGTGCAGACCATACAAGACTCCTGGCAGTGCCTTTGAGAGGAAGCACCCTGCAGGCAGGGATGTTGGAGCAATCTCTGGATGCTGGGGAATATTTCATCAAGCTGCGCTTGGTCCTGTCTTATGCTTTTGACTCTTTTACTTAGCAGACACATTTGGAAGTGTTAGAGTTTCCTCTGTGAAATTTAACTCACAGGGAAGGCTCTCTTCTGACACATCCCAAATTCCAATCAAAAAGTTGTAACTTGCTGCAAGTGCCACATAGAGTTTCCTATTAACCTTCCAGTGGCTGCCATCACAACATGTTAAAGAGGAGATTCAGCTACAAACTACCACGACAGGTAAAGCTGGCTTGAAAAATTCTGAAGAAACCTGAAGAATAAATATGTGACAAAGCTGCCATGAAACATTTTGACTTCATCGAAATAAAACCTTACAGAGGGAATATTTAAACATTTCCAGTTGAAATTTTTCAGACATGCAACCACACAAGACATTTCCGTTCCTTTTTTGGGAGTGAAATTCCAAAATCTTGCTGATTGAAAAACAGTTTAAAAACACCTTGGTAACTTCTCCACTAGCCCACGCCAGCAGCTGTGAGGGTTTAGCCAGAGGCAATAGGGATCCTTAGCACAGAAGGCTGGGATATTTATCCCTCCCTAAATCTGCTGTGCTCCAACTAGAGCAGCCACTGCCTTATTTTCCACTATGACTCACCACAAATCTAGCACTGAACACAGCACAGATCCACTATTTAGAATGTCTGGCATTATTTGTCATTTCTGTTGTCTTTCATATGAATTTCTTTCCAGAATATGCTGGATATATTAATGAAGGGGAAAGCTGTTTTAACGGCAATCCAGTATCGCAATAACGCTTTTGTTTCCAAGTATTTTCATCTCAAGACCACAATTTCAGGCAATTAAACATTTCACCATGTCTGGGAAACGAGTAATTATTGTCACTTCCATCTAACAGGCTGAGGATCTGGCAAAAACCAGTTGCTGACTAAACTGAACTGGGAATGAGATGCTGGGAGTTGCTGCACAGGATCAAACCTGGCAGGAATCTCTCCCAGCACGCTGTTCCCTACCTGGGGCAGAGGAAGACGGGGGGAAAACAGTGGGAAAAGTGGGGAATTCATCTTGACCCCAGGAACTGCAGGTCAGCTCAGTTCCAAGCAGTTCTGAGCCGTCCTTTATTTACCAAGTGTGGTATTTGGAAGCTGTGAATGCTTTGCAGCCACTTCAATGCCGTATTTCCCATCAAAGATGCTCACTAAATTCTTAGTGTCAGTGACATCTTGTGGCAATGAACTCTTTGCTACAGCATATGGGGAATGCCAGCACGAGGGAGAGGCAGAAGCCCAGGGACAGGCAAGATTCCGGGCTGGAATGTCCCCTCGTGTCCCTGTTTGTCCCAGGCAAAGCTCAACCCCGAGCAACCTGAGTTTCCAACCCTGCTCAGGCTACAACCCTTAATACAAAGGGCAATCCAAATGAAAATTATAGAAGGAATTATACCAACCCCTGGAACTAGACACGATTTTTCACATTCCTTGTCCTTTGTGCCGCTTGAATGCTTGGGCTTCTGAAGTCCAAATGAATCATTCCAAAAGCTTCCCAGCTCAGAATGCAAATTGGGCATAAAATACATTTAAACGAATTGTTTGAGTTCGTAAGGACTCAAATAATTTTGTTTCCTCTTTTTCTCATTCTTTCTTTTGTAGAATGAAAAGGGATTAGTGCATGTCCAGCTATCTAAACTGAGCTTTTTTTAGGGAAAAATGTTGACAAAGGAGAATGTATATTTTTATAGCTCTGAAATCCATGCAGAAAATAAGTACTTCTGAGATAAATACCACAACTTCATAACTTCAAAAAGTATTTGATGAAACAAAATCAATTTTCTTTAGCCACATTTTATTTCCTTCAGTTCTAATACTTTCTCTTTTAGACTTTCACTTCATGTTGTTGGTCTAGCGAGTCTAAAAAAACCCACTGAAAAAACCCATGGCTGCTCCACAGTCTGCTCAAGCAAGTGGGAATCTTCTTTACCCTCAGCAAATCTGAGGCCAAGCCCTTTGATAGCCTTAACCAGACGGGTTGTTTATTTTTTTTTTTTTATTTTTTTTAATTTTTTTTGCATGATGGTTGTTTCTCAAACACTCACAACGTTCAGCTTATTTACACATCTTTGCACATGTCAGCCCTTTTCTGTCCGTGGGAATTCCATACCTCAGCATTGCTAATCCAGGTTGCTTGCCTGGGATTTTTTTTTTTTTCTTTGGGGAAAAGAAGGATCCCGGCCAGAGAGATGCAAGAGAAGCCCAGCAAACTAGAACAAGGTAATTAGGTGTGCTCAGATTGCTAAAGGTCACAGTAAATGACTCGTCTCCGAAATACGTGGGGGATTTCATCCTGGTGAACGCGCAGACTGGAGGTGTAAAGCACAAAAGACAGACAACAAGCAGCCTTTTGCAGCCTGATGAGAAAAAGGGTAGGAGAGGAAGAAATTTTAACAGGCAAATGGCATGGCTTTAGATAATTGAAAGTACCTCTCAGTATCGTTTGTTTGGAAAATTGTCTGAATGGTGTAACACAGATTTTGGGCTCTGGAAATCCTACTGCTGTGTGCTGCAGAGAGACAGAGATGTTCATTTCTAACTGCAGCCTCATCTTGAACACACAGTGTTCTGGAAAAAGAACTGGACAAAACCAAAAATTTTTGTCAATTAGTATTTAAACACTTGTTCAGCCTCCTGCCTGCTCTCCTGATAATTGTTTCCCATTTAGACAAGTAATTAAAAAGCAATTGTGCTGTTTTACACGTGTTGCCACCAATTTACTTTTGTACTGCATATCTGAAAAACTGCAAAATGAAGGCACTTGAGCCTGGATTTAGACACTCATAATTCCACCTAAGTCTCCACACCTAATGTTTCCAGTTAGAGAGGTGTTTCTGCAGACCCAGCAATCAGGAGCCAAAAAAATCCCAAAGCCATCTGACTGTGGGCCCCTGTGCAAGCAACTTCTTCCAAATACACAGAATCACAGAAGAAATTCAGTTGGAAGGGACCTTTTAAACACTCTTATTTCTGAAGGCCTAGGTCAGCCAAAGGGTTCCTGAGCTGGGGCATCACTTCCACACATGGTTTCAGTCAACATTAATTCACTGACTAGATTTAAAGCCAGGTTGCTGATGATTTATGCCATAAACAGGGATAGCAACTTCCTAAAAAAAAAAAAACAAAACATATATCCATAACCTGCTCCAGAACTTCCCTGTGGAATTCATAGCACTCTGTCCTTCATCTGACTCAAAGAAGGTTTTACACTAAGCAGCTGTAAAATATGGCTTTAGTAAAGTCTCTTGTTGAAAAAAAAACCCTTAAATATGGAACTTTTGCTACGAGGTACAGATATCTGAACTAGATAAGGAAGGGTTTCTGAGTGCTGAGGGAAGCATCTGATCTGCACTTATCAGGAATCATGAAGGAATGTAATCCATCCCTGGAAGGGTTCCTAGCTCACAAAAGGCTGAAGATGAAATGTTGGTACCACAAACCTGGAAGTCCCATGCCTTCAGAAAGCCAAAACCCTGTGGATGCTTTTCACTCATTTCCATGCCAGATCACGTCTGTTTTGCATGTGTTCATCCATAAACACCAGGGCACCAGCTGGAAAAGAGCTGGAAAAGCCTGACACCTCCAGAGTGAGAGGCTTGGGTGCCTGCATGCAGCAGGAACCACAGCAACTGCAGGGACTTGCCAGAGCCAGGAACCAGGACACACTGCCTGCCTGGAGAACACTGTGAACACGTCACCTGATCCAAAGGGACACAACAAGGGTGACATTTCATCTGCTCAGACAACAGCCAAAATTTGACCAGAGCATCAGTGTCAAAGAAACACAAAGTAAACACGTGACAAAGAGAAAAGCTGCATCATTTCCTGAAGAGTGCCAAATCCTATGAAGTCACCTGCAAAGCCTTTCAGGAACATCTCAGATTCCAGAGTCAAGGCAAGTGTGTTAGCCTGGCTCAGTCATCCTCAAGAAGGCAAATCATTGTAATTCCTGTTCAAGGCAAAACAGTTTTCAACTCACTTTCTGTCAGACACCTGAGCACAAGTGGTCTTACTTCCAACAGCAGCAAGCACCAAGGCTCTCAAAAAGATGAATGGGAGCTGTGATTGCTCACCACTGCTGACAATCAGGTGGCTTGTAGTTAAGTGTCTACATCTGCAAAAGAAAACAGCTGGCTCACAGCCTTCATTTTCCCTGCAAGTGCAGGCTGGGGTATTTGAGTGCAGACAACACCCTGAACGCCTTCCTTGCAAAGCCTTGCAGCCTCCAGCAAAAAATACTAAAAGCCTTGCAAGGGTAATGCTCCTATTTGCAATTTGCAGTTGTACCTTCCTAAATATTTTAAAGGTTTGACATCAGCTGTAGGCACAGGTACCCGAGAGACGTGTGCCTTCCGCACTGCGGGGTCCCGCGGGACGCTGGCACCAGGCAGCTCGGTACTTACACTGCAGGGAATACTGCTGACTGAGGGCCATTTGCTGTGCAGCATGGAGAAGAAACTAAAACAATTCTTTAAATAAATTCTTTTAAGTTGGACCCATTAGGCTGGAGCTCACTTAGGCTGTATATTTTTACTGTATTTGGGGTGTGGCTGTGAGCTGTCAGATAGGCTTAATAAATCTTCCTCCCATTTAGTCCATTTATTTTAAGAATCAGCTGCTCAGTAAAATACAGAGAAGGATCACTTCTCCCCAGGAAAAGAGAATCAGCATTCCTTGCTCTGAGATCCTGTCCTTCACGCACAGAAAGAGTGCCCATAAATCCAGAATGGTGGATCTGAGAAGCTGAAATAGGATATATTTGGATGCCTTCCACATACTGCAGTTATATTTCATAACCACTTGCAGTGCTCACTGAATTTTGACATGGCTGCTCTTGAAAACACTTTTCATGGGGGGAATAATTAACTGTGCACCTTCTACCCACTCAAGAGGTATCAGGCTGAGTGCATTACAAGCAAGATCTGAAATCTGTTGCTACTGCACTGGAACTCTTACGGAAAGAGAGTTTAAAGTTCTAGGCACGATGGCAATTCAGAAATATTTAAAAACACAACCTAGACTCCTTCTTTGCATTCCCATCAAGATCTCAGTTACCATGTTATCTCTCTGATCAGTGTCAATGTTTCTGCTTCTTAACCATTCAAATGAGGAAGAATTGTTCTGTGAATAGGGAATGTCATGACATGTAAATCAAGCTAAAGAAGCAGGATACGAAAATTTCTATTTTAAAAACCTTATTTTTGAGGGAAAAACATAATCATTTCATCACCTACAACACAACACACTGGTTCAAATCCTGACCTGAAGGAAAGTGAAAAAGAGGAAAGTGAATGTACAGAGGGGTGTCAGCTGCTATACCTAGGAGAGAAGGGATTCAAGTAATGAAGGGAAATTGAGGCTGAACATTGAGATGGAAGAGAAATTCATCACAGAGGGGCTTCTTAATGCAGCACATCACTTCAATGCACACTTCTTGCCTCATGGAAAGATTTACCATCTCTGAATGTGTGCACTAGGTGCTTGACTTCCTCTGGCTTTTGAAAAGAATTAGATGCTCTAACTGTCCTCTATGCCTTTGGAAGTTTTCTCCTCAGACCCTAACTAATCCTTATTCACTTCACTTGGTCCATTTCCAGGCTGAAAATTAAGCACTCAAGTGCTTTGCATAGAATTATGGCAAGGCTGAAGTTCCACCATGTGAAACATTTCAAAGGACCAGCACCCTGATAAAGGCACCAGGGTGCCCAGCCAGTCCTGCTCTCCAGGGCAGCCTGCAAAGAGCAATCCAGCCCCTCTTCTCCATTTCTGCTTCTTCTACCCCAAAATCCCGTTATGTAATGACAAACCCATAGTTTCAGAACAGAGCTGCGGCTTCTGTGGAAATTGAAGTTTCTCCTAAAGGGAGGATTTTTATGCTTTAAGTACAATAGACACTCATGTAACCATGAACCCCCATTTTAATTTTTCTTTTTGCCTCATCAAGTACTTACTGAGCAGAAGGTACTACCTGTGATAAATGCTACCTGTCAAGACTTGACTTTGATCACGCTTCAAGAAGGAAGGATTTCCAAATCATTTGCTTGGAAATTTTTAATTCTTAAGTGGGTTGTTTGTTTGCCTCAAAGGAAGCACTAACCTATTTTACATTGTCAAAAATCTATTTTTAAACAAAATTTTCCTTTGTACTTTAAACATTCCCTAAAAATACTTCTTAGGCTCAATTAAATTGAAGTAGATGTTTAAACTACTGTCTGATTCAGCAGCTCTGTCACTCTGCTTATCCACTGCCTATGGAAGGATCAAATCTGGCCAATGGCTCTGTTCACCTGAATTAGGGTGTTGAGTTAATACTGTCATTTGTCATGGCACTGAAGTCCCTCTAACTGTGTCAAATCACAAACAGGAGAGATTCCTAGGTCCTCTTGAAATTCTTTTAAAAGTCACAAGCAGAGCACAAGTATTACAGCCCTCTCACTAGCCCTTCCTATGGTTTATACTCACTGTCAAAAATAAAAGTAGGAGGCTTGGTGTGGGAGGTGGTTTAAAAGGTCACCTCTATAGCTTATAGAAAGGATTTGCTGTGCTTCACTAAGCCCCAGACACTGTACTTCAATTTTCCCAGTTAAATTTGACTTTGCAGGACTGGGCAGGAGGGGTGCAATTTATCCAGCGTGGTCAGCACAAAACACAGCGAGATGCACCTCAGGTGAGCAGTGCCAGGAGCAGCCCTGGACTTGTCTCTGCAAGGGACAACTTTGCAGGAGGAAAACCAGAGCAGCCTGTTTTCCTTACAAAACGAAAGATTTGGAAGTGCATTAGTACCCTGAGCTGTCAGGCTGGGACTGGGAGCCTTTTTATGGAGCAAGGCAAAAAAATAGCCAGGATGCTGTCAAAAACTAAATGTGAACAGAGGAACCTGAGCCCTGATATTGCACTAATATTTTAATCAGCAGTAAAAGTAATGGAGACTTTTCTTCTTCCATTTGGAGGATGTTCTTTCCCACTCCCTCATCTGTCTGAGGGAATTACTCACAGGAAACACAAGAGCTAGACCCCTTTGTTTTGCACTTGCTGTTCTTAAACTCAAGGATTTCATTAAAATCCTTTCACATTAAAAAATGGAAAATCTTTTGAGGAAGGGAAAAAAATAAAGCTTTTCCCCCATTTTATTTACAGACACTGCTAAGCCTCCTTAAGCTACTTTTGCCTCGCTGTCTCATACCCCGACAAAGCAGATGTGAAGAAGGCAGATATATAACAGTACAGCACACACAGCAGGGCTGCCAACTGTCAATAAATTTATGAACAGTTTGGAGATCTACAGGAGTTTTCTGAAAATTCTTACTCTTCCAGTAAAAACTGGCAAGCTCTCCTTAATCTTGGCAAAGAAAAAAAAATAAAATTACGATTTGGGAACATTCTGGTCTACTTACACCTGAAAAAAACCCTCACACAAAATGTAATCCTGATGTTGCTGGATCAGATCAATTCTGCATGGAGCTCTCTTTCAAATTCCTCTGATGTTGGAATGGATAAGAGTTGCTGATGTTTAAAAGCAACTGGCAAATGAGTTCTGCAGGATACTGAAAACTGAGCAACAGAATGCGAATGCATTTTTGTTAACCATTAAAAAAGAAATACTTTGTTTCTGAAATAACTTACTGACACTAGAGTTTTATAAATAACCACCTAGAATTACTTTTATGAGTAATCCCATGGGAAAGTTCCCTTTCTGCCCCAAAACTGGGTAGGTTTGGTAATTCAAATGCTAATCGCCGCAAACAACTACGAGCTTCATTTTCACTGATCAACTTGAATGTGCAAGATCCGTGCTTCCAAATGCACTGAAACTGTTCTGCATAACTGGCTTAATATGCATGAAATTACAGGGGCATCCCACAAATTAGTCATCGTGTGCTTTGTACTTGCACCTGTTCCCGTGTCTGCAACCTGCCAGTGGCTGCGGTGGGTCCAGTGGGCAAACCCCACACCTGGACACCCAAGGCACACAAACCTGGGCCAGGGGTGATCACAGAGGTCAGCTCGTGATCCAAAGCCATTTAATGCACCAAGCCCCAAATCCCACAGTCAGGTTTAGCCCCTCTCCAGCTTTATGGATTGCCAAGCTTTCATTTAGGGAAGTGCAGCAAGAATGTTATCGGAGAGGAGCCTTGCCCACAAATTTTTATTGTGGCGGAGTTGAATTTGTTCCAGTTGGCTTTCTACAAATGCAAATAGGGCAGCCAAAGATTCTACATTCAAGATTAAGCAGAATTTGAAAGGCAGAAAGTGTGTCTGCCTACAGTGGCATCTCATGAGGTTCCACATCTCTTGCTGTGGTTGAAAAAATAATGAAGAATCTACAAAATGTCCATTCCTCCCAGCAGCTTTCCTGATCCTACAGCTAGAAGGAAAAGATTTTTCAGGCTCATGCTATCTGTCAGGCTTCATAACCATTTTGAACACTCACTTCAACAATTAACCACATCTTATCCATGCTGTATCTGCTTTTATTAGCAGTAAGTGTCCAAGGCCAGGTGGGATGAAGTTTTCAGCATCCTGGGGTAGTGGAAGGTGTCCCAGCCCACGGCAGGGGTTTGGGCTAGATGACCTCTAAGGTCTCTTCCAACCCAAACAATTCTGTGATTCTATTAGAGACTTAATTAAATCAAATAAAGGGCTGAGACAGTACTTTAACCTTCTTCCTTTTTCTGGTTTGGATAATGATAAACACACACCTTTCATAACTGTCTCCTTGTATTATTTTTGAAATGTGTTTAAAATATGTAAATTTGAATAGAAAAAGTGAAATTAACTGTAACATTTCCTAGAATCTTGCATGTTCCCACCTGAGCTGGGGAGGGATGCAGAGAGAGAAAGAGCAGACATACAAACCCAGACAATCATTCTGCTGGGGGAAAAAATTGCCCTGTATATAACTGAGATTAAGTGAATTTCTGCAACTGCTGAATGACTTGGGAACTCTATTCACTTTAATGTACTATGAGCTGTCAGTCCCATCTTTATACAAAGACACTCAGTTTCTCAAAAGCAGCTTGCAAAAGTATTCAACATTTTCTGTAATTTCTATATGTATTTTTCTCCTGTGAAATGATACTGCTGCATGTTATCAGGAATGACACAGAACTCTTGGATCCCCCTCTTTTCTGTTTGTATGTATTACTTATGGGGAGCATGGCTCCAACTTTTGCACTTAGGCTAACATTTGCTATTATAAAATATTATTGTGACCTTTTTTGAGTTCTTAACACTGTATTTTTTTTTTTTTTTTTTTTTTTTTTTTTTTTTCCCTTTGAAACCAAAANTAGCCTTGGAAACTCAGAAAATGCCCTGAAGGCTTTTCCTCGGTCCATGAAATTTGTTTCAGATTTGAGGGGTAATGATTTGAAAATCTCCATTTTGTTCTCTCCCTTTGTCAGCACCGTTTTGGCAGTCTCAGATCACATTGGACACATGGAAGTGCTGCAGCCACAGCAGCAGCACATTTACCTGGCCTGCAAGGAGGGCTGGGATGTGAATTCGTGTCCTGGCCCAGGTGTGTGGTCCAGGAGGGACACTGGTGTTAGTGCTGTCTTTTCTGGTCTTAAAATTAAAACTAAAACACGATTTATGGGGAAAAGGGGTTTTGACTTTGGTATTTATTTCAGGATCTTTGGGTACAGCATTTTGTTCAGGTGGAATGTCTTGAAAATGCATGTACCTTGTCACACTGAAATACACACGATTACGGACTTTGCAAAATTAGCATATTTATCAAAGATTTTTCAATGAGAGGCTTGAATGAACTTTCCATTTTGAGGAACTTTTTCTTTGGATGGGCTTATCTTAGTTTACAAAAATATGTTTTGGAGAGGACTTTGGTGTCTGGAGCTTCTAGACTGCTTGGTTTTTTGGTTTAATGGTGCAGTGGATCTGAGCTGAGTTATCAGACTTGGAAAGTTACAAGTATTTAGGCTAACAGCACTAAGAATACATAAAATGATATAAAACAGTATGTAAGAGAGGTATAAAAGAAAAAGCAAAGAATCATTCTGGCATCATTAGCACATCCTAAAGGGGCTCTCCCCTGTCCACGGGGCCACACCGTGCCCTGGGAGTGCTGAGCTTGCTCTTCAGACAGACCCCTTTGAACTCAAGGACTTCCCAGAGCCCTGTTGGAGTGTTAGGGATGACTTCCCAGCCCACCCACGAGATCCTGGGAGCCTTTCACCCCTTTGTGCACCGGAACAGGCACAGCACTCACAGCAGCTCAGTGTGCTGGGGACTCCCCAGATCCCCATCCTACAACCAGCACAGCACCCCCAGGTCTGGCCCTTCCTGGTGGGTCCAGGATGGAGCCACAGCTGGAGCTCAGCAGTGTCCCAGGGGCATCCCGGGGGAGGCAGTGGCTCCGGAGCCATTTTGCAGCCAGTTGTAGCCACGACAGGAACACTTTCAGCTCCAGTAACTCCCTTGCTCTGCAGTGGGGACAGGATGACAAATCCGATTATATTAACGTCCGTTCTCTCGCCCAGCTCTTCGGAATTTACAAGTTCACCGTATGCTTTAATGGAAGAACAACCTGCCTTTTTCTTAGGTAACTATTGTTTCATTTTAATGGACTCAGCCCTTCCATGCGTGCAGTGCCACGTACACGGAGCAGTCAGCTCCTGTATATTCACGGACAGCAGTCCTCTTGGCAAAACCCTGAGCTCTGTGCCCAGTGTCTGCCAGCCACGAGTTAATGGATGTTTGCAGATGGCAGCTCTCGATTGAGGGGCATTTGTACCCAAATTTTAAAAGATGTCTTTTTACTGATTGTGGCCAATTAACATCAGAAGTCTATATATATAAAAAAACACAGGGAGGGAGGAAGAAATAGATAGACAGAGTCTCTAATCTATTTTATAGATAGATTGTCTAATCTATTTTGCTGCCTCACAATCCACCGCATCAGATCTGTAATTTATTATTATTATTTTAGAATTTCAGAGAAGACACATTATTCGGTTTGTCAGCCAGAGAAAACCCACACCAGGTACTGCAAAGAGCTACTTAGTGGCACTGTATGTGATTTGTAGGTAATTCACATTAAATTGTATCTCCCATTCCACTGTGGGAACAAAAGATGTGCCAGCAAAAATGACAACAGAACATCTGCATGGAGAACTGAGAGTATGGGACAATAAGGCACCTTCTTCCCACACAGCACTTGTGGAAATGTGGGTGACCTAAATCCAGGGTCACACTTTGACACCACTTACATCAGTGGGACATTGCCACCAAGCAGGACAAAAGATGAATTTCTGTCCCAATTACACTGAATATAAACCCACAAAATACATTGAAAGGAAGGGTGGTGGAGCTGTTTTTCTTTATATTTTTAGGAGGGAAAAATTACAGATCTGGACTATTTTTTTTTTTTTACCCTAATATGTGGGTGTCAGGGCATTGCAGCTTCTTCTGCACCTCATGAAATATAATTTTGCTTGTGTTTCCCTCACACTCTAACAAAAAGCCAAGTGGGTGGTATGGACTGGCTTCCAGAAGTGCAAAGTCCTGTTATGTTTTGTATTACATTCAACTGTGGTCTGGAGGAAATGAAGGACTTTATTTTGCAGAAGGGATGGATTTTCACTCCTCAGCCTCAGTGTGCATGCGCCTACACCTGTGTTCCCACATCCAATAACACCAACCTGTGGAGGAACCCCAAAATAAGCACACAAAGCTGCAGAAACTGTGAGCCATACTAATCCAGTTGGAAATTCTGGGCCATGTAGGTGTGAGGCTATTTAAAGGATTGCCAAAAAACGTCAAAACATTAGCAGATTTCTTCTTGCACCTGCAAAGTGAGGGTTTGCAAATACCCAGTTTTCAGCACGTGTGGAGGCAGAGTTGAAGCCTCAGGTACATTCTGAGCTGAGGTAAACATTGACTTTTCTTTCCTCTCCTTATATGAAGGCAAAAAAAAGCAGAATAGTATCTTATCAGGAGGATTTTATAGAGACCCAAAGCACAACAAGACAGAAGCAAAAAATCCAGAGCAGTGGAACAGCCCTTCCCAGCACGAACAGCAAGGCCCTCAGCCATTCCAAACGATTTTCTCTGAGGAATATTTGGTCTAGAAAAGCAAATGAGAGACATCCACCCCCGGCTGAGCGGCACCCGCCTCGTCACATCCACACTGGGGACTCTGCTGCAAAGGAATTCCTGGTTCTTTCTATCCCCCTGGTGAGAAGGAGGAAGAAAGAAGGATCCCAGTGGGAGCGTGAGGAGAAACGTTGCCGTCAGCCCGCTCACATCCCTGGCAGAAGTGGGCCCACATGCCTGTGAGAGATCTCAGCCACGGCCACCGCTGCCCCCAGGTGCAGCAAAGGTTTCCAGAAAGCCCTGGAGCACCATCAGAGGAACAATCACTGCAAAACTGGAGCGGCTTTTCTTTTGAGATGACTCTTTTCCTCGCGCTGCTTTCATCAAATACATCAAGAACACATAAAACCCTAATTACAGTACGTGTATACATGCTGGCTCACACTTAACCAATCCCCACATTAATGAGTGCAGGGTTTTTTAATGTCTTAATTCGACGAATTCAAGTCTTTGGAGAGCTTTTTAAAAACACCAGCAGTTGGGGTGCCTGATGTTCTTCCTCCTGAGATTCCGTCGCTTAGAAGATATGTATAAAAATGCTCCTTCCCAAAGCAAGGCCCCAAATGAAATTTCTGCCCCGAAAACCATCCTTCATAATTTGCATGTAGTTAAACACTTTCCATTTTCTGTCAATTTAAACGTTATTTACAGTACAATGATGCCTAGTTTTAATTGAATATTTAAATAAATGCTTTCTAATACACGAACGCTCAGTGCCTGCAATAGGAGGAGGTAACCTTGCTATGGATGACTGTGTCCTGCTTTGGTTTGGAGTTTATTTCAATGATGAAATAACCAAAGGAATGTGTTTAGCCATGTTTACTCATATATAATTAAGAAGGTCGGTATCTAACTTGCACGAAAATGCATCAAATGAAATTGTTTAGGCAGGAACTAATGTGCATAATTGGTCTAAATGAAGGTTGCAAGCTGCATCCTGTCAAAACCCCCTCCCTTTGCCATATGAACCCCCCTACCCCACTGCACCACGTGTGTCACTTTTGTCAGGACACGTGGGAAGGGAGACTTTTGGATGGAGAAAAAGGTCAGTTCCTATAAGACAGATAAGTAAGAGGAATAAATTCCCTTATGCTTGAGTATTAATTACTTATATGTGAATAATAAACGTGTCCCATGAGTCTAAATGATCCACTCATGTTTGTAAATGAGCTATCCATAGAGATTATTCCCACAGAAACTTATGAAGACCTAATCTTGCTGTTGCTGAAGTCAACAGCAACATCTCTATAAACCTAATTATGCTCTGAATTTGTCAGACCCACAATAAAATATTACACTCTTATCATTGTAGGATCGCATTTCTCAAACTCCAAAATCACTGCCCATTTCTCCAAGCTATGGATACCCAAATCCATCCTTCCAGAAATGATGATTTCATCAATTCCTTCCAAAATGCACACACACAGACAGACATAAATGTTATTTAAAACAACTGATTTCAGAGGCTGCTCTATCCAAGCCAACACCCAGTGCTAATCCATATGGATACGTTTTCAAAACAGCTACTACCAGTGCCCAGGAGAATATCCAAATTAATTCCCTGTAGTAAAATTCACAAAGGTGCCATCTCCCTTAAACCACTGTTGCTGCCAAATGAATAACACTTAAAACCTAAATGTTGCCACATATTCCCAAGTTCACCACTGCTCTGCTTGCCGGAGCTGTGCAGATAATTAAAAGCCACTCTAAGTTACATAAGAAGATTATTTTTTTAGGAAACAGTACTTTAAAAGCTTCGGTTTGCTTCCCCAGCACTTAGCTATTTGTTTTGTTTCTTAGAAATGTTTTATTTTAGTAAGTGCAGTTCTATATGGATTCTACTGCTTTAATGTAAAACACATGAATATGAATGTGCAGTATTTACAGGAGATTTCCCCCCTGCATGCTGCTCTATTTTGTCATATTGTCTGCAGCAGATATGTGATTTTTATTTTCCCTTTAGCAGTGAGGTAATTTGCCCATGTTATTTGCTCTGTGGGCATCCTCATAACACATTCTGAATTTATTTTGTGAATGTCTTTTGAAAGCACTGTGAATCCAAGACATGCCGAATCAAACTAATGAAGTAATCCCTGCACTAACAAACCCTCCCTGTCTCAGCTCTGTTAGAAGCAAAAGCGACATAAGACTGATAGACAAATATTAAAGATATAATCCTTTTGGACTTGGTCCACATGTTCACAAGATAATGAGACCTTAACAAAGACACAAAGACTCATAGGGAATATTAGATCTGACATTTCATTTGAGGTGAAAATCGCCAGTCCTCTTAATGACATCTTTTCTTACCAGGTACAAGAAAAAAAATGACTGAACTGTAAAAACTTGCTTTTTACACAGCACTGATTTTGATCTTACCATGCCAATCTTCACTGAAGAATTTTAAAGTGAATACAATGAAAAGATGGCAAGAAAAAAAAAAAAAGGCAAGCTGCTGGTAACTCACTAAGAATTCCTTTAATTTTAAAAGCCATGAAACAACCTTGCTGATACCCCCATTATTCCCTAATTTGTGGCTGGCTCAGGCCCCTAAGATTTAAAATGCTCTACAGGAAGCAGAGAGGTTGAATGTAAAGTGAGAATGTGCCTTCTCCAAGTCAACGCTATTTATCTCGAAATACTGAGGGGGTTAAAACCAGTTTACATCAACCTAGACATTTCCATTCCTCAAGCTGCATCTTCAGCTCAGTCTGTGACCTTACAATGCGATGTGTCAAAAAGAAGAGGCATCTGAATCTTTTATTCCAGCTGTAGTATTGCGTCCTGCATACATTTATACGTTTTGTTTATGCTCCGATGTCACATCCCATTCCACATTGGTCACTCAAACACAGCTGCCAAAAGTTATTTTCATTAAAGCCTTTCAATATGTTGGGAGGGGAAGGAGGTCAGGTTCTGAGATGCCTTCTTTTTTGTTTGCTTGCATTTTGCTGGTTTGTGTTTTTTTTTTCAGAAGAGAAGAAAAAATACCAAGAATGCAGAAGAAAGGAAAAGCTTCCCTGACAATACTGCGGAACAAGGGAATGCCATGGCAGATATTCACCCCAGGAAGACAAAAGAGACATTCAAGCAAAAAGTTCCATTTCACCTGCTTATTCTTGGCAACAGATGACAAGAGCAGTAGTAATAGTAACTTCACAAACACTCAGGCTTTATCCCAGTAAAAGCAAGGGTCCCCCCCTGTATCCATAGAATGGTGGAGAAAAAGGGGGTGAGATGTCCTCACAGCTGGATCTGTTCCCAACCCACAGCCAGACTATAGCAATTAGCCCTTAGGGTTTCCACAGAGCTCCAAAATAATTCTTGAGGCTTCATCTCCAAAATCACTGTGCACAATGGCCCAGCCCAGTCACAGTGATAGCAGTGTGTTTAATTTTAGTCATTTAGTTAACAGATCTGCAATTATGGGCCATGTTCTTTCTTCTCCTCACCCATTCAGGTAAATTTAGATACATGGGAAGGCCTATGGGAGAGCTTTGGACAAGGGCATGTAGTGACAGGACAAGGGGAATGGCTTTGAAAAATCTAGATTTGATGTTAGGAAGAAATTCTTCCCTGTGAGGGTGCTGAGGCTCTGGAACTGTTTGCTCAGAGAAGCTGTGACTTCCCCATCCCTGGAAGTGTCCAAGACCAGGCTCGATGGGGCTTGGAGCAAAGTGGTGTAGTGGAAGGTGTCCCTGTCCTCATCACACTGACCCTCTGTCAACACTACCTTCCCCACTCAAAAATAAAGCTCATTGTAAACTAGAATAATCTTGGCAGATAAATAGCAGGGGAGAAAGAAAGAAAGACAGAAAGAAAGACAGAAAGAGAAATAAATAGAGAAAGAGAGAAAGAGAGATGGTGAAATGGAAAAAGGAAAAATGGCAGCAGACAGCATCAGTTAAAAATGTAATCTTTGCACACAGTGCAGCACAGCCTAAACATGACACACTCAAAGGTCTGGGACACGTCTGATGCCAAATGACCCCACAGTAAATCAGGAAGCAACCTTGCTCTCTTTGCCCACACGAGCCTCATGAAAGATGAATAAACATCAGCTGCTGTGCCATTGTGCTTGGGGGCTCAGAGTAATCTTGAGGTATTATTGTGAATCCTTCCAGACTGTCTAAGCCCCTACGAAGGGCATGTTATAAAAGGCATTCATCATCTGCTAAGAAGCTACATCTGGGACATTCCAGCTCCTAGGTAGTCACTAAAACCATTTAACAGGGAGAAATGGCAATCAGGAAGATAATCAACTTGTACCACCCAAGAGAGAAATCACCCAATCCCTCTTTTGAACATTCATGTATTCTTAGGGAGATTAAAATCTCCAGTTGATTTTTAAGTAAAGCTACAGACAAAAGAGGGATAAAAATATTTTTTAATTCTTCCAGAATATTAAAACACAATCCGGAATGATGAATATCAATAAGAACCCAAAGCAGTTTTATTGGTTATGAAAAACTGGACTGCTAAATGCTGAATTGGAGAGGCTAAAGACCCCCAAATCAATGCTTTTTATAGAATCATTCCCTTGGTAGCTGTAAATAGCATCATTTTCACAGTTATAAAATGCACTGGCATGTGCTCTGATTCATTCAGCACAGGTCACTAGTTATACCCAGGACAGCAGATAAGCACGTGCTTGAAAAAGGATGTGTGTAATTCCCACAACCTGGCCACTACACATAGTAACACCTTAGTGTTTGAAAGGTATCCTCGACTTCAGGAGAGAATTTCTTCTGTCCTGAGATAATGATAAATATACAGTTCTTGACAACTGTTGGTGATTCTTCATTATTTTTGTTGCTGTTAACATGCTGGACATATTCCAATGAATTCCATACCCTATAATGGAAGAACTGTTTATCCTAATTATAAATTTTTATTGTGAACAGAAATATCGATCTGCCAGGAACAGCAATTTTATTTACTCAGTATCTGTAAGAACAGGCTTACAGAAGTAATTTTAATTATTAAGTCTATGGACAGCAGCAATATGTTATGGACAAATCTTACTTCTTTTGTTAATTTTAATAAAAAAGTCCACTCCATGCCTGCTGTGTTCTTTTTCTACAAAGGCATTTGAAAGATTAGTCTTAATTATGGGTTTCAATATACAGTGTGGGAAGGAAAAAACCAACAAACACACCAACAATGATGGATGGACTGCGTGGCTTTCTGCTAATTTCTCAGCAGGCACAACCCCCGTGGCATTCAAAATAGAGACAAAAAATTACTTCTAAAGTTACTGAGGGAAAACTATCAAAAAGCAAACTCATGTGCTGTGTCATAGCCTGAATCTTCAAAATTTCCTACAGCCACATACTAGATGGGCTTTTAGGGGGGTTTTCAAAGAAGATTTTGCTGGTGCAAAGATTTGTCCCAGTGCTTTGCTTGAGTGAATGATGCACCCAATCAGACTCATTTCACTGGGGGTGTTAAGGAGCCAACTGGTTTAAGCATTTAGCAAATCCCACCAGAGACCTGCCTGCATGCTTGGGGAGCTGAATCTCTCCAGACAGCTGGATGAACACCAAATGTGTCCACACTCAGTCACTCAGACAGGGACACACGGCCATGTACGTGGTGGGGACAGAAGTGCCCACAGCACACACAGCCCCATTCTGGGCCTCACACATTTGAGCATTTCAGGAATTGCCATCAATGGATCTTTTCACACATCTGCAGTCATGTAAACTCCTCCATACTCTGAGGGAGGAGCAGTTACAAACATTAACAAAAGAGAGATGGTGAGGATGGAGCTACATAAACACTCCCTGCTTTGAAGGTCTTTGCTGCTGCGTCCTCACCACAGAGGAGCTGAAGAACGTGTGAACAACCCCAGTGTCCTGGTGATAGCTCAGGAAAGCAGCTCTCTGCTTGCCATCCCCAGCCCAGCTCATTTATGGGGCCCAGATGGACTTTCCTCCCTGAGAGATGCTGTGTTATCCCTTCCTGTACCCAGCCCCTTGGAGCCCAGCAGCCACCCTGCCTGCTGGAAACGAAAGATTTATCAGCCCTTCTCTATTTGTCCAGGATCTCAGTGTGCTCATTCTTCTCTTGTCCTCTCTGCCCTTTTTCTCCAGTTCAGCTCAGTCTGAATTTCATTACAGCCTTTCTTCCCAAGGCCTCAGTACATCCACATTCATCCACATTAACTCTCAGTGGCAAAGTCTCACTATCTGTTGGGAATGCTGACAACAGATTGTTTCATAATTAATTGAAAGGCAAAACCTGGACATTCTCAATCAATGCTGATGGGAATTACTTTGTCCAGCTTCAGTAAATCAGCAGTGCATGGCACGGGGAAACCAATGCTCCAGTTAAATACTAGTTATTTCCCTGGGAGCTAAACATACAATTTTAAATCTGTGCTTATTTTAAGAAACCTTTTAAAAGCACTGCTTCAATGGTGAGTAGTGTAGACATTTGGGGGTAGATTATATCTGGTTAAATTAGCTAATATTTGCCTTCAAGCCAAGATTACATAATATTATAGTCTCCACTTTCAAAGTCAATGTGGATGTGCAACAGGGATCAGACACCCATGGTATACAACTATCCTAGCAGAAATATGGAAAAGGGGCTCTTCTTTTTGCAGCACCTATAAGAATTTGAAGATCAGTGCATGTGAAATCTCTTTGGTGCCCATGGCTGTGGCACAGCTGTGGTGCTCAGGACATGGTGTACAGTGTTTTGCACCCAAGCTGCTGTCCTGAGTATGGACAAGACTCTGCTTTGGGCAGAGCTGAAATAACTCTGTATGAAGCTATTCCACAGACATGTTAATGCAGTTTCTATTTGAGTGCATCACGTGAAATGTAACATAGAAATGGCCCTTTGAGATGAGGCCAATGGTCTAGAACCTCCTCCTCAGTTGCAGTCCATCCCACAGCCTCTCAGCAGTCAGTTCAGATGGTGTTAGCAGCACAAGGATGTTGCTCATTACCCCCTTAATTATAGCTTACTCCAAAGAACAAAGGTTTATAGTCTGTACTAATCCAACTCTGGCTGTCTTTCCTACCTAAGCAATCAGGTCTCTCACAAATCTTATCAAGCTTCATGTCCTGTAAGATCTAACACACGGGATCAGATCGAAGGTCCTGCTATGAACTGCATCTTACCCTTGCCAACAGCCAGTACGAGATGCTTTAGATGGATAATACGAAAGTGCATAAATAAACATACATCTATTTTTATATACACCCATGTGAAGTGTGCCAGCACATACAACTAGAACGTGCATAATGCATATAGATAAACAAACCTTTAAAAAATGGACAATCTTAACTCCTTCAAGTAATCCAACACACGTGAAAAGCTGCCACCACACACGTCTGCAGGGAAAAATAAGTAAAAGCAGAACCTGAGCAATGGAACCCCCACAGCTTTGCAGGCTGGGAATTGCTCCTGTGCTATGGGACCCCAGGCTGCTGTGTCAGCAGTGCCCCTTAAGCCCTGCCTGGGAATGGCCACGCTCCAGAGCCACATGTGTGGAGGGGCAGGGAACAAATAACAGCCAGGGTTTGGAAAGGACAGAGGGAAAGGCCACGATGCCCTCTATTATTTCTTTTCTTTTAGCAAGAAATTGGGAAGAAGAGATGTGTTACACAAAGAAATTCAGCACATTTTTATCATTCTGAGAAGCTGACAGAGTAGCTACATTTTCAAAAGGCATCAACTTTTGTAAGGAACAGAGGACTCAAATGTTTAACCATTTGAAAGGTTCCCTACATCACAGTTTTGCTGCTTATACTCTTGACTGAACCAGGGAAACTAAAGAGGGTGTATTCTCTTAACACTGGTTCAAACCAAACTAACACAGATTTCAACTAATACTTTTTAAATGCTCCCTTTATTCTGTTCAAGATACTTTATTAAAATACAAGTTAATCTCACACTATATATTAGAGCATTGTACCTAGTGACAGTACAGTAAAGGATCTGTCAGGCTTTTTGTTACAAAACCCTATTCTAAGCCATGAAAAAAAAAAAATCCCTCTGGGCTGAACCTTGGAATACAAGAAACTTGAAAGAAATCCATTTTGTGGTTTTTGAATTCTAAGAGTGCAAAGAAAATTGATTTTAAATGTTTAAGCAACTGTGCTGTGCTTATGCAACCCTAAAAAAAGAAATTTCATGTTTCCAAACAAAATCTCACTAGTTCATTAATCTCCACCATAAATCAAGCAGACGAGCTTTTAAAATTAATGTACTCCCCTCAAAATCAGAGATCTTCCACCCTTCCTGTATTCTCCATTAATGAGAATTTGTACAAATGCTACGTATTTCCCACCAAACTCAGACAGGCATCTCACAGGAAATATCCCAGATACATCAAGACTGTGCTCAAAGGGGTAGACATAAGTGATTTAAAAAAAGACATATAAGAAAATAATAGAAAAGGAACAATCATGATGACAGCTACTCGGGAAGTCTGATGTCTGCTGTCGAAGGAAGAAGGGACATTTACAGCATGAGTGGCTGCTTCCTCACTGCTCCCCTGTTTTGGAGAAGGCTGAGGGGGACTTGTAAAGTGTGTAAATTGTGCAGTAGAGGGGTGTGGAGTTTGCTGCATTGCTATGGGGCTGTCCAGGGACAGCATCTCTGAGGCAGGAGAGCCGCAGCAGCCACGTGCAACTCACAGACACCACTGCCCCTCAATGCAGGGAGCACACCCAGAAAGGAGCTTTGGGGTCTGGAACCCTCTGGTTCTAAGCAATGCATGGCTTAGAGAGTCATGAAATATTCTCAGCCCACCCATCTCCAAATGTGGGCCCATTTTTGCAGCTGGAGGTGCAGTTCTTTGTGGCAAATGCTCCTCACCATGGCGAGGAACTCAACTCACCTTACTGGTGCTTTTCCATCACCAGCAACACAAGGCACAAGCCCCACATTTCCCTTCTCCTTCTGCCTGCTGGGATTTAATCCAACACCAGCCAACCACCACCCCTGTAACTGCATGCTCCAATCCACTGCTCTCCTCTGCTGACAAACACAGGTTGCCCCACGGTCCAAAAATTCCCTTTTCTCATCTCGGGACCAAATGTCCTCCCCTTCCCTCCCTCTGCTTGGACTCCTTTTAACTTTCTGTGTGCTGGAGCCATCATAACCCTTGCCCTGTGATCAAACTCATCACAGAAGCTGTGGTTGTTTCTTCCCCAAAGTTCTGAGCTCCTGGATCGATAGGCAGGTTAAAGGAGGCAGACATTGACTCCTGGCAGGGGAGCCAGGGCTGGATCCTGACTCAGCCCTTGCACTGACATGCTCCTGCTGAACTCAATGGGAGTTAATCCGTAAAATGACTGGCTAGAAATTGAATCAGGATGTCAGAAGTCAGTTCTTTATCTTCACAATCCAAAACCTTTATTAAGTTCTCACTCAACCAAAACTTGGCAAAATCAATGGGGCAAATCTCAAAGTGCTTACTCGGTTTTTACAGCATTAGAACTAAAGCAAATTTCTATTGAGTAGGAGCTTATTTGAGACAAGACTCAAGAAACAGACTGAAAATCTCGTGAGGTGGCTCAGGAGTAATTTGAAGTTTTACCCCCAATGCTCTTTCCTGTTTAAGATGAGGAAAATGGGATATTTGCATCTCAGAAAACCTTTAGAGATGTGTTCTTGCCAAAAAACTTTTGCAAAAACCTTAGTTCTTCCCTCAGCGCTGCTTCCACCAGTGCTCTTGGTCACCCATACAACACCATCTTTTCATCCCTTCCTACAGTGTGAACCAATATTCTTCACGTTCCCTAACTCATTTTTGGGGTAGGAACAGAAAGGCTGAGAAATTCCTGGTGGGGCAGATCTACAGCTGGAACTGATGCTCTTGTTTCTGATTTCCAGGCCAGATTAGGAAACCATGCTCTGCCTCACTCACACTTTGTGCCTGTGAATTGTATGCTGCACGATACTGAGGGTTCTGTTTAGCTGCATTCCCTGCAACCTCTCCTCTCCCTCCCCTCTGCACGTTAGAATTTCTGTCTGTTGGTGACTGAGATTTTAGACTTCTTAACTTTGTCTTTTTTCAAGCTTCTCAGTAATAAGCACTAACATGGCCAAACTAAATTCACTGGTACTAAAACTCCTTCTAAGCTTTCTGGCAGGGCCAGGATGGAGTAGGGACACAAATGCAGCCATGGATCCTGCAAAGCTGTGATCCAGCTCCCACATTTTAGGTACAGTCCCCAAATCCTCCAGCACAGCATTTCTGCCTCATGATTTGTGAGAGGGCTTGTAACTGGCTATATCAAATTCTGTACCTTTGATACTACACTGGCAAAGGTGCTGGTGGAAGTTCAATTACAGAACCCCTTGTTCAGTGTGTTTGCTCAAAGGACAACAATGTCTTTCTTCATCTTACAGGTTTATTTTACTGCACTGAACAAGGTTGCAAGGTTTGGAACTGCTGAAATGGAATCTATCCTAAATAATCACAAAAAGCACCCTTTGAGATTTAATAATCTTGTAGAATAGCAGTATTTGTGTACACCCACTGAAATAAAATGGGAGCACAATCATCCCCTGATATCATTACAAGGCTGATGGAAGTCATTCTTGAATTTAAAGGATATTTTATGCAGATAACTCTACTAAGTACATAAGGAATTTAGGCACATAATGTCAACAGTTTGCTGAGACTAGAGTTCATTCTGAAGTGAAGCAGCTCATTTATCTCTCTCAGTGGTACTCTTTGCACTATCCACTTTAATTTTCCAACAGAAAGATGAATAATAGAATTATTCAGATAATCCTCTACAACCCCTCCCCTGGTCCCAAAATCAATACAAACTTTGATTTGCCTTGAATTCTCTCCCTAACATACAATGAAGATGTAATTCAAATACTCCCAGGTACGCACACTTCATACAATATGCAGCATTAGTGCCTCACATGGCCTTTGATTTGCCATTCTTTTAGCAACCTAGGAGCTGCCTGGATGCTCTTTCCTAAGCAGACTAGGCAACAGGAGCTCTTACACTCCCTCACCTTCATTTACCAACTGATATTAGGAAACACTGAAAAGACAATCATTATTCTTTGTCCGTTTTCTAATTTATTCTGTAGCTGCAAAACTCTTTCCAGCACAAAATCCTCCATCCAGCACGGACACAAAGAACAGGTTAAGCAAGAAGGAAATGTTTGAATCTATGGGTTGCTTAGTTTTTATACATTTGTGGTCTGACAGACAGCTGCTGTCTTTGCTTTAAAATAAACAAAGGAGAAAATGAGCTGTGCTATGGCACTGTTGAGTTTATTAAAAAGCAGGGCTAGGTGAGGCAGTAAATTTCTCCATGCCCCAAGTTCCAGGATCCTGTATCATGATACAGAGCTATTCTCCTGGCTCGCACTGTCAGCAAGACCAGATGGGTCTGATTAGTTCCAACCCAGAAATACAAATGGTTGACAGTCTGTACGAGACAACAGGGAACAGAGAATTCAGTGAAGTGAAATGCTAGAAACCTCCAATTGCACACAGATATTTGCTGCTCCTCAGGCTACAATAAAGGAAACGCCAGGAAATGAGGAAGTTTGGCCCGTGTTCAACAAGCGTGCTGAGCTAAAAGTAGATGGCAATCCACTTACTGCATGGCTTCCTTTGTCTAATACATCAGTTGCTTAAATATAGTTTAAATGCTAAATCCTGGTGCTATACAGACTGGGGCGAGGGGAGGAGTCCCCTGATCAATGATATGGGCATAATTACATTCTCTGCCGTAGATGGAGCTGGAAGTCTTTGAGGAATAAGGCAATTTTTTCATTTATTTATTTTAGTGATGAACAAAATCTGCAGAAATGTGCACCTCTCATTTACAGACTCACTTAGGAATTAGAGAAGGGAACGATTAAGTCTGCTAAAACTGGTATTAAGAGCACAGCATCCTTCAAATTGCTGCAGTTCTGCAGAGCTGCTGAAATCCTTCCCTGTGACGGGTGGAATTACAAAAAGTAAATGATAAACTCTTAATAATTGTGGAATAGTTGTTTTGTTTCATAAGTTTAAATTACTTTTAGAGTGTTGCACAGGAGAAAAGGCCCATCTGCCTCTGAATAGTCACATGAACATTAGGAGACAGCAATAACTGCAGCAGGATGGATACTTGCTTAGGATTCAGTATATCAGAGCAGGTCTCAATTCCCCACTCTTCCAATCAGTCATTTCTTCTGCCATCTATATTCCTGGAGATGCACTGAAGATCAGTGCTCTGTATTTGAGATCACGTAAATACCTTAGAGAGAGAAATATAATAATCTATTTCAAAAAAAGAAAAAAAAAAATCTGCCTCAAGGACAGCCTGGGTAGGCTCTGTCTAGTTGATTTAGAAAACACTTTAAAGACTCTGATAAGCTCATTAGTACCAATGACTAGATATATGCATTCAAATCCCTGTAAATACAGGAGGGCAACATCACGGATAAGTATCTTCCTTTTTCATTTAATAAAGAGCTCCTAAGGACCACAGATTTCAGGATGTCTGCTTTCCTTCTGTGCTCCCTCCCCGACAGCAGTGCAAAAATGGAACAATTGTTGTTTCATTTATTCTTCCCTGGCAGAAAGGGAAATCCAGTTAGAGGAATGCGAGGGTGACACTGTCAAAATCCCCATCTTTTGCTGGGAATCTCAGTGCAATTTTCCACAATGAGGTTATCCTTCCTTCAATACAGACGAGGGAAGCTGGCACAGAGCAGCTCGAGCTGAGAAGCAGTTGCAGAGAGCTCAAGAGCTGCCACTCCAGCCACCAGATGCCTTTTCACAGGGGCATAAACACTCCATCACACCGTGCTGCACATTTGTAAATGTAATTCCCACTCTATCAGCATGTTAATTCCAGCATGATTCATCCTTTCCACCCAAATAAGTTTACACTGACAGGTTTGTCAAATACAAAGAATGACTGGATTCGTGGTTCCTCCTCACTCAATACAACCAGATGGACCAACAGGTGAGCAGACAACAGCCTGGGGCCAGAGAAAGGCTTGCAAATACCCCTGCAGTAAACAAAATGGTAACAGCTTATCACCTTCGTTTTTCCATAAATTTTAATGTACAAAGTCTTGGTTTTAATGTACAATGCATGGTTTTAATAGGATTCTTTTAAGAACCTATGGCAAATCATGAAACCTGGTATTTCTGCCATGACCAGCCCCTGAAATATCTCCCTATCCAGGAGACAGGGGAGTTACACAAATCCTCCCCAGTTCAGGGACAGTATCTCTGCCAGCTTCAGGGATGCACAGTCCAGCCTAAGTCTGGTGAGATTCTCTTAGCTTTTTGAGGGGCTCCAGCCTCGGGAAAGATGTGACATCATTTCATCCCTCATTAAAAGCAAAGTGGATTTTACAATTCCTCCCTGTCAAGAAAACTTGAAAAAGTCATCCCTGAAAGCTCTGAAACTGAGATACAAATATAAACAACGTTAAATGTGTCAGGTCCCTTCACATCACTCTCGGGCTTGGAGGTCTGATGCCTGTTTTCCATCAGAAATACTATGACATGTTATCTTCCATGCAAAACTGCCTTAAAGTCATAGCTCCACTATTTACCTACAGCACTATTTATCTCCACACGGGGGTTGTGAGAATGACTGCAAATGTTTCCACAGTGTTTTGAATATGGAAAGTACTATATGCTTTAAATATTACTCTTACTTGCCTATGACTATGCAAACAAGCTGTGTCCTGGACTTCAGTCAAAACAAGGGAAATGAAAACCCAACCCTGTAACTGAAGGAAGCCACACTAACAACAGGAATGTTAATCCAAACACCATGCTGCAACACGCTTCAAATGGTCAAGTAAGTTCTTCAGAAAGAGTAGATATGAGTACCTGCATATTCTGCCCAATTATTTAAATGAATCCTTAAGTTTTTTCTGAAAGTGCAGGGAATCTGCCACTCCAGCAGTCCCAAACACCACCCCTGAACACTTGTGCTCAACACAAACGCAGCAGAACTCTGCCATTTATCACTGAAAAGACAACAATGATTTGAAGATCAAGGGCTTGCATCTAGCACATCAGTCACAGGAAAATATTGTAGAAAAATCTTTTAAAATGCAGAAATGGTTCTTCTGGGTGACATTCTTCCTTCTTTAAATCATTAGGAATGATTTAAAATGGGCTGCACTTTATTGGCTGCCGCTATTGCTATTCCATTGAGTGGTATCAGAAGCTGTTTAACCCTGTCACCCTGGAGGAAGATGAGGTAAGTTCTGCTCTCAGAACAAATGAAAGGCAAACACCAGAGGTTGGAGGACATTCACACACTAATGAAAGGCCCTACTCCTGCTTTGGATGTGTGCTTTCTGAGGAACCACCTGTAGGTGCCTAAAGCTGAAAGGTTTTCCAAATCCTGGTATATGAATATACATCTATGCTGAAGGAAAAATCCATGAGAGAATTGGTTTATATTGAAATCACAATTTTTTTTTTACTTTTTTTTTTTTTTTTAATCAGAAATACAAAGAAAGGCCAGAGATGACCTAGAACCATGGCTGCAAATGTTACACCTGAGTTGCCCAACATTTATGGATGGCCTTTATCTGGAGCCCCAGTTTGGGCCCTGTCTTAAATTATTCAAGACCAAAGCACTGTATAAATCTGTGTCTAATAAAGCTGAGGGGATCTCTCTGCCATAACATCATTACTATCAGCACAAGGGATAGGGGGCTTGACTGGAATACAAAAATGGAGACATGCCTCCAAGAAAAACAGTAATTATTATAAAAGGTCTTAAAATCAGCTGCAGGAATGCTTGTGGCGAGTGGCTGTAGCTGCACAAAATGAAATGTGCTGCCATAACCTGCAGCCCCTCTGAGTGCAGGATGTGACTTCAAAGGAGCACAGCAAAGGCAGGAGGATGCACAGAGATAGGAACTGGGCTGGGAGCAATCCCCAGTGCTGCTGAGCTGCCTGGTCCGGCCTGCAAAACTTGGAAAGACAAATTACCTCCTCAAAGAGTTCTGATTTATCTGGTTATGTCAGTATGTTCTCATTTGTGCTCCACACCTGTTCTTTCCCGAAGTGAGGTAGAGAAGCCACAGCTCCCTGTGGAGCTCTCACTTCTACTGGCTCTGCTCATGGGGAGGGAATGCAGGAGAATAAAAGCTTCCACATTTCACCCTGAAGTTGCAAAATCTTTCAGGCTACCAGAGAACCAGTTTGGCACCTCCCTTTGCATTGGTCCCGTAATACCCAAACCCATTCACCCAAAAGCTCCTCCTGGCTGCTGGGATTCCCAGGGACACACTCAGGATGTGTTTCTGCCTCAGGTGGATCTTCAAACACCCCTTCCCAAAGCTGACACCACACAGGCTTTGGGTGCTCCCTCCAGGCTGCACAGGGACTTCTGCACACCAAACCCAATGCCACATTTTTCCTTGGTGCTGAGCAGAAGGAAAACAGAAGGGAGAAAGGAAACATTTATTGCAAGAAGCTGCTTACAAAATAACCATGAAACTATGTACTGGGGAGAAAGAACTGTCACCTGCACCAATCTCCTGAAGCTTCATCCTGCAGGAGGAGGACAGGAAAAAAAAAGAGCACAAGTAGGATGCTCAGGAAGAAGAAAAACCGCAGAACTACACCTGTAGTATCACCTGAGCTCTCTCTCAGCAATAACCAAAAGTCCTCTTTGGAGAGAAGGAATATAAGTGTCTCCATCTGGAGCAATCCAAATTTTGCATCCCCATGTATAAAAGAAGTTTATCTTTAACCCTGGTGCTACCCGTGAGCTGCCTTTGGTTGTGATAAAAATTCAGATCCACACCTACAGGAAAGCAGGGAAGACAGAATTTGTGTTTGACCTCAACACAGTCACCCACAAGCTAATACTTCTACTTTATGAACCTAACTGCACTTCAACTGCAAAAGAGAAAGATGGAATAATTAAATTTAATTCAGGAATCCAGAACGAGGAACAGAGGGATAAATCTTAATAGGAACATGGGATTAATATCTTAGCATAAATAATAGTCTCAGGAATCGCGTTTTGATGATTCAACAGTTCTGCTATAAATAATTCACATCAATAAAAGAGAGATAACATCAAATTCAGTCGGAACGTTGGTTAATCTGAGCATAAAGTGAAGGACTTCACTCAAACTAAAGGACAGCTATAAGTAACTGCTCTGCTGTATGGGAATCAGCACTGAGTATTTTCTGCACATCCACATGCGTTACAAATTGCTTTCCAAGGTTACAAAAGAGTATCTAAGGGGTGAAGAAGGATAAAACACCTAGCAGTGGACACAGCTTAGATGCCTACACTGTGCAACAGGAAATGAATGCAGAACAAACAAGTCTGCTGGGTGATCCTTTGTGTTCAATGTGAGAAACACTTTGTCATTTCTAATTTACAACAACATCTGAGTTCACCTGCAAAGTGTCGAGCAAGGAGGGTATCATAAACAGCCCACATATCAAGAATTTCTGGTTGCTCACTTCAGCCTGACTCCATGGTTTCCACCTCAACAGCACAGAGAATGGGCCACCCACACTAACAAAACCCCCTTGTTCTGCAAAGCCTAAAAATACGTATTAAATAAGCCATGGAGCAAGAAGTCCAAGGTGAGGGGTGGTGGTGAGGCACAAAGGGATAAATGATTTGTTCAGTCTCATAGAAAACACCGGGGCAGGGCTTGGCATCACAGCCAGGTTTCCCAGGTGCCAGGATATGACACAGACTGCAGAGCAACCTTCTCCCCATCCCTGGGCTGGAAGGCGATCAGCAGCGGGATCAATATTAATAATGTATTTGAAAGGCTTATTATTTTTCAATGGTGCTCTTCACCCCAGGGAGGTTTCCGAAGCACTTTAACAATTATTTATATATGAGAGTCGGTTTTCCCAAAGAAACGCAGCCATCCCTGTGATCCGAAGTGGCAGCTGTGCCGCAGTGCAAAGCAGGAGTAAAACTGGCTGGGGCCAGGAACTCGGGGAAGGCACTGCACTGAGTAGGAGCTGCGGGAAGTATTTAGGTAACAGACTGCAAGATTTAATTACGCAGGTTGGAAGCCGGCCAGCAGGCACGAACAAATGTTTTCAGTGTTGTGTTTAAATATTTTAATTTGCTTTTTTTATAGATGTTACTGTAAAAATAATAAAAAATGGAAAAGGGTACTTGTTAGACAGAGCATTCCCAGCAAATGAAAAAAGTTGGTATTTTTATCCCCCAAAACTCTGTAAAATATATAAGAAAGTTCAACTCCTATTGAGATATCCTTGAAAAGAGACATAGAGGCTTTGCTGTGAAACACAAAACACCATCATTGGAAAAACAGGCACCACCATCACTGTCTGCAGCGATTAGAAAGATTCAATTTTTCTTTCTTTAACCATAATAAAACCCTCCTTAGGTCAAGGTTGCCTTGACGTCAGTAGATCATGGCTCAGACTCTGTGTCCTTACTTCACTGAGTAACTTTACTTACAAATCCTTTTTTTTTGTCATCCAACTCCTTCCGATGCCTTTTTCCTTAACAAGCTGACTCTCAGTATGCCAGAGCACACCCGCTCTGTCCTGCCCCACCCCTGTCCCCTCACACACATGGAAGCAGCGCCAAGGTCACCAAGACATCTGAGATCTTAATTAGCACCGCAGGGCCCTCGGAGCTGACCAGCAGAGGCTCTGCTGTTCATCACAGCCCTGAAATTACCTTTCATCTCCCAGGCTTATGAAGATCTGAAACCCTGGATGTGGGCAGCTCTGTGACAGACCATGCATCAAAGGCACGCTGCCACGAGAGCCAGCACCAGCACAACACCACCATGCATCACCTTGGAAATCCCTGCTCAAAGCCGGACATTTCTCCTCCCGGATTAAAAGCTGTTGTCTCCTGAGAGTGCTAGGATGGATTAGCTTGGAGAGAGAGGTTTAGCCTTCTGTGGGTTGGTATCAGGGCAATTAGAGATTATTGTAGGGTTACCTGTAAGTCCTATCTGCATGGAGAACAGAAATATGCAATATCTGGTACATTCTGTCTCGATGACAGATGAGGCTGGGATCAAACAATGCAAAGCGTGCACAGAGCCCTTTTTACTGAGTATTGGGTCAACAACCTATAATTATGCACACATAACATGTGTCAGGGGTGACTGATAGCACTCCAACCCACCCACAAAAGACTTTAAGGTTGGGCAAAATCACATCCCATACACAAACAATTTGTTTGCTTTCAATTTTTCATCTCACACTCAGCATCACCTTGACATCTGTCTGTCACTTCAGCCTCAAAGAACTGCTTTAAGGAAAGCCTTTGTATGGTGAACTTCATTAGACATCAATGGAATTGTGGCTCTTTAGTGTTTTGAATGTTTTGAACATCTTGGGAATGGGCTTGCAAGAATGTGGATGTGCCAGGACAGCAGTCAGGATACATTTTTAACCATGCATGCCATGGGATAATTTAGTTTTGCTTGATACTGCACTGTGTTATAATATATTTTATTTTCTTAAGGAAACATAAAGACAATACCTAAACTTACAGGAACACAATACCTACTGGCAAAACCTAGCTTTTGAAGGCTTTTTGGGTATTTTTTTACTTTTGCTTTTTAAAAAAAATCTTTTCCCACAATTTATTTCATTATGGCCCATTCTGTCTCTCCGTTCAGTGCTCAGGCTGTACACGACTTTGATTACCATAAAAAAGATACTTTAGAAATCAGAAATAACAACCTACTTGTGTGAGAAGCAACATGAAACACGTGGCTGGTTCCTCAGCAACAGAGCTGGCCACATTTTCCATGGGTTTGGTGCCCAAATAATACATGCCTGTAATATCCCAAACTTAGAAGTCCTTCCAAACAAATCTGCTGTTTTAAATACAAATGGAGAGAATTTCTTTCCAGCATCCCAATTTTCAGGGTCTGTCACAGCTGAATGTCCTCATGTAACACATCCCATCTCTCCTGCTTGATGCCTGAGAGAGACACCTCTGCCAGAGGCACTTCCCTCATGGTTTCATGATTCCATGTTCAACCAGGCTTTAGGTCAGAAGGACAAGCCTGGATTCAGGTGATGTTAGCAGCACAGGGAAGGTTTGGTCAACAAGACTTGCTTGGTTTCTTCTCCTTCCACCTCCCCCTTTGAAGAGAACCCATGGAAATGAGAAGTAAAGGATGGTGGAGGAAGAGAGGAGAGGAAGAAGCAAAACCCATGTCCTCCCTCCCGAGTGCTTCTTGTCTCTGCTGCCTGTCCTGCCCCAAAAGACCCAAGAGGTGATGAGACACACCTGATCCAGCTCCTCCTCCAGCCACAGGCATTACTCCTGGATGTCCTGCTCCCCTTGGTGCCACCCCCTGCCCGCTGAGCTGAGGCAAACTGCAGCCAGCCATGGACACAGGAGTGCCCAGAGGTGGGGCTGGGCAGGAACCACGGCCAGGGCACCCCAGGGCCCCAAGCCTTGGCCCCATTTCAGCTCTGGGCTGTTCCCAGCCCTGCTGCAACAACACTGCTGGGACCACCTCCCATCTCCCTTGGAGTGGTTGTTTACTTCTCCTAATTCAGACCGGGACTATGAAATATTAAGAAGATATTAGGGAGAATACAGAAAAGTCTCTGAAAATAGACCAGTCCTGTAGCCACAGCTTTCACTGTTCTTCATACATTAATCAATAGTTCATATTTAATTAATTAGCACCAAGTTCACTTGGTGATGAAAGTAGAATTTCCATGAATAGGAAAATAAATTAATGTGAAAATCCAGCTACCAGGCTGTTCTAAAGACTCTCTCCCACTGACTTACATGTGATAATAGATATCCCTTCTTTATATTATTAGGCTTTTTGAGCTTTTTTAATTTTATTTTTTCAGAGGGGAAAAAAAGGCAGCTTCTTTTTTTCCCCACCAGCTGGGCAAGAAATATCTTAAGCTCTTGTTGCAGCAAAGCCACCTGTCTGGTGTAGTTAGATGGTATCAGCAATCTGTGGATCAGCACTGACTTAGGAGCACACTTAGGATGCATCATAACTGCTCCAGACAGCACTTGAGTCAAAAAGTAGAGAACATTTACCAATTAGAGAACCAACCCAAAGCATTTATTTCCAACCAGAAATTTAATAAACTGCTCATATACTATGGAGTAAACACCTCCACTGCTGCCGAGCAAAGTATGTTTAATATTCAGAATCTATCTGCAACATTATCGTGTTCTCTTCATTAGAGCATCAGTTTTGTTAATTAGCATTTGCTCATGTGAGTAGTCCCCTTGACTTTAATTGATCCATTTTCATGAATACGCAGAACATAATTTTATAGTTAAAGAATTCAGTTCCTAGTGAATGCAACAGCCGCTGTTCCCAAAGTTTAATTCTTAGCATAATAAGGAAATGAAAATGAGTACAACACTTTTCATCAGATAGAAGAGAAATGTGTGTAAGGCAACAGTGGAAACAAGAATGAGTCCAAGACAAGATACCTGGCTATCAAATCCATTTTCCTTGCTCCCTTACCACAGCAAAGAAATGCTGGTAAGAAACACAAAATTCTTGGCTGGAGACAAAACTGTATCTATCATAATTGCAACTCCTTCACCAGCAGTGCTTGTGTTTTCTGAAAGGCCGGGAAGCATCTGCCCTTCAAATGTTTGGAGTTAACAGACCACGAGATGATCTGCTGAGAACTGAGGTTTTAAAAGAAAGAGAAACAGCACAAACCCCATCTGTTTCCCAAGGATTTGTTCTCAAGCTCTCACTTCTCATAGCTGCTCTGTGCTTACAGCTGAACCTTCTTGTTTATAGTCCTTTTTATTCTTCAAACTAACGGCTTCAAAATGGATTACGGATTTTTTTAAAGTATCCTTAAGAGTAGGATAGTTCAAGAAGACTATTCTAGCTGAAATTTGGAACCCTTCTTTAGGATGGTAATTGAAGATGTTTTTTCCTTCAGGACTCCTCATTGCATTTCAAGAATATCAGATTACAGATGTAAACAGAGACAAGAGTTTGGGTCACCGTGAACTCCTCTAGGCTGACAGAGTGGTGTGGGCACTGTATTGCCTCCATTTGTTCAAACTGCTCACAGCCCTGGCTGGAAGTTGTTCCCATTTCACCATGGGCTTTATGTCTTTAATTTTATCCTTAATCCAGAGTCTGAGGACACAGAGCATGAAAGCACCAATAAATCTTTAAGTTTATAAACTAAAAAGGAGTCACTTTAAGTAATTCGGAGAGAATTAATATGTTTCAGGAAGCAAGTCAATTTAGTGGGCTAATTGCTGTATATAATTTTTCAGAGGCCACCTTTCAAAAGATGCCTGCAATCACCAGGTGCCTTTGGAGCTTTCTCATGTGACTGATTAGAGCCACAAATCTAATGGGCTGCAAAACCTCGAATGAGAAATGCTGCTCTTTCAGATGAACTGTTTATACTGTGACCTTGCCATTCATCAATTTTCACATGTAAGTTAACATTCTTTTAACAGTGTTCAGCAAATGTTGAAAGGGACAGGGCTGAAGTTATGTGCAATTGAAAAATAGAGGCCTCTTCAGCCAGCACCTGCACCTAATCTGGATAACCCGATAAAATATCACCACTTTTTTCTAGAAAGGCATTTGTTTCCCAAGAGACTGACACCAGCTCTGGTGAGACAGCTGACCCAGCACCTGAAACAGCACAAAGATCATGGTCAGCATGTGAAACCCTTTTCAAACACGTCAGGATTTTGATGCTTTAAAACTATTCCAAATCCCTATGAAGAGAAGAAAAGGAGAAAGCAATCTAACATCTCTTTGAAGATTCACTACAAAGTTATTTCCTTTAGTTTGGTAAAGAGGTAACTAGCAGACCAAACCAGAAAAACAGTTCCTTTCATGTGACACAGATGGATGACCCACCAATTCTGTCACAGACCACATTATGCTTTGATATATTAACTGGAACATAATATTTATCCGCTAGTGCTACAAATTGCTTTGAAGATGAAAAGCTCCACAAACCAGGTTTGGGTGGTTTTGAACACAATATAAAAGATGTGTTTTGAAAACATTATTTTCTCCAATGAATTATATTTAAAAAAAAAGCCTGACAGGGTGGCATTACGGATTTGGGGGTGGAGGTGTAGGGATGGGATTTTATGTGTATATCTATATTTATATGCAATTAGCAGATATAACCTAATGCACATGTTCCACCACCTCTTCACCTGGCAAAATCCCATTGACCACCCTGTGGGGAAAATCCCAATGGATGGGCACTGCTCCACCACACAAAGAGAGGCACAGCATCCCTTTGTAGTTTGCAGGTTCTCAACCTGCAGCACGGGGAAGTTGGAAAACAGAGCCCCTGGGTTTGCTCACCCAACTCATCAGCTGCTTCACGTGTAAAACACTATTAGGATTATCGTTTATTACTACATTTAGCAAAGGTTATGAAATAAAATCCCATTCCTTGCCCTTCGGGACCCGAACACTTCAATTACCAAATTCTTTTACCACAGAATGCTGGTAAGGCACAAAGCATTCACTGAGAGAGGAAAAACAGCAAAACACAGGAAATTATTTATATAGCCAATAAAGGAAATCAATTAATTCAATGAGACAGAAGATGGTAAATTACCATGGGAGTTGATGCAGCCAGTGGTTATTATCAATAGCCTGTTGAGCAACTGCCTTTGCTCCTGCTAGAGAAGGATATCACAGGATGTGCTCTATGTAATTTAGACACTTTGCTGTCTGCATCATAAACATATTGATTACGTCAGTTAGGGGTCAGGTAGACACACAAATCACTGTTCATCAGGCATATTTAGTCCATTGCTTTTGATAACTCCATGAAAGGTTTCCAAATCTCACGTGCAGTAATTTTACCTGGGTATGTACTGCATTTACTTCATTTTTTTTTGGACATCAATATTCATTCTTGCTGATATCTTCTTTTTTTTTTTTTTT